>BLSH010341668.1:95209-107623 GCA_018402905.1 Glandirana rugosa | reverse complement strand
ACGGAGGTCCGTGTTTACTTACACAGTTCTTTCACTCCGGGGGGGCATCGCGGGTGGCCAGCCGAGATCAAATCCACCGCACCCGCTCCCTGGCCCTCCCTGGACAAAGTGAGCGTGCGGGCGCGCCTCCGACGGCGCGCGCGCGCTCACTAGGCTCGATCTCGCAGCCGCCGTCAAATGACGGCGATTCGCGCAATAGAGCCACCTTGTCGCCGTCAAATGCCGATCAGCGGTCGGCAAGCGGTTAAGCACATTTCTAAAGCTTTAATTGCTAATACTCGTATGCTGAAACTAAAGGACATTCTGACATGTCCTGACAGCATGTGAATGACAGCACACTTTTGACTAATAAAGTACATTGGCCTCAGTGGACCTATACAGTAGCTGAATTCACTACAACTTTTTTTCCTCAAAACCTAACTTTAATTATCACATTTTGCATGTGTAATTTGATTTTTTAGCAATGTTGATTTACCAGGCTTAAATCCTATCTGGACTTCTTGAATGAGGGATAACTTAACTGTTTTAAGCCAGATTATAATTGTTGCTTCATAAAAGATATTGGGGAATCAGTACTATATTATTGTGACACAATGTGTTGGGAGTACCTCTGGTGTAATTATAGGGATAATTCAGTAAGACTGAAGTCGGTGCAGCTGCATGCGAATAGTTAGGTCTGTTCAGTGTTTCAGCTGCTGCAGGTTTGATCACTTTCTCTGCTTTCCAGAGAACTGTGGATCTTTACGGATCATAGGTGTGGAGTAATGCAAATAGAGCATGGATATTTATCCGACGACGTCCTATGACGAAACGCATTAGCCGGGCCAGTTCACACGTTCGTCGCATCACCACGTCATTTCCGGATTGAACGGCTGCGAGGCCTGGAACGCAAGCCGCGGAAAAGAGGAAGGGAGATGTCCCTTTCTCAAACAGCAGCCGAGCTGCTGTGGATCCGTAAGCTTGTAAATCTGGTCAGGACTGTTTTACTATTTGGAAGATGCACTTTGGAATATGCAATAAAACGTTCTTAGAGGATACACACTATTGTGGATTTTATTCCTTTTAACACCGCTTGGATGGAGGAACATCCGTAATTAACCATCGTGGGGACACAAGAGGAGGAACCAGGAGATCGAGCCCAGGACCTGTCAAGACAACCTGTGCACTGTGGAAAACGTTTGGATAGGAGGATCCCAGACGCGTCCAGATAAGGCTCCCACAGGCTTATACCCCTGCAGGGGTGCCTGTGTCTGGTGAGTGGGGACACATAAGGGGGCACTGAGTGAAGTCACCTGTAATAACAGCACCGAGGAAAAAAGTCACAACACTGAATGCATGAAGATTTTTCTTTGCACAATTAAACTTGATAGCACAAGTCCGGGGAAGCTTCATTTGTACAACTTAAGAGACATTTTGGACTATATAATTCATATTTTAATTTCTACTTCTTATAACCAATATTATATTCTTTATTTTTAATCTACATGCACAATTAATGAATGAATTTTGAATACTATTACTATTAACTCACCCCTAGGCGGCATATATCTTAATCCTATATACTTCTTTTAACTAATATTATATACACAACTAATGAATTTAATGAATTGTAATTCACTTGGAGGCAGGCATATATTTTGATTTTATATCTTCAACATATATTTAAGTTTTTATCTCAACTGATTGTATTCACCAACATATTTATTTTCTCACGAATCACAAGAGTCTATTTATCACCACCTTCTTCAAGCACAGTCACTTTATGTTAGCACACTAAATGAGCAAATTTAGTTCTTTGGAGCAGAGTCACTTTAAGTACAATCTTCATACTTACTTTAAACGCCTGCATTCATTAGTCCCCCTAATGGTGTAATTGAGGGACACACACAGAGGTAGCGCCATTTGCCCAGTGTTTTATTATATATTATTTCCTCTCTCGGGAGGTTCCGGCGGGGCAGCTTCCTCATAGAAGAAATAGAACCTGATTATACCCCTTTTTATCCTAAGCGCGGAGTGTTTTGAATTATAATGGATATTTATACTGCCCTGACTAATACCAGGGAGGATGGCCCTGAAGGTTGCTAGGAGTCAGTATAAATCAGGGCTTTTTCTCAGAGAATAGATGCAGGTACTCTCCCCTTCCAAGTCACTCCTTGCCTCCACCCCTACCCACTTTAGAGCACCCTCCCTTGGTTACACCACCTACCCAGCTACTTAGACCCTGCCAGCAGCAATAGACCACCTTCACTAAAATACACCCCAGTAACAATAAATCCACCATAGCAACAAGAAATCTACCAGCAACAATAGACCCCTCCCTCAACAGTAGACTCCTCACAGCAACAACTGACATCCCAGAAACAATAGATCCCCACCAGCAACAATAAACTTCCCTGGCAACAACAGACTCTCCACAACAATAGATCCCCCTTGACAATAGATCTCCAAGCAAGCAGCAACAATAGACCCTCCTCACCTATGTACATTCAGTGCTAGAGGTGGGAGAACTGCATTCCCCCACGTTCCCACTGAAAAAAAACCCTGGTATGAATATTCTGAAACACAGAGCAGTCTTGTCTTGTCTTGTCTTGGAGAGGAGAAGAAGTCCAGCTTGGTATCTGAAGATCTAGTCTGATATCACAGGAGTAAGGTGTTGCATGGGAATTTTCTCTGGAGCTTAGTGAATGTGGTGAAATTTTATTTTGCAAAGAATACCCAATTAGGTGCAAGGAAAAAAACTGCACTTTTGTTTGCACATGATTAGATGATGGATTTCATCAGAGCGTCACCGATTTACTTTAAAAAATAAATGTCCTATTTGCCTTTAGCATATCAACTAACACCGGGCTTGAAATGTCTAAGAATTACATTTTCTACAGATCTAGAATAAGGTCCCACATAGAAGCTAATAAACATCTTTTCTGTTCAGTGTGTAGACACGTTGTTTATTTCTGCACAAGTTAGTGGCTAGCCCAGGCTGGTGGAAAAAAGTTAAGTATGTGTGCTCAGTTCCCAGGATTTTAGATCCAGTCTACTCACCAGTGACATAAAGAAGAAGGCTGCTTTCAGGGCTCTTGGCCCAAGCTTGACAACATATGCTGTGAAGGAGGACTGCTGTGCTTTGCAGTCTTTCCTAGGCACCAGGGATCCGGGATATCAGCCAGCACCTTGCAGAGATATGCCTGAGTAGCCACTTAGTTGTAGATAGAGTTAGAAATTGGACTCTGTTCATATTGAATTGTATTGCTGAAGAACTTTTGAGTAAAGCTGCATCAACTGTTCTGAGCCTGGTCTGAAGGTATTCAAAGGGGGTGCATGTTGGTTCGGGCATATCAAAAGAACCAGGGTCTGTAAAGCACAACAGGGTATGAATCTCAGCTACTAGAAAAGGGGGTTGAGTCAGCAAGAGAAGGAAAAGGAATGTAGTTGCTATGAATAACCAAGTACTAACACAAGTAACAAGTTGTTATGCATGGTACCTGGTAAGGGTGACAGGTCCTCTGGTAGAGAGAGGTGTCGATGTCTGGTCCCCTCCCTAGCCAGAGAGGTAACAGAGGTACACTGGAGTGCTGGAATGGGTGCAGGCTCAGCACATCCCTCCTAATGCAATATACAAGTTACCATGTGTAGTGACATGGGACAGCACTTTTCGGAGTAACTCTGCATTTTTGCTGCACACAGCGTAAAGGCTCATCTCTAAGTTAGAGAACTGCCTTTTTCACATGACCGCAGTCCCAGGCATTAATATGCATGCTCCACGAGAATGGTACACCCACATGCAGGATGAGTAGGCCCCGCCCACAGGTGCATAACAGATTTATGTTGCATGGCTATAATTCTGCAAATGCAGGTGACAGGTTTTTTTTTTTAAGTCAAAAGTAATTGTTATAGACCTTTTGTGCGATATAACATACAAATACACAAAAAACAAAAAGAAAGCACATTCACAGGATACAGTAAGTTCCAGTGTGTATACCCAGATAATGCACAGAGCATTATATGTTATAGTTACTGTTTTGTATTAAATATAAATACAATTAGAGTTTCTAGAACTACCTTCTCGGAAGGTTACCAGGAAGTTGGAATGTTAAATCTGAGAGCATGCAAAACCTCAATCTTGAAAAGTATAAGACCAGGGCAATTATTGTAGAGCAACAACACTATCATCCAGATCAAGTCAGAGGAGCAAAAGTGGAACATGCCAATCCTGGGTAAGATAGACTGCATCACACCACTGTGTAAAGGTAGGTAAGGGCCAGCATTGTGTTCGCGGGCAAGAAACAACAAATGGACGATTAGAATTCTATGTGTAAAAGCCAGCCAATCATCAGGAATAATGCCCAGGAGAGCCATTTTAGGGTCAGGGGTTATTTGAACCAAACACAGGTTCGTCAGTGTTTAAAATATGACAGACCAGTAATGAAATAATTTGTAGCATCTCCATAACTTATGTACCAACTGCTAGTGTCTGTAGAACAACTGGAACAATTTAGGTGATATGCTTCAGCCCCAGGAAAACAGTTTTAGGGTGTGTAATACACCCTATGCAAAATCACAAAATAAATAGTTGGGTTATCTTCTGGGAGAGGAGATGTCACGTACCTGGTGGTCGAATCTGACTTATGCGGGGGCAACCTCTCTTACGGCCCTGGTTCGTGAATCCCTGATAGTGGAGACAGGGAGTTCAGGAGCACAGGGGGGCACGAGGGCTGGACTTGGTCACAGATGGTAGGTGCAGGTCCACAGGAGCTTGTGCAAGCAGACGAGTGGTGGTACAGGCCGGGTCGGTAACAAGCTGGCAGTACGGTACAAGTGGTCCAGGCTGGCAGGTAGTCGGGTACAGGCAGGGTCTGCAACGTGTGGGCAGATGCAGTACAAAGGATCAGGCAGGAGAGTGGTCGTAAACAAGCAGAGGTCAGGGCAGGCAGATAACAACAAGTCCAAATGGGTAGCCAGGGTCACAGGCGCAGGAAGTCTCACTAGAAAAAACTCTGGGGGGTCACAGGAACAGGAACGCTGTAGAATAGACAGCACTGGCTGCTGGGCATTGTGAGTTCAAATAGAGCCGTTTGGCGCAGTTTCCGGTGCGTGCACGGGCGCGCGTGCACAGCGCACAGATTCATCTTTAAACACCGCCTCTTTTCTGACAGGTTCCTTACAGGAGAGAGATACTTCAGGAATTGTCTCCAAGGCTGCTGTCCATTGATCTTCATCTAATGTGTCTAAACCTTGTCTCAATTTTTACCGGCAGTTCAAATGAATTTTGGAGCTGGCAGCTACTAAAAAGATAGAATATAAATACCTGTTTTGTAGAGGATAGGGAAGCTACCATTAAGAGAATAAAAAAAGGACTGTATATCAGAGACCTTGAGTGTGCTTGGATCTGTAGTGCATATCGAAGTTGTAGGTATTGGAAAAATAATCTATTATATTCATGATATTTCTCTACAATAGAATTAAATTACAACAATGTATCTTTATTATAAAATTGATGAATAAATAAAATGCCTGTCTTTTTCCAATGCTTGCATCCCTCAAGTTTGTTTAACTCAGGAAGGTTAGGATTATTCCAAATTGCCATATATTGCATATACCCTTTCTGCTCAGTTACAGTAAAGCTATTTTAGCCATACGTCTCCTGTGGGTCATAGGGGCACACTTAGTTCTGCACTCCTGTGACCCAGATCCAGCCGACAGCAAGCCAAAGTCTGTTGTCGGCTGACATCACAGAGCCAGTCCAGGCTCTGCAGGGATCCCAACAATAATGTTGGGATTTGCCCAGATGACTGACTGTCAGCTGGCTTAGCCTCTCAGTGCAGAGAGCCTGAGCCAGCCGCTCCTGCCCCCACCCCTTGTGCAGCCAGGTGCTCCAGTGAGGGGATTAGTGGTCTTTGAGCACTGATTTCTTGGTGTAGAGCTGGCAGGAGAAACCTGTAACATCGGTTTAATACTACAGCCAGCTAGATGGGTATGTAGGTTTGTTATTTTCCTTTCCTGCACTTATCTTTGAATAGAAAAGTGTGGTAGAATTGATATAATTGAAAATGGCCTGCCACTAGGAGGGAGATAACAGGGTATCTTGCCATGGGTAAGAAATATCTTCTCAACGAGATCTTGCAAATCTATCACTTCCCAACCCAAGAGTTTTTGCAACAGGTAGGCTAAAAATTATAGTTTGGCGCTGGGGACCATGCTGTTCCTTCACTGAGATCATGCCGTGACTGGTGGCTGTGCAGGAGTGACATCACACGACTCCGGCCAGTCACAGAGCCGGAGATCGAAGAGGGAGGCCAGAAGGAAGAGTGGCAGAAGATGGATGCGGCCTGGAGCGGGGACATCACTGGACATCGCGGGCTTCCAATGCAGGTAAGTGGCACATAATGGGCTAATATGCGATGCATACTAGCTCATTATGCTTTTAGATTGCAGGGTAACATAGAGGAAGTAAACCCCATCAGGGTTTACTTCCTCTTTAAAATAAAAGGTCTGCAATGCACCTTAGTGCAGCAATTTTTGCAGTGCAGTAAAGAATCTCCTCAGAGCAGTTGGACAAGCCCCAGCGTAACCTTTTCCTAGAGTTCAGGCTCCACCCAATCTTTGTAGCCAATCCTAAGGGAGCCACTTAACTTCCCTTTTAGGTTCATGCCCACAGTGATGCCATGTTTCTAGCAGTCAAGGCTGCCTTTCCCTAAAGGAGGTTCAAGGTGCCTTCATTATGATGCTCTGTAACACAGTTATACTTATGAGATGCATTGGGATGTCATTCAAAATAATTGATGCCGCAATGGCATGTGATTCTACAAGGTGATAGTGTGAATGCACTCTAAATTTTTTCTCGCACAAAATTGCCATAATACTAATGTCTCACTGCTACTGTAATCCTCATCAGCTGGTTAAAAAAAAGGAAGAATTATATTACACAAGTGTTAATGGCTTACAGCTTTTATGAACATTTCAAACAGTTATATAATATTAACATATGGTACACATGTTTTTATAGAATAAAGCAGTACTGTATTCTACTCTTCCCAGAGCTGAAAAAGAAAATGCAAGGTAGAAACGGATGGCATAAAAACAAGGCTTCCAGTGCATACCATATGCATAAAAGTGATCAGTATTCATTTGGCAGAAAACCAACAATGTTAAAGTAATTAAAAACACATTGTGTAGAAAAGAATGTTGATATAAAATCTGCTGCTAACTTTTATCAGCAACAGTTGAAAAAAGTCTGCAGGAGCAACTCATAAATAATGTATGCATAACAAATAAAATATAAAAAGGTGTAACAAGTCAGATAAATAGATTGATGAAGCTCTCCTTGCAAGAGAAAAAGAATCAGTCAAGAATTAGCATGCTTCAATTCTAGAATGCAAATCTGAGTTTGTAGATAATGTCCACCCGTGCCCATGTACGTAAACAAACCTCTTACTGATTCCCTTGGTTGTTAAAACACAAATCAGGCCTAGAGATTAATGTTAGGGAGTGTATGTATATGAATAGAATGGATTTGGACATACTCTGAATATAAAGCATTCAATAACTGATAGTGAATGAACACAGAAGCGACATGCAAGTATAGGAAGATAGCTGGCTGACATTGGATCGGGTAAAATTATTGTGCACAGTACTGTTTACAAAGTGATACATCTAAACCAGTTATTCTTGAGAAATATACTAACAAATTGCCATTTGCATTTATTTATCTAGGTAAATGACATGGGAATGAATACAGAACTAAATTTTTGCTTATGAAACAAAGACTATGAGACTACTTAATCCAATAAATGTGGTATTAATTGGCTGCAGCCCTTTTAATTGTTGGTGTAATAATAATAATAATAATAATAATAATAATAATAATAATAAGCTATTGCTCATACATAACCATTAAACTCTTAAAACCATATCTTTCATAATTAAATTCTTTATTATACAGTACATAACTTAGTCCAGCCATCACAGCTCGGACTAATACTTATGTTACATAACCACAAACTATCCCCTTACATATTAAAGTGGTTGTCAACCTGTGACAACCACTTTAACCTACAGGTAAGCCTATAATACGTCTTACCTGTAGTTTCCCAGGTCATCGGGCACATGCGCAGTGAAAAAACGGCTTCTGTGCCATTCCTTCACTGAGATAGTGCCGTGACTGGTGGCTTCTGCTGGCATGCACGGGAGTGATATCACGCGACTCCACAGAGCCAGAGATCGCAGCCCCGGAAGGAAGAGGGCAGAAGACGGGTGCAGCCTGGAGCGGGGACATCGCTGGACATCGCGGCCTTCCAATGCAGGTAAGTGGCACATAATGGGCTAATATGCGATGCATACTAGCCGATTATGCTTTTACATTGCAGGGTAACATAGAAGAAGTAAACCCCATCAGGGTTTACTTCCGCTTTAAGGGACAAATAAACCACACAACTTTGGGCTTGCAACAGTCGGGAGGGCGTCTCTTCACAAGCTGCGCCTCTGCTCTGAGGGCCGGGTCACACTGAGGCGATCCTAGGCGATTTGCGATCCGACTTGTGTCGCCCCAATTCGCCTCAAATCGCCTGACATCAGAAATCCCATTGGAATGAATGGAGCCGTCTTAATATGAACTACTCAAGTCCAAAGCGATTCCAAAAAAGGTTCCTGTACTATTTTCAAGCGGCTTCTAGGCGAATTGAGCCATAGAAGTCAATGGAAGTTCGCTTCCAAGTCGGATCCCTGTCTATGAAGAAGCGACTTTCCAGGAAGAAGAACATAATTTTGCCAGAAGACACACACCTCATGTCCCAGGTACTTGTGTTGAAATCGCCTGACATCGCCTAAAATCGCCTGATATCACGCTGTAATCGTGCTAATTTGCCTTTTCAAATCGCCCCGAAATCGTATCGCCTCAGTGTGAACCGGCCCTGATGCTTAACATTTTTTTCTCCTCTATTTATAGATGCTCCAGGCAAATTTTCTAGAAAGGGCTCGTGCTTCCAGGTAAGGAACCAAGCAAAAACAGTATATATTATGTTATTTAAAAAAAAAAAAAATTTATTTAAATTCTACAACTTTATCCCTGTCCTTTTGTCTGCATCATTCCCATATGAGGGGAAACTACAGGGTGGGCCATTTATATGGATACACCTTAATAAAACAGGAATGGTTGGTGATATTAACTTTCTGTTTGTGGCACATTAGTATATGTGAGGGGGGAAACTTTTCAAGATGGGTGGTGACCATGGCGGCCATTTTGAAGTTGGCCATTTTGAATCCAAATTTTGTTTTTTCAATAGGAAGAGGGTCATGTGACACATCAAACTTATTGGGAATTTCACAAGAAAAACAATGGTGTGCTTGGTTTTAACTAACTTTATTCTTTCATGAGTTATTTACAAGTTTCTCTTTGTTTACAGCCATTGACATGTGGCCGAAGTTAACAGGTGCGGAGCGGATAGAAATTGAGTTGATGTCTGGTGAACGCAGTAACCGGGTCATTGCAGCAGATTTCAATGCAAGACAGCCTACGAGACCACCCATCTCCCATGCTACAGTTAGCAAACTGCTTGCTAAGTTTCGTGAAACTGGTTCAGTGTTGGATTTGCCAAAATGTGGACGCATGAAATCTGTCACTAATGAAGAAACATCAGTGGCTGTCCTAGCTTCATTCAGCAAGAGCCCACAGCGTAGCACTCGCCGCATGTCACTGGAGAGTGGCATTAGCCGAACATCCCTTCGGCGGATATTAGCTACTCACAAATGGCACCCTTACAAACTCCAGCTACTGCAGCATCTCAACGAGCATGACCCAGATCGGCGCACTGAATTTGCAGAAAGGGCAAAACAAAAATTGGAACAGGACCCTAAGTTTACGCAGAAGATTTTGTTCAGTGATGAGGCAAACTTTTATGTGAATGGTGAAGTTAACAAACAAAACCACCGCTATTGGTCTGACACTAACCCACATTGGATAGATCCTTCCAAGACAGTTGGAACAAAAAATTGATGGTATGGTGTGGTTTATGGGGTACAAAGATAGTGGGGCCATTCTTCATCAATGGAAACCTCAAGGCCACTGGTTTTGCGAAATTGCTACATGATGATGTGTTTCCCTCTTTATGCACTGAAGTTGGCACGTTCCCTGAGTTTTTCCAGCAAGATGGTGCACCACCACATTATGGGTATCAGGTCCGAGCATTCCTAGATGAACAGTTTCCTGGAAAGTGGATTGGTCGTCGTGGGCCAGTTGAATGGCCCCTAAGGTCTCCCGATCTGACCCCCTTAGACTTTTATCTTTGGGGTCATCTGAAGGCAATTGAAGGCAATTGTCTATGCTGTGAAGATACGAGATGTGCAGCACCTGAAACTACGGATACTGGAAGCCTGTGCTAGCATTTCTCCTGCGGTGTTGCTATCAGTGTATGAAGAGTGGGAGAAGAGGGTTGCACTGACAATCCAACACAATGGGCAGCACATTGAACACATTTTATAAGTGGTCAGAAACTTGTAAATAACTCATGAAAGAATAAAGTTACAGGAAGTTAATATCACCAACCATTCCCATTTTATTAAGGTGTATCCATATAAATGGCCCACCCTGCAGATTGTTTCCCCTCTTGTCATGGGAATGAATACAGAACTAAAATTTTGCTTATGAAATAAAGACCATGAGACTACTTAATCCAATAGATTTGGTATTAATTGGCCACAGCCCTTTTTTATTGTCTGTATAATAATAATAATAATAGTAATAAGCTATTGCTCACATAACCATTAAATTCTTCAAACCATATCTTTCGAGTGCGCATGCGCGGAGCGGCCAATATGGCTGCATAAGGCCAGAGCTCAGATCCGCCTCGGTCATCTGGATCCCCTGCAGCCAGAATTGGAGCCCGGATCTCCCCTCCTCTACCCCCACGGGCGGGGGTTCAGCCGGGGGACACCCCCAGGAGAGTGTGGATCTGCCAGCTTTGACGAAGCCTCTGAGCCCGGTCCCGGCTGCCTACGCGAGGCCGCGGCTCGGGCCTACTCGCCAGTGATCTGTGTAGAGCAGGAATGAGCAGTGTTAAGCAGCCTCAGGTGGGTCCATCCTAGAGGAGCCCGGTCACTACACCTCCTGGCACTTTCTCTGCTTCTCCTTGCCCAGAAGAAGCCTCCGAGCCTGTTCCCGGCTGACTACGTGAGGCCGCGGCTTAGGCCTACTCGGTACTGTACCGCGCAAAGCGGGGACAAGCAGTCTAGGGTGAGTCTGCCATCGGGGAGCCCAGACACCACATCTCTTAGCACATACAGAGGTCCGTAGAGCCTAAGGACTCTCCCGGTACTAGGAACATCAGCCGACTAATTAGAGGGGACCCTCCAGGCCTAGCAGTTTACTCAGGGCTGGGGTCTGGGCCCACACACGGCTCTGCTGACTTTGCTGCATCCGGAAGGGGTGCCTCCCCAAATCCCTCCAATTTTTCCAGGACAGGGGGCGTTTGCTAGCCCCTGTAACCGAACACTACACTGCCCCCCGGCCACGGAAAGCTACCAGGCCATCAAACCCACCTTAGCAAAGGGACTCAATATCCTCAACGATCGCTTCCATGCTAGTGATCCTCAGGGGAGCCCATACGATCTTTACCCCATAGAACAATCTCTATGCAAACAGGATCGGTCTGGAGGAATTTATCCCGCCAACCAGGTTTCAATAACCCAGCCCCGAAGACCCCTGACTTCCAGATGATGATGGAGGTCTTCTCCAAGATGCTATCCAGAGGCCTGGCACAAACAGCCTCTCAAATTACATCTGTTATACAGGCAGACCTACAAAATCTGGGTGCCCGGATTGACGCAATTGAACTTAAAACAGACCAAACTGTTGCCAAACCAAGCAGAACACAGCGCGAATCCAGGACCTACAAGATCAACTGGACTCTGCCCTATCCAAAATTGACGATCTGGAAAACCGCTCCAGACGGTATAATTTTTGAATTAGGGGTCTTCCTTAGAGTTGAGTGGACACCTGGATGTTCGGGTTCGGCGGGTTCGGCCGAACTTCGCAAAAAAGTTCGGGTTCGGTACCGAACTTGACCCGAACTTGACCCTGGACCCCGAACCCCATTGAAGTCAATGGGGACCCAAACTTTTCGGCACAAAAATGGCTGTAAAAAAGTCCTGGCAAGCGCTAGAGGACTGCAAAAGGAAGTAAAGTGGGGGTAAGAGTAGGACAAGTGCCCTACAAAAAAATGGGGATAGGGAAAATAACTTAGAATCAAATAAAAAAAATTAAAATGGGAAGGGGGGTGGATGTGGAGTAGGAGCCTAGAGGTTGACTAGGCCGTGACCGTGGCAGTGTAGTTGATGATTTTAGAACAATAATCTGTCCCTTACAGCAACAGCAGGAACCTGTGAGGATATCCCAGTCCAAGGACGACAACGACATTCCCTGTCTAA
>BLSH010341668.1:59251-78982 GCA_018402905.1 Glandirana rugosa | reverse complement strand
GACGGGTACTTTTGGGGACAGGTACTCTGGTGACAGGTACCCCAGATGGGGTGACGGGTACTCTGGTGACGGGTACTTTGGTGACAGTTACTCTGGTGACAGGTACCCCAGATGGGGTGACGGGTACTCTGATTGGTGACAGGTACTCTTGATTGGTGACAGGTACTCTGGTGACAGGTACCCCAGATGGGGTGACGGGTACTCTGATTGGTGACGGGCACTTTGGTGACAGGTACTCTTGAGACAGGTACCCCAGATGGGGAGACAGGTACTCTGATGGGCTCAGACAGGTCCTCTTTTAGTCAGGGGGCAATCTGGGGGCAATCTGGCACAAGTAATAGTATAGAAGCTCTCACTCACAGTATAGCAGCTCTTCTCCTCACACTGGAACGGTGTGTGAGGAGAAGTGCCTGGTAACAGTAAGTTACCTGGCACTTTGTTGACATTTGTGACCGGCTGTGATTCGACACAGCCGGTCACGTGGTAAAGAGCCAATTTCATTGGCTCTTTACCCTGATCGGGGTTGGGCTTTGTCCAAGGGACAAGCCGCAGTCCCGATCGCCGCGATGCGTGCCCCCCAGGGGCGTGCACGAGCGGCATGAACGGCGATTGCTGTTACATAGCAAATGACCGGCTGTGATAGGACACAGCCGGTCACGGGTTAAAGAGCCAAATTTATTGGCTCTTTACCCCTATTGGGGATGGGCTGAGTCCCAAGGGACACGCCCCATCCCGATAGCCGCGATGCGGGTCCCTGGGGGCCCGCAGAACGGCGAAAACCGCAGGACGTCATATGACGTCCTGTTACCATAGGGAGTGCACCTTGCCGGCATATTTTTACTATACGCTGGTAAGGAAGTGGTTAATCCAGGCAGGGATCAAGTATAAACATAGCCGTCCTCGGAATCAGGTAAGCCTTCCCTCAGTGATGCATAGACTCCCACCCCGGCAACATGGCCGCGTTCACTAATTCTTCAACAACCCTGAGAACCGTGACACAAAAATGTCCAGGGCCTTAATTCCCCTGTGAAGAGGAAAAAGCATTTCAATTTGGCCCACTCCCAGCATCTCAATGTCCTCCTACTACAAGAAACCCACTTTCCAGGGCAGTATAACCCGGGGTTTATTCACTCCAAATATCCCCAATTCTTTTTGGCTAATGCATTAGACAAAAATAGAGGAGTGAGAATCTTCTTAGCTAAGCGTACGGCTTTCACACTACAGAGAGAAATTAATGACCCTGAGGGTAGGTTTATCCTCCTGACGGGGATCATAGGGGGCTCTATATACACATTTGTCTCATATTATGCACCGAACCAGGGCCAAACAGGTTTCTTCCAACCAATGTTTAATCTTCTTTCACCCCTTGAAGGGAATGTGACATTGGGAGGTGATTCGAACAGGCCTTAGAACACATGCTCGACAAGTCAGGAATAGGTCGCTCCCGTTTGCTTCGCCCTTCAAAGCATAACTTGAAACTCGCCAAGCTTTTACACACATTAGGAAAAATCACCGCCATTACTAGTAAAAAAAAAAATAATAATAAAAACGCCATAAATCAATTCCCATAGTTTGTAGACGCAATAACTTTTGCGCAAACCAATCAATAAACGCTGATTTCGATTTTTTTTTTTACTAAATGTATGTATTAGAATATATATCGGCCAAAACTTATCTTTTTTTTGATTTGCATTATAGCAAAAAGTAAAAAATATAGTTTTTTTGCAAAATTGTCGCTCTTTTTTTGTTTATAGCGGTGATCAGAAATGACGCAGAGGTAATCAAATACCACCAAAAGAAAGCTCTATTTGTGGGGGAAAAAAATTATAAAAATTTTGTTTGGGTACAACGTCGCACGACCCCACAATTGTCATTCAAAATGCGACATTGCTGAAAGTCAGAAATTGGTCTGGGCAGGAGGGGGGTTTAAGTGCCCAGTAAGCAAGTGTTTAAAGGACCGCTGTACAGTTATGACAATTCACGGAGGAGAGACACCGATCAAACTATGGCGGCTGGTCAGCAAGTGGTTAAAGTACACCAAACACCACTTTCCATTTATTTAAGTACACATACAATTGTAAGTATGCGGGGTGATTTAACTCAAGTGGAGCATGCGACTTCCAGGTAACATGCCACTCAAGACTGTGTTTTAATGGCAGCCCATTTTTTATTAAAAGGAAAGTTCAAACAAAACAGTAATCTTCCCTCGCGGAGGGTTCCACCATCATTGTATAAACACACTTCAGCCTCCTGGCTTACTCACTGTCAGCTTTGTGCTGTTCGGTGAAACAAACAATATTTAGCCCTCCCTGCTAGTAAACGATATTGAGGCCTCCTGGCTAATGAACAGTATTCAGCCCTCCTGGATAGTAAGTGCAGCTCTCCTGCTTAGGCATTCTGCTTCAGGCCTTGGTCTGTCTCCCACAGACCAGATGCTCAGCAACTCGGTGCTGACATGTAGTAACATTGTGCTACACTGGCTCCCACCTGTCTCCTAGGTATAGCCTTTCCTGACTCCCAGACTTCCTTTCTGCAGGGTGGAGTCATCTCCAGCTGGGAGCTCTGAGTCTTGGTCTGGTCATTACTTAAAGCCCAGAACCCAGGTGACTCATTAGGGTACTGGTTTTCTCCTAGACCTGGAGCCTGGCAGGGTACCACCCTGCTACATATCCTCCCCCCCCGTTTTGACCCTTGGAGGGGACATAACATACAAACCAATCCTCCTCAAGTTGGCACCTCTGTGCCAGCTCTCACCTACAAGGGCCCATCCCTGTCTGACATCACTTTTAAAGGGGCACTCCACCCACATCTTTTTCCGGGTGTGCTTCCAGCAGAAGTTCTTCCTGACCCTTGGGCTCCCACTGACCTCTCTATCATCCCATTTACCTTCTGGCCCTGTGTTCCTATCACCTTCCCCAGACCTACTCTCCCAGGACTGTAGGGGGCCTACTTCTACACCCACTGTAAAGAACTGACACTTATGCAGTTACTCTTGGCTACCAACTTCTCACAAACGCACAATTCAGAATTGTCAACCCCACTGGGAACTCTTGTCCCATTGCTTGCTAGGACAGTGTATGAGGAGGGACCACATACAGGTGAGCGGTGACTCTTTATGGGACCTTCCCACAGGTCCACATCACCCCCTGTTGTCCAACACTCTATCAGCGACTGCTCTTGCAACAAGCATTTTTCAACACATTTTTTCACACCAGTCTCTTTCATCATTTCTGTCACCGTTGGTGTTTTTAATACCTCTGACCTGTCCAACAGTGTTCCAGAGTGTCTCTCATACACAACCTCTGTATGCAGAAATCCAGCGCACTGTGAGACAACTTTCCACATCAACACAAAATATTGCATGACTTGTTTCCAACATTTGTGATCTCTACAAAGTACAACCTGCAATATCCAGCTTCAATCAGCTGTACCCGGTGGTACCAGTTCTCCAAACGTAGACGAGGACTGCAAGATATACATTAGCTATACACTCGACAATGCTAGCATTTCTTTAAAGTGGTTGTCAACCCTTGACAACAGCTTTAACCTACAGGTAAGCCTATAATAAGGCTTACCTGTAGGTTCCCTGCATATCTCCTAAACCTGCACGATTTAGGAGATATACAGTGTACTGTGTTGTACCCACGTCATCGGGCACATGCACAGTGAAGAAATGGCCACCATGCTGTTCCTTCACTGAGATCGTGCCACAATTGGCGGCTCCCGTGACTATGGCCAGTCACAGAGCCGAAGATCGCAGCCCCCGGAAGGAACAGGGGCAGATGATGGGTGCTTCCTACTGCGGGGACAGCGTGGAACATTGCAAGGCTTCCAATGCAGGTAAGTGGCACATAATGGGCCAATATGCAATGCATACTAGCCCATTATGCGTTTCCATGGCAGGGTAATAAGAGGAAGTAAAACACATGAGGGTTTACTTCCTCTTTAAGCGTGTCTGTCATTACAAATTTCACATTTTTCCCTTCATGCACTGCTGTACGTTTAGACTCACCCGGACCTTCAGACATGAGAGGGTTAACCTCTGCAACAGCCCATGCACCTTGGCCTATAGGCTGTTCTGCAGACACCTCTCCTGAAACAGCAGCCTTTGTGTCCCCCACACCTTTAGCCACAGAAATTTCATTCAGCATTGCTATTAGTCTCTTGGCCCAATCATCCCAATATGTTTTGCTCTGTAGCACTACATCTGCCCACTGAGATATAGACAGACCAAGAGGCTCAATGGCATCTGAAAGACTGCACTTGTCCATACCATACTTCTCAACAACATTATCTTTTTATTTTTATTATTATATTTCTATTGGCTCCTAGGTGCAGCCTTTCCTGACTCCCAGGCCCAAACTTCCAGTCTGCAGGGTGGAGTCATCTCCAACTGGGAGCTCTGAGCCTTGGTTTGGTCATTACTTAAAGCCCAGAACCTAGCTGACTCATTAGGGAGCTAGTTTTCTCCTAGACCTGGAGCCTGGCAGAGTACTGCCCTGCTACAATATATATATATATATATATATATATATATATACACACACATATACAGTATCTCACAAAAGTGAGTACACCCCTCACATTTTTGTAAATATTTTATTATATCTTTTAATGTGACAACACTGAAGAAATGACACTTTGATACAATGAAAAGTAGTGAGTGTACAGCTTGTATAACAGTGTAAATTTTCTGTCCCCTCAAAATAGCTCAACACACAGCCATTATTGTCTAATCCGCTGACAACAAAAGTGAGTACATCCCTTAGTGAAAATGTCAAAATTGGGCCCAATTAGCCATTTTCCCTCCCTGGTCTCATGTGACTCATTAGTGTTATAAGGTCTCACTTGTGAATGGGGGGCAGGAGTGTTAAATTTGGTGTTATCGCTCTCACTCTCTCATACTGGTCACTGGGAGTTCAACATGGCACCTCGAGGCAAAGAACTCTCTGAGGATCTGAAAAAAAGAATTGTTGCTCTACATAAAGATGGCCTAGGCTATAAGAAGATTGCCAAGACCCTGAAACTGAGCTGCAGAACGGTGGCCAAGACCATACAGTTGTTTAACCGGACAGGTTCCACTCAGAACAGGCCTCGCCATGATCAACCAATGAAGTTGAGTGCACATGCTCAGTGTTATATGCAGAGGTCTTCTTTGGGAAATAGACATATGAGTGCTGCCAGCATTACTGCAGAGGTTGAAGGGGTGGGGGGTCAGCCTATCAATGTTTAGACCATACGCCGCACATCAAATTGGGTTGCATGGCTGTCATCCCAAAAGGAAACCTCTTCTAAAGATAATGCACAAGAAAGCCCGCAAACAGTTTGCTGAAGACAAGAAGACTAAGGACATGGATTACTGGAACCATGTCCTGTGGTCTGATGAGACCAAGATAAACTTATTTGCTTCAGATGGTGTCAAGCGTGTGTGGTGGCAACCAGGTGAGGAGTACAAAGGCAACTGTGTCTTGCCTACAGTCAAGCATAGTGGTGTGAGTGCCATGGTCTGGGGCTACGTGAGTGCTGCCGGCATTGGGGAGCTACAGTTCACTGTGGGAACCATGAATGTCAACATGTACTGTGTCATACTGAAGCAGAGCATGATCCCCCTCCCTTCAGAGACTGGGCCATAGGGCAGTATTCCAACATAATAACAACACCAAACACACCTCCAGACGACCACTGCCTTGCTAAAGAAGCTGAGAGTAAAGGTGATGGACTGGCCAAGCAAGCATGTCTCCAGACCTAAACCCTGTTGAGCATCTGTGGGGCATCCTCAAATGGAAGGTGGAGGAGCACAAGGTCTCTAACATCCACCAGTCCTGTGATGTCGTCCTGAAGGAGTGGAAGAAGACTCCAGTGGCACCCTGTGAAGTTCTGGTGAACTCCATGCCCAAGAGGGTTAAGGCAGTGCTGGAAAATAATGGTGCCCACACAAAATATTGACACTTTGGGTCCAATTTGGATGTTTGCACTTAGGGGTGTACTCACTTTTGTTGCCAGCAGTTTAGACATTAATGGCTGTGTATAGAGAGAATCAAGGGCGGAACTTTATATGAAGTGCACGATGGGTAATAGACAAATTTGAAAAAGGTTCATTAATTTTCATTAAGGTTTTCATTTAAGGTTCATGATCCATAAGTTCATATAAAATATACAATAGAAAAAATGCCTGTATACTATCAATCATTCTAAATCCTCACATTAAAGAAGGGTTGAATGATTTAATAAGTTGGATACAAATATACAAGAGAAGTTTGCACTGGCAGTCCATACAGTCAAAAATAATACATAGGGTAGAGGCATAATTCACAGTAGGTTGGTAGAAAGAATTGCTCATGGCTAAACGTGGCATATGTTGGCTCGACGGATTTTGTGACTTAGTGTCACTCGTCAGGAGCAAGCATGTAGTGCATCTCTGCAATAAAATATAACAGTTTTAGATAGATCTAAGAAAATTCATAATACAGGAATTTGTTGGCAGGGGAACAGCAAAGTGTGCCTCATATATTACTTACAGGATTCCATGCTGAGGCAGCCACGGCACTGGGAGCCAGGGGCACCCCGGGTAGGAAATAATATGCAGTGATTAAGCAGTCCCACAAACGGGATAACAAGTGGGTGGTGGGGGGAGTATGGAGTAAGTGGGGTGGACCCGGGGGGGATGGACACAAGAGTAAATTGTGAAATAGGATAAACCCAGGTGATGGAGGAGATGGAGGTGGGAGTATGGACATCCAAGAGGGGATATGGATTAAGATACGTACCAAACAAGTGCAGCCCAGTGGATGTGTGTAGTGTCTTAGGAAGCAGAAGTGAACTGATGTCTGGCCACCAAGGAGAGCGCCCTTATGTGCACCGCTGCAGCAGACACCATCAGCATCACGCATGCGAGCTAGGGGTGGGATGGGCGGCGCCAACACCAGAGCGGAATTGCTTGGCCGCCGGCGCCAAACCCGCCCCGGTGTGCTCGTAGCTGGAACACTAAGTTGACCTCGTGGTGCCGTAAGATACGACAGCGCAAGCCGGCAGAGGATAGCGTGAAGTCGACTCGCAGTGCGCAAACACCCGCCCCCTCATATAGATAAAGGGGAGAGAGGAGGGGAGGGGGGAAGGCACAGTGCGCATCGCAGCTCCTGGATCAAGAGGAATCTTGCCGACGGACCCAGAACCCAGCGTCAAAAGGCCACCAAGCATAGAGTCCAAATAACTTTGGCTGATATTGTCATAAAAGCAGAGGAACATTGGGTTATATAAAAAACACCTAGCTTATTGACATGGCCTGTAGCAAAAGTATACAAAACGGGCAGGGACATAACATCTAATGTTGTAAAAAGGGGAGCACCCCAGATCATGCACTTCAATCCCTATTATTTGAGTACATATGGATGGGGGCGGGACTTAAATGAAGAAATGACCTAACCATTTACTTCCATCCCTGTTTGGTGTATAGAGAGAATCAAGGGCAGAACTTTATATGACTTTATATGAAGTGCACATTGGGTAAAAGACAAATTTGAAAAAGGTTAATTAATTAATGTCTGGCCACCAAGGAGAGCGCCCTTATGTGCACCGCTGCGGCGGACACCATCAATGTCACGCATGCGAGCCAGGGATGGGAAGAGCGGAACCGCTCGGCCGCCGGCGCCAAACCCACCCCCGTGTGCTTGTAGCTGGAACGCAAAGTATTTTTATCCAACTTATTAAATCATTCAACCCTTCTTTAATGTGAGGGTTTAGAATGATCGATAGTATGCAGGTATTTTTTCATTGTATATTTTATATGAATTTATGGATCATGAACTATTAAAAATGAATGAACCTTTTTCAAATTTGTCTTTTACCCATCGTGCACTTCATATAAAGTCCCGCCCTTGATTCTCTCTATACACAAACAGGGATGGATGTAAATGGTTAGGTCATTTCTTTATTTAAAGTCCCGCCCCTCATCTATATGTACTCAATTAATGGCTGTGTGTTGAGTTATTTTGAGGGGACAGCAAATTTACACTTTTATACAAGCTGTACACTCACTATTTACATTGTAGCAAAGTGTCATTTCTTCAGTGTTGTCACATGAAAAGATATAATAAAATATTTACAAAAAATATGAGGGGTGTACTCACTTTTGTGAGATACTGTATATATATGACCATAATTCATCTTAGATGTTTATTCCGTAAATTCCTTTATGTCTATGATAGTACTGTATTCCTTCAAGAGCTCTGAACATGGAAACTTCATAAACCTCTCTCTGCGCTCAATGTTTCAAAAGTTGGCTGCTAACCCACTTGACCAGCTGCATTTCACCCATGGGTAAGTGCAGCATTTTGCAGGGGGCGGAATGCACTCAGAGTCTAGGTGCCATAACAGGAATGCATTGTATTGGAAGTTCAGCAGTGTACAAGGCAAACTGACTTTGAACACTCACAAGATGCAACTCCGATGTGTCGGAAGATGGTAGTCTTAGGGAAGCCAATAGCATCTGTGTTGAGGAGCAGAATGTGGCTTGGCCGGTTTGTACCCAACTTGGGAGGTTTCCAGGAAGGACGGCATGTCCTGCACTTTCCCTACTCCTCCAGAACCTTTCCCTGACACTAAGCACTGTCTTACAGATAGGTAACCTGTCCTTACACTGCCACTCGCAAAGTGTGAGCAAAATCCGGCAGTCATGGTCTTAAATAGACTCTGCCTAAACTCAAGATGGCTGCCAAAGTCACATGGGGTGCCAGTATCCAATCATATGCTGTCTGTCTGGGACCAAGGAAACCCTATAGGAACTAGGTTCCTCTTGACTTCCCTCTCCAGCTGCATTGCCACTGCAGATGAGTGACACGTGCAGTAGAAAAATAGGCTGCACCTGCCTACTCATGTCTGTCTTTGACTTATGTTGAAACACACCCATCTGTATGATTGACATATTTTTAATGTATTAAAGTAAAAAATGGTTGTAAGTAATGCACAGAGGAATTCTTGTGTTGGACATAGACCGTTTAACATCCTCTATTACTTGGAATCTTCATAAATTTAAATATTGAGTTTCAGTTACAAATGTACCTAATTTAGATATGCACAGCACTTACAATACATGCATGTTGATTTTTAATAAAAAAAACTGCAGGATATTCTAGCAAGATAATAGCCTGAAAGTCCATAGAATTGTCAGTGAAATTGCTTTGTTTTCATACTAACACAGAAGAATTATTTACAGAGATTTTTCCTTATGTAAGTGACCTCATTGTCTATTCCTATTAATACACAGCTAGCAAACACTTTATTGTCTGTAAACAATGTTAAAGTTCTAGTTATAAAAAGGCAACAACACAATCTTAACAAATGTTTCCTGTAAGCTATTTATCTTCAGGTTCGCAGCATGCAGCTCTGTTAAAACACTTTCTTTTCATCTTTAACATGTGTCCTCATTCTTGAGTCACAGTATGATATTGGCAGGTTATCGGCTGAATATAGTGTGAAGTGCCTCAGTTCACTGGCTTCATTTGCCTGCAGCAAATTAGTACATAGTACATTTTTAAACTATTAAGAATCACATTTGTCTCCTGAGGGAACCTTGAATATTGGATGAATGTATAAGCTTCCTCAATCAATTAATTTCAAAATGGGGTAAGTGGTTTTACATCCGCAACCTTAGATATAGGTGTATAAAATCGAATGTGTGGACTGAATTTCATACTGATTTTCAAAGCTTCTTATTTTATTTGTTATTCATTTATCCTTTTATTTTACTGTAATAGTTTTTGTTTTTAATTTAGGAATTGAATTATGTACAGTATAATGTATATTCATAAAATACATTAAATTAAATGAGTGCATATATATTTTGTTACCAGATACATATCTGCATTAAGAAAAAGCATTCAAAAGTCATAAAGAAACAACAAAATTAACATTTTTACAATCATAACTGAACTGTTTTAGCAGTCTTTCAAGTCTGCTGTTTTATTACTTTTAGTTTTTGTTTTCTTTTCTTAGTTTACATCTAACTTAAAGAAAAGACCTTAAAATATAAAAATGGAGAAACACTATAGTCATTTAAATGTTACAAGGAATATAAAAGAATATGTAAAAAGGAAATCAAGGCAGCAAAAATTAAAAATAAACAACAGATTGTAGAAGAGAGTAAGGCAATCCCAAAGATATGATTCAAATATATTAATAGTAAAAAGATCAGGTATGAAAATGTAAGACCTTTACAAAATAATCTGGAGTGGCTAACTTCGGACACAGAGTCAAATATATTAAATACATTCTTCATCTCTGTGCATACAAAGGAGCATGGGAGAGCTCATGTCCATAATGGGGATCATATTGACACAGACCCAAATGATCCACAGTGGCTTAAAATTAATATGGTCCAGAAATATTTAGACAGAATAAATGTGGATAAAGCATCTTGACCAGAGTGCAGACACCCGCAGGTCCTAAAAAATAAAGCTCTGTTATTTCAAAGCCTTTGTTTCTAATTTTTAGGGACTCTTTAATTACTGGCAGAGTACCACTGGATTGGCGTAAGGCCAAGGTAGTGCCTATATTTAGAATGGGGTCAAGTTCTTTACAAAAGTAGCGACAGACATGTTAGTTTAATTTCTATAGTTGGGACGGTACTGGAGAGTTTAATAAAATACCACATAGATGAGTTTTTGCTAGAAAAATACATTTTTAAGCAATACTAGAAAAATAACATTTTAAGTCATGTAGAAACCTGCTTACATAATAAGTTCACATCCCCCTGAGATAAAGCCTTGGCTCCTACTACCTCCAGATACAGGGGGTGGCTATGGGGACCTTTTGTTCCTCCTCCTATGCCAACCTGTATCTGGGGGAGTGGGAGCATTCTCTACTGACTGATGAGGATCAAACAATATGTACGTGGAACACGTTGTCGCATGGTACCGCTACATTGATGATATTTTTATGCTATGGGAGGATTCTGAAAGTATGCTTAAAGACTTTTTGGCACACATTAACAGCAATAATGAGTTTAACATAAACTTCACAATATCTTATAAGGAATCAGAAATTACTTTTTTAGATGTCCTGATTGACAGGCACCATGATGGTCACTTATCTAGCGCAAGCCAACAACAGGTAACACAATATTGTATGCTTCCAGTTTTCACCTGAAACCTTTACTGAACTTTATACCTTACAGTCACTATTTAAGGGCAAGACTCAATTGCTCAAATGATGTACTCTTTGAAAAAGAAGCCCAAACGCTCTGAGCTAGACTCCAGGAGCAGGGATACTCCAATAGCTCCCTAGCTATTGGAGTATCCAAGCTAAAGGTAGGTCATGTCATGACCTACTCTTTTTTCCCAAAAACCAACAAAAAAAGATGAAACTACCAGAATAATCACTCAATATTCAAAACAAGATAGACAAGTAAATCAAATGATTACAAAGTACTGGCATTTACTAACCATTGATCCCCCACTTGCCCCTTTTCTGCCTGAACAACATGGACTAATGTGAATCTCTGAGCTTGGGGCCACCTCACCACCCGGTCTCAATGAGACATCTAACTTCAAGCCCTTTTCACAATTCTTTTTCTCAGGGGAATGTGAACTTAACATGTAAGCAGGTTTCTACATTACCTATGTTCTTTTTATTTATTTATTTATTTTTATTATCATTTTTTATTTTCATTCTTCATATGCACATTGTATTTGTATTTGCATTATGTAATATTTAATGGCACTTTTTGACATGTGTCATATATGCACACTGTGTCTGTAATATATAGCAAAAACAGTGGAGCGCTAACAACATCGCACTGTGAACTCTGGTATTTCTTAATAACAATATATGCATAACATGAATAAATAATTGCTAATATGCAGATTCCTAATGTTTAAAGTGTAAACCTTAATGTGTATGCTCCGTGATATCAGCTATCCCACTGGAACCGTCTCAGGGATGTATATATAAAAACAACAAAAATCCTCTTGTGGTGCAAGTAACGTTTTACCAGCGTTTATTTAAAACAAAGATAAAATACACTCACTTTTAAAAACATGCCACAAACGAATCTCCACGAGCGCTGAACTCTTTCCTATATAGTCTGTATTACACCTCTCCTGTTGCCCTACGCGTTACGTCACGTGACACGTGACTTCATCATCAATCCACCCTGTCTGGACTTTAATAGACATTTTTTATATATATTATCTCATTTTCTTATATATTTTATTTACTGTTTGCTCAACTTATGTGACACCTGTGAGTCCAGCCTTGAGACACACAGTTGATGAACTATCACGTGTAAGGTTTACACTTTAAACATTAGGAATCTGCATATTAGCAATTATTTATTCATGTTATGCATATATTGTTATTAAGAAATACCAGGGTTCACAGTGCGATGTTGTTAGCGCTCCACTGTTTTTTGCTATCGTTTATGTGATGTTATGGATTAACATTTAAGTGCGAGCAGCTAACAAATACAAGATATCATACTGTGTTGGAGATACTGTGGTAGTGCAGGAGTACATAGATTACAATGTGTCTGTAATATGTTTCAGGTAAATGCAATTCTTTAATGTTGTAATTCCTAATGTTGTGCATACTTTGTACTGTTTGGTCCTGTTAGGTGGGGCAGCTGCGGACGCAAATCAAGCAGGGGAATGTTTTAGTGCTGCCTCGCTGTCATTACATGCATCACCCAACATGTGGCATCCTGGCTGGACCACAGACCTGGATCACATTCTTGGCCAGAAGAGGGTACATGGCCATTATAGCCATCTCCCACCACCTTTGCTGTACTGCCGCATCAACAAGCATTACAGCTTGGAGCGCATGTCTGGCCTCTGTTGCACATTGGCGATGCTGTGGCTCATGACATTATCCCGCCTATGGGAGGGGCTACACTACACATCATGACATTGAGGAACCCCACAGCAATACCACTCCAGCCTGTTTCGGCGGGGTGGTGTGCTGACACCATGCCCAGCTGTAATCAGTTTTGACTAATAGGAGGAGGGTGGCTCCTCATACATGGTAGGATATATAGCCTACCACCCTGCTCAAGCGTGCCGAATGCGAATGGATATTCGGTCTCTCACTACAATATAATACTTACTTGCTACACTAAATTTACACTCTGCAATACTACTGGGAGTTGTATCCATTCCTTACTAAAGTACTATATAGTGTACAGGATGCCAAGGTTGGGTCCTGGACGGGTGCTATATAGCACCAATATTTGGGTTATGGTCCCTTTAAGGAAAGTGTGGAAGCAATCAGGGGGTCACCCAAGCTGGGTGAGGAATTCCCGGGATAGCCATACTAAAGAGGACTAACTCGCAGTTCTCTCTGTGTTAGTAAAGAGATATTTGGGATCCGGAATGTTGGAGGTCCTGAAGTAATATTCGGTTGGGAAAGGACCTCCACTCCTGACTACAGGGTCTCAAGCACACACAGGGCTAAGAGCCTTCAGGAAGCAGCTCTTAAAGACAGGAAGTAATGTTAGGTGTTGTGAGAAGGAGTTGTGTGGAGACACCTGTCTTGGAGAGTTGTGAGTGTGCTGAAGGCTGCTAAAATAGCGGACGAGGACTGCACTAAACCTTGGGGCGAAGACCCCGTCCATGAACTGTATGTGCCTTTTTACTTTTACTTTGTGCTGAAGATAAGTAGACTTTCCTTTGTATTTTCATGCTTGTGTGCTGCTGGAAGCCTTACCTTGATTTCCCCGTTGAAAATAAAAGCCACTATGTTTAAACTTTACAGACTTTGCACTGGGTCCTGTGGAGCTACAACCCCCCCCCCCCCCCCAACATTACAACTGGTGGAGGATGCAGGTAGAGTGCATTGGAGCCACAAAAGCCATTTAAAACTGAAACTGACATTTAAAGAGACAGTGTACCTATGGCATGTCTTGGGTGAAATCAGCTCAGACACTGAAAACAGCAGGAAAAGACATGGAGGAGGTCATCAAGGCACTTGTGGAAGCCACTGTGACCCAGTAGCCAGCTTTGGCAGAGGCAAACAGTGAGGAAGCGATGGCTCAGCAGCAGCAGGCTCTGGCAAAGGCTGTAGCTGTGCAACAAGAAAGCACACGGTTGCTAGCTGCCCAATTTACTGCCCAGCAGGAATTCACACAAGCACAGGTGGCTGCCTTGCAGGAGGCAGTGCAGCGCCTGGCTCAGGGACGAGAGCAAGCGGTCGTTGCTGCTGGCAACCAAGTATTCATAAGGGCTAGCCATTTCTTGCAAAAACTGACATCCAGCAATGATTTAGAGGCCTTTCTCACTACCTTTGAGAGGATAGCAGAGAGAAAGGGGTGGCCCTGTGACCAATCTCCCCTTTCCTTACAGGTGACCTGCAAAAGGCCTACTTTGACCTGCCAGCCGAGCACATCAACGACTATGAGCCTCTGAAGGCAGAGATCTTGGCCCACCTAGGAGTGACCACAACCATCCAGGCTCAGAGGGTGCACCGCTGGAGGTACAAACCTGACTGACCACCCAGGTCCCAAATGCACAAACTGGTACAGCTGGTCAAAAAATGGCTGCAACCAGAAAAGTTGACTGGCCTGCAAATGGTGGAACGGGTGGTGATGGACTGATACCTATGGTCCCTGCCAGATGATCTGCAGTGCTGGGTAAGCCATGGAGACCCTGCAACTGCTAGTAGAGTTGGTTGAAAGATACACCATGGTGGAGGACCTACTCGGGCCTGCCAAGCATCGGGATCCCACACCAAGGGTAGCAAGGCCAGCTGCAGTGCCTGGGAGGGAAGCCCTACCAGATGTTGGAACCTGCAAACCCGCCTCATCTGCTGCAGAACCATGGAGTTCGGTCCCTGTCCCTATGGATTGCGGGGCTAGTTGGAGAGTCTCTTTCTATGTCCAAAGGACATGTGCCACCCATCTTAATCTGGCTACAGGTCAGTTTGAATTTGAAGTGTGGGTGAACCACCTTCCTGCCAAGGCTCTCCTGGACTCCGGCAGCATAGTAACACTGGCACATGCCAGGGTGATCTGAAGACTGAGCCCAGTAGGTAAGACTCTATGGGTAGTATATATCCATGGGGACATCAGGGACTACCCCCTGCTCCCGGTGTCCATTGCTTATGGCCATACCTCGGTGATCCAAAAGGTTGGGGTGGTGAAAAGTTTAATACATGATATTATAGTGGGGTGGGACTGTCCACTGTTTGTTGAATTATGGATCCAGGTACAGAGTGGACTTCCAGGACAGCC
This sequence comes from Glandirana rugosa, assembly GCA_018402905.1. Lineage (NCBI taxonomy): Eukaryota > Metazoa > Chordata > Amphibia > Anura > Ranidae > Glandirana > Glandirana rugosa. Next base: position 63,765 of record BLSH010341668.1, on the reverse strand, counting down.
AAGAGGACTGGGCAAACTGGGCCTTGAAGGGACAGAGTCTGAGGGGTCCGGGCCTGAAACCCTCACAACCCCCCCCAATGTGGAGATACCTGTCGCTGATAACATTGCAGAGAATGTTAATTTAGGTGATTATGTTCTTGTTTCAGATCTCAAAACTGAGTTGACCTCTAAGGGAGGAGTCTCCCCATTACAGGTTATGCTGGGGGAGGATGAAGAGGAACTCTCCCTGTTGCAGATTCCGGTTGAGGAGGATGAAGGGGAAACATCCTCAAGGACAGTGCACCCAGACCTGGATGCATCCAGGGTTGCATTTGGCACCACCCAGTTACAGGATCCTACCTTGGTTAATGCTCGAGAGTAGGTTTCTGTTATTGATGGAATTCCACAAATGCCAGGTGCAGATCAGAGGTTTCCTCATGTTGCGTTAAAGGGGGACTTGGTTTATCGAGTGGCTAAAAGCCGAGGGGAAACTGTAGAGCAATTATTGGTTCTCCAGCCATATAAGCGGATGCTCCTTGATCTAGCCCACAATGACACACTGGGAGGACACCTGGGGGCTGAAAAAACAGAGCCCAGGATAACCTACCAGTTTTACTGGCCAGGGATGAAGGCTGAGGTTAAAAGATATTGTGCATCTTGTCCCACTTGCCAGTTAACTGCCCCAGTGTCCCACTAATGAAACCCCCTGGTGCCCTTGCCAATAATTGAGGTGCCATTTGAGTGGATCGCTATGGATCTCATAGGACCCCTGGTAAAGTCAGCAAGGGGGCACCAATATATATTAGTCACCCTAGACTACGCAATTAGGTATCCAGAAGCAGTCCCATTAAGAAAAACTTCTTCTAAGGCCTTTTTTCTGCAATCATTTAAAATGTTTTCACGAACTGGGTTCCCGAAAGAGATACTGACGGACCAGGGCACCCCTTTTATGTCAAAGGTGATGGCAGACTTGTGCAAACTGTTTCAGATTAAGCAGTTGCGGACATCCGTCTTTCACCCGCAGACTGGTGGCCTAGTTGAGAGGTTTAATAAAACCAAAAATCCATGTTATAAAAGAGTGGTCCTGAAAGATGGGAAGGATTGGAATGTGTTGCTCCCTGCCCTGTTATTTGCCATCCGGGAGGTTCCACAAGCATCCATGGGCTTCTTACCATTTGAGCTAGCGTATGGGCGAAGGCCCCGGAGGTTGCTCGATCTAGTAAAAGAAACATGGGAAAGTGAAACCTCACCGAACAAAACCGTGGTAGAGCATATTTCCCAAATGCAAGAGAGGGTGGCTAAGGTGATGCCGTTAATGAAGGAGCATCTGCAGAAGGCTCAGGATGCCCAAAGGAGGATGTACAACCAGTCAGCTAAAGTCAAACAATTTCAAGTAGGAGACGGGTGGCTGTTATGATATCCATGGTGGAGAGCAAGTTCTTGGCCAAGTAGCAGGGACCGTTTGAGGTAGTAGAAAAGGTGGGTGAGGTGTACTACAAGGTACACTAGCCAGGGAAAAGAAAGCCATACCAGATCTATCAATAAGATGATATTCAGCGCAAAATAATTAAATGAACCCTCAGATTACCTCACAGCGAGGTGAACACTAATGGGGAAATCAACAACACCATTAAAATAGCTTAATCATATAAAGTGCAGCACTATGATCAATAAATGAACATATGATATAAAGTACAAAAAATGTCCTTAGATAATATTCCATAAAAAACGGCATCAATTGCTGCTCCTCTTACACCTATAGGTGATTTTTGCAAGAAATACCTTTCCTCCTAGGATGACAGTCTTTATATGGATCCTGCAGATAAATTCTCCTCGATGAACATTTAAGAGAAGAAAAATATATTGCATCTAATGCTCTCAGTATGACTAATGATCCACAAGCAGAAAGAAAATAGTCCCACTGGTGCCACAGGAAAAGGAAAAACAACTGACACAAGTGTATAAAGCAGGATCCTCCACCAGACGTGAACACACTGCCTCTCACCTTCCCTCCAGTACCACAAGGCCCATAATGCACCTTCCTCCTGGAGGACTAAAGATAGTGACAATCCCAGCTGGGCACCAAACTTGCTTCAATCACTGATTTGAGACTCGTACATACATGAAAGAGAGATGCCACATCTAATGCTCTCTGTTAAACTTGACATTTATTCAAGAATTAAAAAGCCACTCACATGAGAAGCACTCGGTCTGAGTGCAGGAATAAAAACATATTCAACACGATGCACAGACATGCAGGGGAGACACCAAGATGGCCGCAGGTGACGTCAGACGTCGCTCCTCCGCGTACGCGTTACATCCTGGGCGGGACTTCCTCAGCGCGGGAGCATCATCTAACACGTCACCCGGGTCAATATATACCCACAGCTTCAATAAGGACCCAATGATCAACACAGGGGACGATCACATGACCGGAAAGTAAGCCCTCAGGACCGGAACCAGCATTGCTAGATCACCATAGCAATCCTCAGAGTAGAACTCTCCCCCTAGTGGCCAAAAATCAATTGGCAATCCATGGGTAGACACACTGTATATTTACTACTTAAAAATGTGCAAAAATATATATAAAATATTGCAATTAAAAATACGCCTTCCGTCACTCCACGGCTCATCCTGGTGAATTAACAAAATGTTTAAAATCAATAATCACAAAATAATAATAATAAAAAAACAATCAAATTATCTGTCGGAAATAAAACAATTCAAATCAAACTCGACGTTCAAGCCAGAGGGAGCCATCACCCCTGTCTCAAATATCCAGAACGACTCCCTCTGGCTCAAACGCCGCATGAAGTTGCCCCCCCCTCCAATGGTGAGGGACCCTTTCAATCCCCCAAAATTGCAAACCTCTTGGGTCTCTTTTGTGATGATCTCTAAAATGTTTAGATACACTATGAGTGGGTAGGCTCTTTTTTATATTATTCACATGCTCCCTAATTCTGACCTGTAAGGGACTAGAGGTCCTTCCTATATATTGGTAGCCGCATTGGCATTCCAACATATAAACGACCCCTTTGGTAGCACATGTGATCAGATCTTTAATAGTATAACTCCTCCCTGATACCGTGGAAACAAATTCTTTGCGTTTTTTCTTATTATTCCTCACGGTCTTACAGGCTAAGCATCTACCACATGCATAGAAGCCCGAGAAAAAAGAGAATAAACAGTTTTCAGAATAAACAGGTGGATCGATCACCCCTGGAGCAATAATGTCCCTGAGAGCTGCTGTTTTCCGATATACAAATTGAGGCCTGTTTCCACGGTATCAGGAAGGAGTTATACTATTAAAGATCTGATCACATGTGCTACCAAAGGGGTCATTTATATGTTGGAATGCCAATGCGGCTACCAATATATAGGAAGGACCTCTAGACCCTTACAGGTCAGAATTAGGGAGCATGTGAATAATATAAAAAAGGGCCTACCCACTCATAGTGTATCTAAACATTTTAGAGATCATCACAAAAGAGACCCAAGCGGTTTGCAATTTTGGGGGATTGAAAGGGTCCCTCACCATTGGAGGGGAGGTAACTTCATTTGGCGTTTGAGCCAGAGGGAGTCGTTCTGGATATTTGAGACAGGGGTGATGGCTCCCTCTGGCTTGAACGTCGAGTTTGATATGAATTGTTTTATTTCCGACAGATAATTTGATTGTTTTTTTATTATTATTATTTTGTGATTATTGATTTTAAATGTTTTGTTAATTCACCAGGATGAGCCGTGGAGTGACGGAAGGCGTATTTTTAATTGCAATATTTTATATATATTTTTGCACTTGTTTAAGTAGTAAATATACAGTGTGTCTACCCATGGATTGCCAATTGATTTTTGGCCACTAGGGGGAGAGTTCTACTCTGAGGATTGCTATGGTGATCTAGCATTGCTGGTTCTGGTCCTCAGGGCTTACTTTCCGGTCATGTGATCGCCCCCTGTGTTGATCATTGGGTCCCTATTGAAGCTGTGGGTATATATTGACCCGGGTGACGTGTGAGATGATGCTCCCGCGCTGAGGAAGTCCCGCCCAGGACGTAACATGTACGCAGAGGAGCGACGTCTGACGTCACCCGCGGCCATCTTGGTGTCTCCACTGCATGTCTGTGCATCGTGTTGAATATGTTTTTATTCCTGCACTCGGACCGAGTGCTTTTCATGTGAGTGGCTTTTTAATTCTTGAATAAATGTCAAGTTTAACAGAGAGCATTAGATGTGGCATCTCTCTTTCATGTATGTACGAGTCTCAAATCGGTGATTGAAGCAAGTTTGGAGCCCAGCTGGGATTGTCACCATCTTTAGTCCTCCTAGGAGGAAGGTGCATTATGGGCCTTGTGGTCCTGGAGGGAAGGTGAGAGGCAGTGTGTTCACGTCTGGTGGAGGATCCTGCTTTATACACCTGTGTCAGTTGTTTTTTCCTTTTCCTGTGGCACCAGTGGGACTATTTTCTTTCTGCTTGTGGATCATTAGTCATACTGAGAGCATTAGATGCAATATATTTTTCTTCTCTTATATGTTCATCG
>BLSH010341668.1:36166-59241 GCA_018402905.1 Glandirana rugosa | reverse complement strand
TTGAAGCTGTGGGTATATATTGACCCGGGTGACGTGTGAGATGATGCTCCCGCGCTGAGGAAGTCCCGCCCAGGACGTAACATGTACGCAGAGGAGCGACGTCTGACGTCACCCGCGGCCATCTTGGTGTCTCCACTGCATGTCTGTGCATCGTGTTGAATATGTTTTTATTCCTGCACTCGGACCGAGTGCTTTTCATGTGAGTGGCTTTTTAATTCTTGAATAAATGTCAAGTTTAACAGAGAGCATTAGATGTGGCATCTCTCTTTCATGTATGTACGAGTCTCAAATCGGTGATTGAAGCAAGTTTGGAGCCCAGCTGGGATTGTCACCATCTTTAGTCCTCCTAGGAGGAAGGTGCATTATGGGCCTTGTGGTCCTGGAGGGAAGGTGAGAGGCAGTGTGTTCACGTCTGGTGGAGGATCCTGCTTTATACACCTGTGTCAGTTGTTTTTCCTTTTCCTGTGGCACCAGTGGGACTATTTTCTTTCTGCTTGTGGATCATTAGTCATACTGAGAGCATTAGATGCGATATATTTTTCTTCTCTTATATGTTCATCGAGGAGAATTTATCTGCAGGATCCATATAAAGACTATCATCCTAGGAGGAAAGGTATTTCTTGCAAAAATCACCTATAGGTGTAAGAGGAGCAGCAATTGATGCCGTTTTTTATGGAATATTATCTAAGGATATTTTTTGGACTTTATATCATATGTTCATTTATTGATCATAGTGCTGCACTTTATATGATTAATACCAGATCTATCACCTAAACTTGTTAAAACTCTGGAGAGACAGAGAACAGGTATCTGCGGTGGTAGCTGTCCAGTCAGGGGACCCTGCAGGAGTTGACCTGGTGCAGGTTGCTGCTACCCTGTCTGGGCCCCAAACTCAGCAAAGAGTTTCTGCAAATAAATAGGGACATGTTTTCAGGATTGCCTGGTCTCACCAACTTTGAAAATTAAATAATGCCGACCGTATTGTCAAAAAGGCAGCTGTTTGCCACATGCCAAGAGAATTCGAATTTGAGAGAGTGGGACCCCAGGGGGATTTTTAAGGCAACAGCTACATCAATAAAGTATAGAAGTACAGAAATTACAGTATCTCACAAAAGTGAGTACACCCCTCACAATTTTGTAAATATTTTATTATAACTTTTCATGTGACAACACTTAAGAAATGACATTTTGCTACAATTTAAAGTAGTGAATGTACAGCTTGTATAACAGTGTAAATTTGCTGTCCCCTCAAAATAACTCAACACACAGCCATTAATGTCTAAAAGGCTGGCAACAAAAGTGAGTACACCCCTAAGTGAAAATGTCCAAATTGGGCCCAATTAGCTATTTTCCCTTGCCTGTGTCATGTGACTCATTAGTGTTACAAGGTCTCAGGTGTGAATAGGGAGCAGGTGTGTTAAATTTGGTGTTATTGCTCTCACTCTCTCATACTGGTCACTGGAAGTTCAACATGGCAACTCATGGCAACGAACTCTCTGAGGATCTAAAAAAAAGAATTGTTGCTCTACATAAAGATGGCCTAGGCTATAAGAAGATTGCCAAGAGCCCGAAACTGAGCTGCAGTACAGTGGCCATAACCGTACAGTGGTTTAACAGGACAGGTTCCATTCAGAAGAGGCACCGTCAATGTCGACCAAAGAAGTTGAGCGCACATGCTCAGCGTCATATCCAGAGGTTGTCTTTGGGAAATAGACATATGAGTTTTGCCAGCATTGCTGCAGATTTTGAAGGGGTGGGGGGTCAGCCTGTCAGTGCTCAGACCATACACCACACACTGCATCAATTTTTCCTGCATGGCTATCGTTCCAGAAGGAAGCCTCTTCTAAAGATAAGAAAGTCTGCAAACAGTTTGCTGAAGAAACGCAGACAAAGAACATGGATTACTGGAACCATGTCCTGTGGTCTGATGAGACCAAGATAAACTTATTTGCTTCAGATGGTGTCAAGCGTGTGGAGGCAACCAGGGGAGATGTACAAAAACAAGTGTGTCTTGCCTACAGTCAAGCATGGTGGTGGGAGTGTCATGGTCTGGGGCTGCATGGGTGCTGCCAGCACTGGGGAGCTACAGTTCATTGAGGGAACCATGAATGCCAACATGTACTGTGACATTCTGAAGCAGAGCAGTATTCCAACATGATAACTACTCCAAACACACCTCCAAGATGACCACTGCCTTGCTAAAGAAGCTGAGGGTAAAGGTCATGTCTCCAGACCTAAACCCTATTGAGCATCTGTTGGACATCCTCAAATGGAAGGTGGAGAAGCTCAAGGTCTCTAACATCCACCAGCTCCGTAATGGCATCATGGAGGAGTGGAAGAGGACTCCAGTGACAACCTGTGAAACCCTGGTGAACTCCATGCCCAAGCGAGTTAAGGCAGTGCTGGAAAATAATTGTGGCCACACAAAATATTGACACTTTGGACCCAATTTGGACATTTTCACTTAGGGGTGTACTCACTTTTGTTGTCAGTGCTTTAGACATTATTGGCTGTGTGTTGAGGTATTTTGAGGGGACAGCAATTTTAGACTGTTATACAAGCTGTACACTCACTACTTTACATTGTAGCAAAGTGTCATTTCTTCAGTGTTGTCACATGAAAATATATAATAAAATATTTACAAAAATGTGAGGGATGTACCCACTTTTGTGAGATACTGTATATATAAAAATCAATAGCTTTATTTAGAACATTGTTAAAAGGTGTGGTACTAGTAACAGACATAAAAAAACATAGCTTTACCACTTCCCTACTGCCGTATGCAGAATGACAGCCGGGAAGTGGTTCAGTTATCCTGACTGGGCGTCATATGACGTCCAGCAGGATAACAAGCAGGCGCGCTCCCGTGGGGCCACACAGCGGGGAGATCAGTGATGTGGTGTGTCATTCTGACACACCGCATCTCTGATTGTGGTAAAGAGCTTTTGTCAGTAGCTCTTTACCACGTGATCAGCTGTGACGAATCACGGCTGATCACAGTGTAAAAAATACGAAAACGAGTTGCGCTAAAAAATTATAATTATAAAATATAGTCCAAATAAACTCATTTCAAGGAAGGTGAAAGTGCATAAATCCATCACCATGTAAAAACACCTTAATTGATGTGGCTTACCAGAACCAGGTGACCCTTTGTTACAGAGGGTCTAACATGCTTTTGAATAAGCCCCACTCTCACATTCGTTGTTCTCCAGATCGCAGGGATGATGTTTCACCAGCATGGGGTCAGTATGCACCGGTTGGTATGGAAGGAAGCACAAAGGATCACCAATAGTGCAGTAAAACCAAGGGCATTTATTTACTAAACATCCAAACAAGTCTTTCAGCATCCCAGAAAGACAGTAATGGATAAAACAACAATCTGCGGTGACTGAACGTATCCTCGCCTGACCGGCTTCATTCTATTGAACTTCTTCCCGGGGCAGGATGTGTTCAGTCACCCCGGACTGTTGTTTTATCCACCGGTGCACACACAGAGTGTCGCACACTGGCTGCTGGAGGGGGCGGGGTGGCAAGCAGGGCGCGATGCCTAGTAACAGGCAACAGCACGAACAGCGCTGCCCAACTATGTGACGTTAAATCCTACTAGCTGTGTGCCAGCTGAGGGGCCTACGCGTACTGTGGAGACAACCAACGGCAACAACCAGCAGCAAATTCACCAGGGAATTCCAAGAAATTCTTTAAGTATATAAATAGTAAGAGAGGGAGGTCAGATCATATTGGCCCCATAAAAAAATGTTGAAGAGAATCTGGTTACCAAGGATGGAGAGATGGCAAAGGAGTTAAACTTATTTTTCTCCTCAGTATTCACGAAGGAAATGGGGGGCTTGAGTATCCAAAACTACAATGTAGGTCCTCACGACACATCATGTGAAGCACTCTCATGGCTAACTGAGGATAAAATGAGGAATAGACTTAAAAAATGACCAAGATATATCCCTGGAAACTACAGGCCAGTTAGCTTAACATCAATAATATGCAAGCTCTTGGAGGGAATAATAAGGGATTATATACAAGATTATTGTAATGAAAACAGTATCAACCATCAGTGTCTATGGGATGGTACCAGTCGCGATTGTTAAGGATCTTCATGCACATCTGGACATATTTGGTATTGTCCATAAGGACAATGTTGCCCCCTTTGTCAAATGGCTTGATCGTGATTGTGTGGTCATTGGCTAGTGATTGTAATGCTAATTGCTTTCACTGGGCATCATGTTGCCCGGATTAGAGGATTTAGTATGCAGGGCCTTGATATCCTGGCTGGCGAGTTTTAAGAAAGTAGCAACCCCATGGTTGGAATTAGGGGCGGGGTATATTTTGAAAGGCTTTTTAAGTTTAGATGGATTATGTATTGTAGGGACTAGGGATGGGCCGAACACCCCCCAATCTGGTTCACCCCAGAACTTGCGAACAGGCAAAAAATGTGTGCGAACCGTTAAAATCAGTGGGACTCAAACATGAAAAATCAAAAGTGCTCATTTTAAAGGCTTATATGCAAATTATTGCCCTAAAAAGTGTATGGGGACCCGGGTCTTGCCCTAGGGGACATGTATCAATGCAAAAAAAAGTTTTTAAATTGATTGTTTTTTCAAAAGCAGTGATTTTAATAATGATTAAAGTGAAACAATAAAAATGAAATATTCCTTTAAATATCGTGCCTGGGGGGTCCCCTTAGTCTGCCTGTAAAAGGGCGCACCTCTGTGATGTTTAGAACATAGTCAGAGCAAAATGACATTCCCAAAGGAAAAATTGTCATTTATTATCGCTGCTGTAATGTATTAATGTAATGTTCCCGGCAATATAGATAAAATCGCTGAAAAAGCATTGTGTTGCCCACCCCCCCTCCCCGAGTCCATATCAGGCCCTTAAGGGTTAGGGTAGGGTTCTCCCCAAAAGTCTGTAACAGACCCTCCAGGTCTGGTATATATTTTAAGGGGAACCCCACCCAAAAGCAAGAAAAAAATTGCACAGGGGTCCCCCCAAAGCCCGTACCAGGCCCTTCAGGTCTAGTATGGATTTTAAGGGGAACCCCATGCCAAAATTTTTAAAAAATGACATGGGGGTCCCCCCAAAGTCCAAACCACACCCTTCAGGTCTGGTATGGATTTTAAGGGGAATCCCACACCAATTTTTTTTTTAAATGTGGGTTCCCCAACAAAATGCAAACCAGGCCCTTCAGGTCTGGTATGGATTTGAAGGGGAACTCCGTGTCAAATTTTAAAAAAAGATGGCGTAAGGGGTCCCCCAAAACCCAAAGCAGACCATTATCAAAGCATGTAGCCCTGGCATGGCAGGATGGGGTGCGGACAAGCGAGCGCCCCCCTCCAAACCATACCAGGCCACATGCGCTCAACATGGGGAGGATGATTTGAGGTCATCCCCAAAGCACCTTGTCCCCATGTTGATGGGGAGAAGGGCCTCTTCCCCACAACCCTTGCCGGTGGTTGTGGGGGTCTGCGGGCGGGGGGCTTATCGTAATCTGGAAACCCCCTTTAATAAGGGGGCCCGCAGATACTGACCCCCCCATGTAAATAGGTATTGGGGTACATTGTATTGTACATTGTACATTTTGTATATTGTACATTGTACATTTATTTCATAGGTAAGGACGGGGCCACCCACTGATGTAAACGAGTGACCCCGGACCCTTCTGACATCATTCATTGTCAGATGGGGTGGGTCACCCATTTACGTCACCGGGTGGCCCCGCCCATTCTTATAAAAGAAATGTCAAACTGAAGACCACCCATTCTGGGAGACCACTCTGGACAGCATGGCTGCGGCAGTGGGCGCGGGGGCGGTGAAAAAAGAAGGAAGAAGATGAAGATTGAAGACAAAGAGATGAAGGAACAAGACCGAAAGAAGAAGCAGAAGACCAGAAGAAGGACCGGGGCAGGAGAAGATAGAGGAAGAAAGAAGAAGAGCTATTTTACACAATATAGGACTTGTCAAAAACTGCCTCTTGTTTTTTGTACCACTTTATTAATTTTTGGTGAATGGGTAAGGGTACAATGTACCCCAATACCTATTCACATGGGGGGTCGGAATCTGGGGGCCCCCTTATTAAAGGGGGCTTCCAGATTCCGATAAGCTCCCCACTCACAGACCTCCACAACCACTGGCAAGGGTTGTGGGGAAGAGGCCCTTCGCCACAACAACATGGGGACAAGGCGCTTTGGGGATGACCTCAAAGCATTCTCCCCATGTTGAGGGCATGTGGCCTGGTATGGTTCAGAGGGGGGCGCTCACTCGTCCTCACCCCATCCTGCCATGCCAGGGCTGCGTGCTTGGATAAGGGTCTAGTTTGGATTTTGGAGGGACCCCTACACTATTTTTATTTTAAATTTGGCGTGGGGATCCCCTTAAAATCCATACCAGACCTGAAGGGCCTGGTTTGGATTTTGGGGGGATCCCCACATAATTTTTTTCTAAATTTTGACACGGGGTTTCCCTTAAAATCCATACCAGACCTGAAGGGCCTGTTTTGGATTTTGGGGGGATCCCCCGTCTTATATATATATATACGCTAGGAAGGTATATATATATTCTTGTACTATCTGCACTAACTGACTGTATACAGATCACCCTATCTATCTATCTGTCTAGTATATATTTTACTGTACACTAACTGACTGTATACAGATTGCCCTATCTACCTATCCATCTATCCATCTATCTATCTATCTATCTATCTATCTATCTATCTATCTATCTATCTATCTATCTATCTATCTATCTATCTATCTCATACTTTTTTCACAATAATCACTAGCTACACTGAACTGCCTGCATGTCGCTACCTAAGCTCACTTTCTCCACATTTAACACACTACATAGAGCCGCTGTACAAGTGGCTTTATATAGTGTGGGGCGTGGATTGAGAATGCTGAGCAGTGATTGGCTAAAGACAGCCTGCCTTTAGCCAATCATATCTCTCACAACAGAGCGCTCTGTGATTGGCCAAAGCATGCAGGTCATGTGCATGCCTTGGCCAATCAGTGGGCGACATTTCCCCCGCCATTGGAATGCATTATGGGGTGCTTGAAGTTCCCGCGAACGTCCCATAATGTTCTAATTTTGACTAACAGGCGAACGCCCGATGTTTCGAGTCGAACTTAAGTTTGTCTCGAACAGTGGGCCCATCCCTAGTATGGACAATGGTTGTAGGTTGAACACATTCAGTCTGTAGCAATAGTGTTTCTAACTCATCCCTGTCAATCAGGTCCAAGGGTACATTCTCCTCAAGTAAGGTCCTCGGGCTCCTCAGAGCCTGCCATGTGAACAAGTATAAATCTTTGATGATTTCAAATTTGTCTAACGAGTTGTCTGGACAGAAGGTGAGACCCTTTGCCAGTACAAGAATTTGGTCTCACCAACGTCATCGCGCATGACATTGTAAAAATTTGTTTAAAGCCTTATCATATCCCAGAAGCACATAGTGTCTGAAGAGGTGAAAAGAATGCTTGAGTTTGAAGTCATTGAAGAGTCGCAGAGTGAGTGGTCGAGTCCAATCGTGTTGGTACCAAATCCGAACAGCACTCTTCGCTTCTGCAATGACTTTAGAAAACGTAATGAAATCTCCAAGTTTGATGCATATCCCATGTCCTGGATAGACAAGCTAATTGAGAGGTTGGGTCCTGCAAGGTATATCACCATGCTGAACCTCACAAGTGTACTGGCAGATTTCCCTAACCAAGGAAGCAAGGGAGAAAACAGCCTTCTCCATCCCGGAAGGCCACTTCCAATATAAAAGGAGGCCATTTGGCCTACACTCTGCCCCTGCCATATTCCATTGATCCATGGATAAAACTTTGCCTCCACATCAATGATATGCTTCAGTCTACCTGGATGGCATAGTCTTTTTCAGTACTGATTGGGAGTCACATCTTCCATTGGTTCAGACAGTCGTAGACTCCTTGAAAAGAGCAGGGTTCACAATCAATCCTGAGAAGAGTGCAATTGGGATGGAGGAAGCCAAGTACCTAAGGTACATTGTAGGTAGAGGGCTGGTGAAGTCTCAAATGAGTAAGTAGTAGCCATACAGGACTGGCCTTGTCCCCTAACCAAAAAGCAGGTCAGAGCATTTTTGGGCATAGTTGGCTACTACCTGAGGTTTGTCCCCAACTTTGCCACCATTGCTGCACTATTGACTGACTTAACCAAAGGCAGGAAGTCAGTGATAATAATGTGGAATGCCGCCACTGAAGAAGCTTTTCAGAAGCTTAAGACGGCATTGTGCTAGCATCCGGTGCTCGTAGCTCCAAATTTTGGTAAGGAATTTGTGGTGAAGACAGAGGGTTCAATCGAAGGATTAGGAGCGGTCATGTCTCAAGTGGTCAATCGGGAAGAGCACCCCGTAGTTTTTCTGCGTAGGAAGTTGATGACAGCAGAGAAAAACTACACTGTAGTGGAGCAGGAGTGTCTCACCATCAAATGGGCTCTGGACTCACTTTGGTGCTTTCAGCTAGGTAGGAGATTCCGCCTGGTGTCAGACCATGCCCCGTTGACCTGGATAAGACAAAACAAGCAGACCAATTCCAGGGTGACAAGATGGTTCCTTTCTCTCCAGGAGTTCAATTTTGTGGTAGAGCACAGACCCTGGAGACATCAGAATGCCTATGGCCTCTCCCAAGTACATTGTATTGTGTCGAATGGTACCTCCAACACCTCCACGTTGAGGGGGGGATATGTAGAGGACGCCAAGGTTGGGTCCTGGATAGGTGCTATATAGCATCAATATTTGGGTTATGGTCCCTTTAAGGGTAGTGTGGAAGTATTCAGGGGGTCAGCCGAGATGGGTGAGGAATTCTCGGGATAACCATACTAAGGAGAGGACTGACTCACAGTTCTCTCTGTGTTAGTAGAGAGGTATTTGGGATATTTGCGATGCATACGAGCCCAGTATGCTTTTACATTGCAGGGTAATAAAGAGGAAGTAAAACCCATCAGGGTTTACTTTCTCTTTAAAACCCCTTTCATACTTGGGCCACCCAAACATCAGCGTTAAACAGGCCTGTACTGGCCATCGGGACTACCAGGAGTTTCCCGGTGGGCCGATGGCTCAGTGGGCCGGCCTCATCCTCACAGGGGTCCCTGCGATCTACCCGTCAATCGCCACCAGTCAGCTGATGCCTGACGGGTAGATCGGGGATACAACTGCAGAGAAGCGCAGGGAGCGGCTGTGTATGAAGTTCTCATTCATGTGTCACGCTGCTCCCTGGCGGCCCCGCCCCCTCCTCTCTCCTCGTCCATTCCATGTGCCCTGATGTACCCCCATGTGCCCTGATGTACACTTATATGCCCCCATGTGCCCTGATGTGTCCTGATGTACCCCCATGTGCCCTGATGCACCCTTATGTGCCCTGATGTGTCCCCATGTGCCCTGATGTGCCCTGATGTACCCCCATGTGCCCCGATGTGCCCTGATGTACTCCCATGTGCCCTGATGTACCCTTATGTGCCCCCATTGTGCCCTGATGTACCCCCATGTGCCCTGATGTACCCTTATGTGCCCCCATGTGCCCTGATGTACCCCCATGTGCCCTGATGTACCCTTATGTGCCCCCATGTGCCCTGATGTGCCCTGATGTACCCCCATGTGCTGATGTACCCCCGTGTGCCCTGATGTACCCCCATGTGCTGTGATGTACCCTTATGTGCCCTGATGTACCCTTATGTGCCCTGATGTGTCCCCATGTGCCCTGATGTGCCCCCATGTGCGCTGATGTACCCCCATGTGCCCTGGTGTGCCCTGATGTATCCCAATGTGCCCTGATGTGTCCCATGAGCCCTGATGTACCCCCATGTGCCCTGATGTGCCCCCATGTGCCCTAATGGGCCCTGATGTGCCCTAATGGGCCCTGATGTGCTCCATGTGCCATGATGTGCCCTGATGTGCCATGATGTGCCCTAATGTGGCCTGATGTGCCATGATGTGCCCTGATGTGGCCTGATGGGCCCTAATGTGCCATGATGTGCCCTAATGTGCCTGATGTGCCATGATGTGCCCTAATGGGCCCTAATGTACCCTGGTTTGCCCTGATGTGCCCTAATATACTCTGATGTGCCCGGACATACCCTAATGTGCCTGATGTGCCCTAATGTGTCCTGGTGTGCCCCCATGTGCCCTGATGTGCCCTAATGTGCCTGATGTGCCCTGATGTGCTCCATGTGCCCTGATGGGCCCTGATGTGCCCCCATGTGCCCTGATGTACCCTTATGTGCCCCCCTGTGCCCTGATGTGCCCCCATGTGCCCTGAGGTACCCCCATGTGCCCTGATGTACCCCTATGTGCCCCCATGTGCCCTGATGTACCCCCATGTGCCCTGATGTACCCCCATGTGCCCTGATGTGTCCCATGTGCCCTGATGTACCCTAATGGGCCCTAATGTGCCCTGATGTACCCTGATGTGCTCCATGTGCCATGATGCGCCCTAATGTGGCCTGATGTGCCCTAATGTGCCCTGATGTGCCCTAATGTGCCTGATGTGCCATGATGTGCCCTAATGTGCCTCATGTGCCATGATGTGCCCTGATGTGGCCTGATGGGCCCTAATGTGCCATGATGTGCCCTGATGTGGCCTGATGAGCCCTAATGTGCCATGATGTGCCCTAATGTGCCCTAATGTGCCATGATGTGCCCTGACGTGCCCTAATGGGCCCTAATGTACCCTGATTTACCCTGATGTGCCCTAATATACTCAGATGTGCCCTGACATACCCTAATGTGCCTGATGTGCCCTAATGTGTCCTGGTGTGCCCTAATGTGCCTGATGTGCCCTGATGTGCTCCATGTGCCCTGATGGGCCCTGATGTGCTGCATGTGCCCTGATGTACTTTACCCTGATGTACTGTACCCTGATGTGCTGTGCCCTGATGTGCTGTGCCCTGTAATCTGATGTGCTGTACCCTGATGTGATGTGTGCTGTGCCCTGATGTGCGCTGTACCCCAATGTGCACTGTGCTCTGTACCCTGATGTGCTGTGCCCTGTTGTGCTGTGCCCTAATGTGTCCTGTGCCCTTTGTCCTGATGTGCACTGTACCCTGATTTTCCCTGGGCCGGTCTGGATGAAGTCCAGGGCCAAATTTGTGTCCCAGTCCAGCCCTGGCGGTAAAGCGCTGCTAGTTTAGCAGCACTTCACTGCTGTTATAGGGGTGCTTTGGCACCGCTATTCGGGCGGCAGCCGGTTGCTTTTAACCCCCAAAGAAGGGGTTTAAAACTAGTTAAAAGCTCCAGCGGTGTTCAGCCGCTTTGGAAGCGCTGCCCATTCATTTCAATGGACAGGGGCGGTGGAGGAGCGGTGTATACACTGCTCCCACACCACCACACCAAAAATGCTGCTTGCAGAACTTTTTTCCCACCCTGCAAGCACACCGGTTTGACACTGGGGTGAATTTTTCAGGCGCTTTACAGGCGCTGTTTTTACCGGTAAAGCGCCTTGAAAACGTTCTTGTGTGAAAGGGTTCTTATAGACTTTCATCTATGCTGGCTGATGATCGAGGGGCTCATTTTAGCTCTATTTGGGGTCCTTGTGTATGCAGTGGTGGCTCTGGTGTGTTATCCATTTGTCCCTATGGGGTGCTTACTGCTCAGCGGTTTCACCAAGCAGGATTTTTTATGTTCCCATTGATTGTATGCCTTCACATTATTGTTTCTTTGTAAGTATTGACAGCAGCCTATACTTATGTGAATTAAACCTATAGTACAATAATATATATACATGTGCCTATGAAGGTATTTTCTGTGTAACTAATGATTGTCATAAGTCTACTTTTAGAAACAAATATACCCATTATCCCCTGAGGAAGGACTATAAGTCGGGTTTCACCATGATAATTAATCTGGGCTAACCTGAAGTTGAACACGGGTAGCTCTTTGGATAGATTAGATGGTTATAGGGTATTCAGTTGCATTGACTTATATGATGTCAATATATGCATGTTTATTCATTGCTATGTCATTTTATTAGGGCATATGTCCTTTTTATGTAAGGTTCTATAATTATTATTATTATACAGGATTTATATAGCGCCAGCAGTTTGTGCAGCGCTTTACAACATTAGGGCAGACAGTATAATTACAATACAATTCAATATAAGAGGATTCAAAGGGCCATGCTATTTAGAGCTTACAATCTAGGGGTAACATGTATACTTTTTATATAAGCAAGCTTTTTAGTCTGCCTCCAAAGTCCATGAGGGGTTTCTTTGTGCTCTATGTGCACATACAATTATAAATGTTTTATCATTTTAATAGTGGCATGCAATGCCAAGCAAGCAAAATCCTTTCTTGTATTAAAAGAGGTATGGACTGCAGAGAGAGAGAGACATCATTTTTCCCATATACAAATCATTAGTAATGATATGTGGTTCAGTTTTGGGCACCAGTTCACAAAAAAGGAAATTGGAGAAGTGACGAAGGGAGAAGGGCAACCAAACAACCAAATTGATAAGAGGCATGGAGGAGCTCAGCTATGAGGAAAGATTAGCTGAACTGAATGTATTCTCTCTTGAGAAGAGGAGATTAAGGGTGGATATTATCAACATGTATAAATGCATAAGTGGTCCATATAGTGAACTTGGTGAACAGTTATTCATTAAAGTAATTACAGAGGACAAGAAGGCACTCTTTACGTCTTGAGGAAAATAGATATATGGAAAGGCTTCTTCACAGTAAGAGCTGTGAAAATGTGGCATAGACTCCCCAAGAGCTGTTTCTGGCCAGCTCAGTAGATTGTTTTAGAAAGACCTGGATTCTTTCCTAATTGCACATAATATAACAGGATACTAATATATTAGGTAAAGTTAATCCAGGGAATATCCGATTGCCTCTTGGGGGATCAGGAAGCAAATTGGATCATGCTTTATTGTTTTTTTTGCCTTCCTGTGTATACTCTGTGGGTATATGATAGTGTATATGGAGGTTTTCTATTTGTGTGTGTTTGTTTTTTTTGTTGGTTGAACTGGATGTTTTTTTTTTAACCAGAATAATTATGTAACTATGTAACACTGTCACTTGTAACCAAATCCCCCTGATTTTTCTTAATGAGAACAATATTTGCCTTTTTAATATTAATATATTTAAAACATTTTTGGCAATTCTTTTTACTCTCTTCCACTATGTGTCTCTCAGGGTCTATTCTTGCTGCCCTGATCAAACTCTTACATTTCTCATTGTATTCTTTATAATGTTTTTAAAGGATGTTTTTCTCTCTATAAAATGCCCTTTAACTCAGCCCCCCCCCCAGGTTTAACATTAGTGTTTTTATATTTGTTGCCCATTGGAATACACTGGCTGATGCCATTAATTAAAATGTTACATATACGGGGGGCGTGTCTGGCCAGCAACCTAGATGGCCGCACTTCTCTGAGGCTCCTGAGATCCCAGCCATAAACCGACCAACAAAACGACAATACTGACAGCATCCACCCTACAGTGTGACCCTGCAATCACCCTTTACCTGATAAGATGTCTCGCCGAAGAAAGAACACTGATCGGCTGCAGAAATTAACAGATTTCTTCCCAGCATCAGGCCCTGATCCCATCCAAGATGGCGCCGACCCGGGACGGAGAGCTCCACAAGACTCACAAAATACAGGTGAGACGAGCACCGACCGCAGGCTGACCTTCCCCCTGTACGAGGGAGACCCAGGCGACTCTTCCCCGCCCTTGTCACCCATGACCAGAAGCCCGCTGAAGTCCAGATCCCGCATGGAAGACGCGGAACAAGATTCGATCGCAGATCCGTTCGAAGATCTGTTCGGTGAACGAACCGAAGATCCGTTCGCAGAAACGCTCGTTCTGCAAACCCTCGTTCCTTCCCACATAGAGAAAATACCAGCTACAGACCAACCTATAACAGAGGTTTCCTTGAAGACTATGCTGATATCTCTCCGGCAATCTCTTCATTCAGATATGTGCGCAACCCTTACTCCTATCAAAAAAGCCATTCAGAATCACGAGACCAGAATTACACATGTAGAAACCTAGGTCAGTGAAATGTGTACAGCCCATAATAACATGGTGGACACCCTCACAGACCAAGATTCAGAACTGCAACAAATACGCCTCAAACTAGCTGACCTAGAGGATCGCTCCAGGCGAAATAATCTCAAACTCCGAGGAATACCCGAGGCAATAACCCCTGAAACACTTGTACCCTATGTACAAAAACGAATGAAAGCATTAACCCCATCACTCTCCGATTTAGAACTGGCTATCGACAGAGCTCATAGGATCCCAAAACCGGACTTTTTACCAGCCTCAGTCCCGAGGGACGTCCTGGCAAGAGTTCATTTCTACCATGCAAAAGAAAAAGTCATGCAAGCCGCAAGAAACACCTCGTCACTCCCAGACCCCTATAATGGGATCAAAATCTACACTGACCTCTCAAAAGCGACTCTACAAAATAGAAGAAACCTCTCAACTATAACGAAAGCACTTCGAAACCACAACATTCCCTACCAATGGGGATTCCCTACAAAAATAACAATTAAACGACAAGGAAAATCCCACACAATCAGAAGCTTGGAACATGGATTGAAACTACTCAAAGAATGGGGAATAATACCACCTATGGAACCCTCCTCTTCCCCAAAAAGCCCACAACGTATGGACACATAATAGCCCAAAGGAAAACATTGAATGTTACTGGATGCTCCAGTTCACCCCATCTTAGCTGGGACCTCACCTGTGTTAAGCCTCACTGACAAACTATGTTCTGTTTTGTTTTATTCCTGATCATTATGTTAATGACTTGGATGCTTCTATTCCCCCCATCTACTGAAGTAGCAAAGGATGCCACCCATGATGCTTGCGTTCCTGCAAGCCTTTCTTATCCCTCCCTTTCTCTCCTCTCATCTTCCCCCAAAAAACATCGCCCCCAACCTCGATACCCACAGGATCTTGCAAAGAAATACACACCGGAAAACTACGTGCACATAGAGCAACAACATCTGAGTAAGCAGAAAATATTCTCCATTGAGCTCAACTCAACACCTCGAGCAAGGGAAATATCTTTCCACAGAGCCAACTTCAGACCTCTTATTCACATAAACCAACCATACCTACTTCCACATCAAATCCCATACATCCATGATGCCACTTAAAATCACAACCCTCAATGTGCGAGGTCTGAACTCCCCATTTAAACGTGCATCACTGATTAAAGAAGCCAACCTACTTAAACCAGACATTTTCCTAATCCAAGAAACTCATTTTGCTTTGGGAAAAACCCCGACCCTACATATGCGACAATATCCACACACTTTCTATGCTTCCAATCCCTGAAAGAAAAATGGAGTTCTAACGGTAATAAAAAACAACACCACTTTTCATCTACACTCGGAGACAGTGGACCCCCTTGGCAGATATCACATTCTCATATGTGACATTGACGGAACCAGATACACTATAGCAAATGTATATGCCCCAAACACCAAACAACTTTTTGCAAACGATTATTCAAGAAAATCCTGGACCTTAAACAAGGCAAACTCATCGTAGGAGGTGATTTTAACATCATCAACAATAGGGACTTAGACACTTCAAGCAACAAAAGAGCACCACATCAAAACCTAAACCAAGTACTACACTCCATGGACCTATATGACATATGGAGATGTCAGTACAGCACCAAAAGAGACTATTCATATTACTCCCCACCACACCTCTCATATTCCCGAATCAACTTTTTTATCACGGATAAATGGACACTGCAAACGGTAACTTCTTCAAGTTTTGGGTCAATTACATGGTCGGACCATGCTCCGGTCTCGATACAACTAGGTGATCCCCGCAAAGCCAGCTCCACCAGAATATGGAGACTAGACTCGGCTCTATTGTCCAAACCTGAACACCGCCAGAGAATAATTCAAGCCCACACTCTATTCTTTCAAACAAACTCTTCATCAGAAGTATCAATCCCCACTATATGGGCCACCTACAAAGCCTACATGAGGGGAATCTTTATTCAAATGCAATCCAACTTAAATAGTCAGAGGAGAAAGCAAATTGAAGAGGTCTTAGAATCAATTAAACAAAAAGAAACCCAACACAATCAAACCTCCACCCAAACCTTAGCAGACTCTCTACAGCAAGACAGGCAAAAACTTTGGTCCCTCCTATCATACAAAATTGAGCAGAACCTAAAAAGAGCCAAATCCATATACTACTCACTAGGAAATAAAGCCAATTCCTTATTAGCGAAATCAGCCAAACAACCAAGCCTAAAAGCTAAAATAAGCGCGATATATCACCCCACATCCAAAAAACTCCACACAAACCCTGCAGAAATTGCGAAAGCCTTTGCTGACTTCTATCAAGCTCTCTATAACCTCAAAGATGACGACACCACCCCCCAACCCACTTAACCCAATATACAGAAATTTTTAAAAACTATTAACCTACCCTCTCTCACAGACACCCAATTACAATCCATATCCAAACCCTTCACTCCACAGGAAATAGAGGAAACCATAAAAACCCTCCCATTGCATAAATCCCCAGGTGGAGATGGATACACTAATGAGTTTTATAAACAATTCCCTACCGATCTAGCTCCCCACCTCGCAGACCTCTTCAACTTTGCTGCATCCTCTGGCTCCTTCCCTACAGAGTTCCTACAGTCAGTAATTACTACAATACCTAAACCTGGCAAGAACCCCCAGGAGGTCCAAAACTACAGACCCATATCCCTTATTAATATGGACATTAAAATTTACGCCAAAACATTAGCCAGAAGACTTATACCCCTGATTCCTATGTTAATAGGATCAAGTGGGCTTTGTGCCCGGACGACAAGCCCCAGACGCCACAAGAAGACTCCTATCTCTCCTACATGAACTACAATACAAAAAAAACGCCTTCTCTGTTCCTTTCCCTGGATGCGGAGAAGCCGTTTGATAGAGTTCACTGGGGGTTCTTGCAGGAAACACTACTAAAATTTGGATTTACCGGTTGGATAAAATAAGCAATCATGGCCCTTTACTCATCCCCCTCAGCGAAAGTCCTAACAGATGGCCTATTATCTAAACCATTTAAAATAACAAATGGCACACGCCAAGGCTGCCCTCTTTCTCCTATAATATTTGCACTACTGATAGAACCCTTAGCGTCCAAAATCAGAGCAGACCCAAAAATATCTGGCATCCCCCACAACCATACAGAACAAAAAATTAGTCTTTTCGCTGACGATATAATTATTCTAGTTACCAAACCAATCGAATCCCTCCACTCCGTCCAACAAGTTCTTGACCAATATACCCAAGTATCCTACTATAAACTTAACGTCTCCAAATCAACAATTCTAAAGTTACACTTATCTCCCCACGCCCAAAATATCCTGCAGCAAAAGTATGCTTTCACATGGTTCTCCAAGTCAATTCCCTATCTGTGGATCAACTTAACTCCACACACCGCACAACTATACGACCTAAACCACAAATTGCTCTTACAATCACTTCCTAAGGACCTAGACTCACTACGCTCCAAAGGTGTATCAAAACTAGGCCGTATAGCCATTGTGAAAATGTTTATACTTCCCAAAATTTTGTACCTTTTTAGAACCCCACCTATCACCATTCCCAAAAATTTTTTCATAACTGCCCAAAAAATACATCAACCAATATATATGGGAATCCAAGCGTCCCAGATGTGCATCTCATCTGATGTACAGACCGTTAAATAAAGGAGGTGCTGCCCTACCACACGTACATACATATTATATAGCATCGTTACTAGATCAACTATACTTCTGGTGGCACCCTTCTAAAGAAAAAAATCTGGTCCTTACTGGAATCTTCCACCCTCCACCCTACAACCCCATACACCTATCTACTCCTCTCCAATGCTCTACCTAAATTCATAGAAACCACTCACCCAACCATTCAAAGCCTCCCAACAAGCATGGACATATCTGACCTCCCTGAACTCCCAACCAGCTGATCACATAAAAATCCCAATAGACATCCTTAAGGGAATAATACCAGACCTCAACACCACTCCATGGACACAATATAACATTAATCATCTTCAGCAACTTTACAACAAAGGGAAATTAATCCCATTCCCTACCCTGCAAAAGAATTATAACCTACCACCCTCCGAGTTCTACACATATATAAGAATACATCACTACCTACGCTCACACGAGATACCCATAGAAACCGATATCCCAACTAAATTACACCAGTTCCTTAAAACCCCATTTTACAGAAGACACGGAATCTCATTTTTCTATAACATCATCAACGAAACAATCTTCCCAACTAGAACCTCATCCCTAGAAAAATGGGAAACATCACTTAACCACAACACATCAGATGAAGACTGGCAGAAAGTCTTTATCTACAGAACCTCCAGATGCGCAAATCATTGGGAATCCTACCTAAAAATACTACATATGTGGTACCTAATGCCACTAAAATTATCAAAGATATACCCCACTGCCCAACCACACTGCTGGCGAAAATGTGGTGACCTTGGATCCCTTATGCACATACTGTGGTCCTGCAAATCTCTAACTTCATTCTGGAACGTGATTTTCAAACTAATAGCGGAGACCACTGGCCATATAATTAACCCAGACCCAAAAATGGCACTACTACACATAGGATTAGAATAATTTCCCCCTTCCTCCAGACATATCATTATACATATCCTATATGCTGCAAAACTAAACATCACTAGAAAATGGAAGTCTATTGACACACCAAGCATAGCAGAAACCATAGCAGAAATCAACCACCAATACGATATGGAAAGAATATTTGCCCTAATCACCCTCTCATACCCAAAATTCCTCAAAAAATGGACCCTATGGACAAAAAGTACTAAATGTATAAAAATATAAAACAACACAAGATTAACTGGATAATAATAAACCAACGATAGATCCACGTCTGCAAATTCCCTCCCCCTTCCCCTCCCTTCCCCCCTCCTCCTATTCTCATATGTTGTATTTTGAGTACCCGCACGCAAAATTAGAACTATTGCCGTGTATTGCATATACCTTGTAACCACCCATCATGTACTACCGAAACTAATTTTACATACCTAATGTGGGGTAAACTGTTTCTCTTATGATCAACTAATAACCGGCTGTGTACTCTTAACATGTTAAAAACTTTGTATACTTTTGTTATCTTTAACCACAATAAAAATGATTGAAACTAAAATGTTACATATACATAGTTACATTGTTAGTCAGGTTGAAAAAAGACACAAATCCATCTAGTCCAACCATAACAAAAAATATATATATATATATATAAAATCAATCCCATTTACACAATCCTATACCCACAGTACACAGGAAGGCAAAAAAACCAGCAAAGCATGATCCAAATTGCTACAGCAGGGGAAAAAAATCCTTCCTGATCCTCCGAGAGGCAATCGGATATTCCTTGGATCAACTTTACCTATAAATGTTAGTACCCAGTTATATTATGTACATTAAGGAAATAATCCAGGCCTTTTTAAAGTAATCTACTGAGCTGGATAGTACCACCTCTGGTATCTCTCTAGGCGTAAAGAGTGCCCCCTTGACCTCTGTGTTGAACTTTAATTGAATAACTCAACAGCAAATTCACTATATGGACCCCTTATGTATTTGTACATGTTGAACATACCCCCCCTTAGTCTCCTTTTCTCAAGAGAGAATACATTATTTCCCTAATCTTTCCTCATAGCTGAGCTCCTCCATGCCTCCTATCAGTTTGATTGCCGTTCTCTGCACTTTCTCCAGTTCCCCGATATCCTTTTTGTGAACTGGTGCCCAAAATTGAACTGCATATTCCAGATGAGGTCTTACTAATTATTTGTACAGGGGCAAAATTATCTCTCTCTCTCTCTGAAGTCCATACCTCTCTTAATACAAGAAAGGAGTTTGGAAACTGCAGCTTGGCATTGCATGCTATTATTAAGCTTATGATCTACCAAAACCCCCAAATCCTTCTCCACTATGGATCCCCCCCCCCGGGTGTACACCCCCTAGTATGTATGATGCATGCATATTCTTAGCCCCAAGTGCATAACTTTACATTTATCAACATTCAGCCTCATTTGCCACAGTTGCCCAATTAAAGCATTGAGGTTGGCTTGTAAGTTGGAGACATCCTGTTCAGGTTTCTGATACTCTCACAAAGTTGAAATCCTCCTCATGTATCAGTAGTTCCAGTTCTTCCATTTTATTCTACAAACCGTTAGCATATGTGCATACGTCTTTAAATTATGTACAGGCACATATTATTTTCTCCTTATGTGTACTGAGGCTGCAATATGATTCTATCAGCCTATGTGTATTTATCATAGGCACTTTAGCTACATTATCAAAACTGACCACAGTTGCACCCTTTGATCGTTGCTTACAGCTTAGAATAACTTCCACTCATGCCTCCCACCTACTGCCTAGTTTAAAAGTTCCTCTAACTTTTTGGCCATCTTCTCCCCCAACAGAGCTGCAGCCACCCAATTTAGGTGCAGTCCGTCTCTGCTATAGAGCTGCTAACCGACCAAAAGTCAGCCCAGCAACCAAACGCCCTAATTTCTGCACCAGTTCCTTAGCCACTTGTTAGGTGTCTTAAGCTCCTGTTGCCTCTCTGGTGTGGTTTTGAGAACACTGTTTTGGAGGTCCTTTTCTTTAATATATTTGCTAAGTCACTGAAATATTTTTTTAGGATGCTCGATCTTCCCCTATCTTTGTCATTGGTACCAATATACACCATGACAACAGGGTCCTCAGCCACAGCCAACAATCTGTCCATCCAATCCATGATCTGCCAAACCTGAGCGCCCAGTAAACAACAAACTGTTGGTGATACCAGTCTTTGACCTGCCCTTCTAATAACCCTTACCACCAGTATCTGTCTATCCTTTCCTGTAACCTTGTCTACAGCAATGCCACTCCTGATCTGATATCCCCAACATCAGGCAACTGGGCGTATTTATTGGGATGTGTCAGCTCAAGGCTGGCCTCTCTGCTTTTTCGTATAGTCCACCTGTCTTCAAACTGTCACCCAACTACCCTGTAAGCTACCCTGTTCTGGTAGCTGCACATTCACCCACCTGGCCCCTGCCAGCACCAGAAGGGTAAGGACCAAACTCCCTTTTAGGTTGGCGATGCTTCACAGTGTTGCCAGTTGCTTCCTTAGATTCAGGATCTGAGTTTCCAAGGAAACAATCTGTCCACATTTTCCACAGCAGTATTCACTCACAAATATCTGTTCAAGGAACGCATACATGGCGCAGGATGTGCACCAAGTTACATCACCACTCCTGGTGGACATGTTACCCACTAATTTAATGGGGATAATCCAGGAAATCTATTTTATATAAATTATTGTTAGTCTTCCTTCCTAACTTTATTTAGTTCTGAGCAGTAGTTTCCCTGCTGTCTTCTGCTCAATGATCACACGTCCCCAGCATCCTTTCTCCCTGATGCTGCTCACTGCTCACATGGCCCCTGGTGTTCTTTCTTCCTGATCCTGACCACTGATCACAAGGTTCCCAACATTTTTTCTTCTGCTCTTGCTCACTAATCACATGGCCCCCAGTGTCCTCTCCTCCTGCTTCTACTCACTGATGACACGGCCTTGGGCGTACTCTCCTCAATTTTCACACAACCCTTGTTCTCCTCTCCTTCTGATCCCAATAACTGATCACACAGCCCCCTGGAGGATTCTTCTTCTACTAACTGATCACACAGCCTCCAGTGTCCTCTCCTCCTGCTCCTGCTAATTGATCACCCGGCCCTCAGTATCTGTTTCTCCTGCTCCCACTCTCTGGTCTTACAGCCTCCAGCATCCTCTCCTCTTGCTTCCACATACTGATCACCTGGCCCCCGGTGTAGCTCCTCACGCTCCTCATCACTGATCATACGGCCTCCAGTGTCCTCTGCTTCCATTTACTGGTCACCTAGCCCCAGCATCCTCTCCTCCCACTCACTGTTCACACAGGCCCAGTGTCTATTCCTCCTGCTCACTGATTACACAGCCCTGTATATCTTCAGTACTCCCAGTGTCCTAGTCATAATACCTTAGTGCTCACACTGCCCCAGTCACAATACCCCAGTACTCACAGTTATCAAGTAACAATGCCTCAGTACTCACAGTGCCCCAGTCACGATAGCTCAGTACTCACTGTGCTTCAAGTCACAATACCACAGTACTCAGTGTGCCTCAGGTCATAATACCTTAGCACTCACATTACCCTTAAATCTCATCTCAGTACTTACAGTGCCCCCAGGTCACAATGCCCCAGTACTCGCAGTGCCACAGTCCGCATACATTGCTATACCAGTGATCCTTCACCCCGCTCTTGCATTCCTTTGACACAGTCTTAGTCTCACTCCCACTGCCTCGGCTTTAAAGCACCTTGTAGCTCACCGCTGTCACTCTTTTTCCTGCTCAGCTCTGTCCCTTGTGGCAGCTCTGCTCTGCCCTTGCTGTGCAGCTGTTCACAGCATCCTGTCCACTCTCTCACTGTGTCCGGAGTCCAGCACACTCTCTCAATTTGTCCAACAAGGTACATCCCACCTCAGGGACTTATATCTTTTATTTACAATTGAATTTTACTGCGCGCTGGAAATACAGATATCACTACACTAGAGGAACTCTGACAGGATAGACACTGCTTTCTCATACAGCAGCAGCTCTACCTGCTCCTCTCCTCTGCTGTTCATTTACACTAGGCTTTGTATTTTGTGAATGGGTTCACATAATATAAAACGCCCCATGATTGGGCAAGAAAAGGGGAGCGGTGGGCACAGCAGTTGCACTACTTTACAGCTGCAGGATCTGAGGCCCTAAGGTGCAGCGTTGAAGTACTGGAAGTATAGCAACAACTGTACTCCTGGCGTTCAGTAAAAATGTAAACTAAATTAAAGAGATTAGTCCATGAGGTTGAATGTACCTCACTGGGCTTAATCCATAGTAAGCCAGCAGATTTTAGAAAGTGGCTGAATTCTTGTAGTTTAGTATACCTTACTCACTAAAGGGTGCTGGGGGGGGGGGGGGGGGGGGGGGGGGGGGGGGGGGGGGGGGGGGGGGGGGGGGGG
>BLSH010341668.1:18383-36156 GCA_018402905.1 Glandirana rugosa | reverse complement strand
GTATACCTTACTCACTAAAGGGTGCTACCCCCCCCCCCCCCCCTTAGGTAGGCAGCCTCTCGCTGTGACACTGCAATGTCAACTGTAGTAATATATCTCACTTATCACAATATATGTAAACTGGCTGAATCGTCACTCAATAAATTGTGTAAATATTCACTTTAAGTGTCCAATCATGTGCAGTCAAAATAAATAATGTGAATTTGCTGTTCACATGATTAGATAATGAAAGTGCATATTTATATATTTTTTTAATGGAGAATTTTAATTGCTTTAGTAAATCAGCCCCAAGGTATGATCAAATCAAGAACAAGTTGTCTGTGTCTGATTTAAAATGCTATTAAACACACCTAACAAACAAAATATAATATATTGCAACATACTAATCCTTAAACATGGTAGCTGCATTCATTTTCTTTTTCTATGTTTTTTTTTCCTTTATTTTTACCTAATGACCCTGTCAATAGCAAGCTTTCTGTCTTGGGGTGTCTCCATTCTGGATGGAGGCGCAATAGAGATATCTTTGGGAAGCAGCAACCTAGGGAAAAGGTAGTGTTAGATGGATTAGAAGATTTAGATGGACTTGAATACAGTTGTGTTCATACGTTTACATACCCTGGTAGAATTGGCCATTTTACATAGAATATGAATGATAACACAAAAACATTTTTTCACTCATGGTTAGTGTTTGGCTGAAGCCATTTATTATCAATCAACTGTCTTTACTCTTTTTAACCACTTCCCACCCGGCCACTGCACATATACGGCTGGGTGGGCGATTCCTCCTTCTGAGTGGACGTTCCTGAACGTCCTTCAGAAGGAGCAGGATCGCACGGCTGCATGCCCGTGCAGCAGCGCGATCCCAATGTGCTCATGTCACTCGGACACAGCGCATCTCGGATTGGCAGGAGGGCTCTGTGATTAGCCCTCCTGATCACATGATGGCTGTGTCCAATCACAGACATCATGTGATGTAAACAGAAAGCCGGTTGCTAGGCAATCAGCTCTCCCTCTCCTCAGACGGAAGCTGTCAGTGAGGAGAGGGAGAGCGGATCGCTGCAGCCATGCAGTGATCAGTGTGTATGAGCTGTTTTTTACAGCTGTTTAAACACTGATCACTGTCCCAGTGTCCCCACACAGTGCAATCATTCTAGACATGTCCCCAGTGTCCCCGCACATGTCCCCCAGTGTCCCCACATTTGCCCCCCCCCCCACAGTGCCACCCCACAGTGCCACCCCACAGTGTTCCCACCAAAAAAAAATACCTGTCTCACATATGTCCCAGTAAAATCATCTGTCCCATTGATCATCTGCACACACATGTCCGTGTGATCATCTGCGCACATCTGTACATGATTATCTGCGTACATCTGTCCGTGATCACACAAACCAATTATTATACACTTATTCAGATCTTTTTTACCAAAGGCATTTAGCAGAATACATTTTGGCATAGATTTATGACAAAATTTGATTTTATTGAATTTCTTTTAAAACAGAAAGTAAAAAATGCAGTGGTGATTAAATACCACCAAAAGAAAGCTCTATTTATGGGAACAAAATTATAAGAATTTTATTTGGGTACAGTGTAGCATGACCGCGCAATCCTTATTGAAAGTGCGGGACCACAGAAAGCTGAAAATTGGTCTGGGAAGGAAGGGGGTGAAAGTGCCCAGTATTGAATTGGTTAACCATGTGCCGACCGCCCGCCGCAGCGTGACGGCAGCAAGGTGGTTCGTTAACGCAAAACGTCGTCGGGCACTATGATCAGATTGTAAAGAGGACCAATCAGTCTACAGGGCCAGGCCCTGTCTGGTCCTGGCTAATCGTAGTGCTCCTCTGCCTCTGTAATGTAAACAGAGGCAGAGGAAGTGAGCTCATCTTCTTCCCTGAAGTACTTTTAGAGAGTTGCACAACACTACACTGACAGCAGGACAGTTAAGCACACTTTTAACCCTTTGATTGCCCCTTGATCGCCCCCAGTTCACCCCTTCATTTCTGTCACCCCCTGTCACAGTGTCAAGTACAGCGATCGGTAAAAATCAGATCACTGCACTATGCAGTGATCTGATTTTTACCGATCGCTGTACTTGTGGCCCTTGTGACACTAAATCAGTGTTAGGGTAGGTAGTATTAGGCCTAGGTAGGTGTAAATACCCCTCCTTGCCCCTTGATTGCCCCCTGTCACCTGTGATCACTGTATAAGTGTCACAGGTGACGCTAGCTAGATAGTTTTTTTTCCCAATCAGATTACCCGCCATATATTTTATGTACCTTTTATAGGTTTTAACCCCCGATCGCCGGTGACCCCAGTTAGGTTTTATTGTGCGTTAGGCTCAACATATACACCAGGCGGGGCCAGTTAGTTAGGTACTCTGACACGCATACACACACATTAGATAGGTGTTAGATACTATTGTAATATCTGATCAGATCAATATCTGCCATCTGATCAGATATATATTAGCATCCCCACTAGATTAGTGTTCTAAAAAATGCAGCGTTACTGGGATCAGCCCAAATACCTGCTAGCACCTGCATTTAGCCCCTCCGCGCAGCCCAGCCCAGCCCAGCCCACCCAAGTGCAGGATCAATAGATTGCTGACACTTACCAAACACAGAACACATATCTGCAGCGTTCGCAGAGATCACGCCCGATCCCTGCGAAATCTGACAGTGAATTTGGTAGCGTTTGAAACAGGCTCTGACAACCAGGTGCGCTTTTTTGCCTGTGAGTCATGCTAGTGTATGTATCAAATTTAGAAAGTCCAAAATGTCTGGTCGCATGTACACTAGCGAAGAGGCCTACAATATGCTGAGTATGACAGACAACAGCGATGGGGAAGCTCCACTGTCAGAGTCAGGCTCAGCATATGAACCAGCAGAGAGCAGCGGCACCCTATCAGATAGCTCTGACGAAGGAGTTGTTGTCCCTGCTAGGGTCAGGCGTACCAGATCCCGTTCTGCTGTCGCTGAGGTGCATGAACCACAGGGTTCTCGTATAAAGCAGAGAGCCAGTACTAGCGCCGCCACACATTCTGGTGACCTGGCAAGTACATCCTGTTCATAGACAAACCAGCACTGCAGTATCACATGGTGACGTGGCAGGTCCCATAAGTGCAGTTCAAGCTGGTGTGGCTAGCACAAGTAATGTCCCGCAGCCACAAAGAAGACGAACACAGCCCGCAGAACCCATAGTGCCCTTCCGCTGAATTTGCTAACCCTGATTGGCAACCCCCCCACTGATTCAGCGGCCGTACTTCCCCCATTCACTGGCCAACCCGGAATCACGGTGAATACAGCTGATTTTATGGCCATCAATTTTTATGCACTGTATTTCAAGGAAGATCTCTATAGATCTATAGTGGACCAAAGCAATTTACATGCTGGTCAATTCATCGCCGTTAATCCCCATTTGACACTTCCCAGAGACTGGAAACCAATCAGTGTTCCAGAATTTAAGACCTTTCTGGGCCTTTCCTTCCTCATGGGCATAACTAAAAAAACTGAGTTTCGGTCATATTGGTCCACTGACCCAATTCACCATATGCCTGTGTTCTCTGCTTGCATGGCCAGGACACGATATGAGCAGATTTTGCGGTCCATGCACTTCAGTGACAATGAACTAGGTCGTCCACGGCGTGACCCTGTATATGACCGGCTCTACAAAATTTGGCCCCTCATAAACCACTTCAACATCAAGTTTGCTGCACTTTTTGTTCCCAACCAAGTTGTGTGAATGGATGAGTCCCTGGTTCAATTTTCTGGCCGTCTTTCTTTCAAACAGTATGTCCCCAGCAAGCGTGCCAGATACGGGGTCAAGATGTATAAGCTCTGTGACAGGGCCACAGGTTATACACATAGTTTCACGGTTTATGAGGGCAAAGATAGTCACGTAGAGCCGGAAGGATGCCCAGACTACATAGGGAGCGCTGGCAAGATTGTGTGGAGCTTGGTGTCACCCTTATTTGGAAAGGGGTACCACTTGTACATGGACAATTATTACACAAGCGTGCCACTTTTTAGTCACTGGTTTGATCATCAAATTGGCGCATGTGGCACCATGCGACCTAATCACTGGGGCTTCCCCCAACGGCTTGCAGATTAAGGTCTTAGACTGAGGAAGAGAGCCTGCTTGAAGTATAATAATTTGCTCGCGATGAAGTGGAGGGACAATCAAAATTTTTTCTTTCTGACCTCCCTTCATGCAGATACTACCGTCCAAATTTCTACGGCAACTGGTGTTTTGGAGACACCCCTGTGTATCCACGATTATAACCTAAATATGGGAGGGGTGGACCTTAATGACTAGTTATTGGCACCATGCCTAATTACCCGTAAAGCTAGACGCTGGTACAAAAAAGTGTGTATATATCTTTTTCAATTGGCTTTGCTGAACGCTCATGTCTTATACAGAGCTTCAAGACGGACGGGATCCTTCCTCAAACTCATGGAAGAGATCGTCACAGCCCTTCTGTTTCCAGATGGTGCTGCATCCCCACTTCACAATGTGAATGCAGTTAGCATGGGAGGCACTTTCTACGAGTCCTCTGTGTTACCCCAGGCCACAGAACACCCCAAAAGAGATGTCGAGTATGCAGACGACACGGATGCAGGCGTGACACCTGCACTTATTGCCCCACCTGTCCTGACCAGCCTGGTCTCTGCATCGATGACTGTTTTGAACGCTATCACACATTTGTGAATTATTAGCATAGGGTACAGCAGACACAGTGATAGGCACACTTATATATGGTCTCCAAAGATGCCAGTGCATCTTGAGAGACCCAAACATGTAACCAGTTAGTTTTTAGTTAAAAAAAAAAAAGGCGTACCAAAAAAACCCCCCCCAAAAAAAAACATTTTAAAACAACAAAAAATATAAAAAATGTTAAAAAAAATAAATAAAATAAAAAAGCCAAAAACAGTTGTACATTTCTTTTTTTCTCGTTTTCTCTCTAATCTCTCTCTATTGTTAATATTTTTTTATGCATACCTTTGTTACTGTTTTATCATGTTTTCTTTGCAGGTATGTTTTTTTTTATGTTACTACTTAACTGTAATGTGTTTTATATTTTTTTCTTTTTAGCAGGTATATCATTTTTTTATGTAACTGTGTTTTATTAATTGTTTATTCCTTTTCAGGTATGCCATGCAGCTGCAGCACTGATTTATTAATGGTGACAGCAAAAGCGTTTACTCCCACCATTCATAAAGCAGTGACTCCAGCGCTGTTGGAGGTGATTTCACCACCACAGTTAAAAAAGAGCAAATATACCGGAGCATAGGGGCAGTGGGTGGAAATTGGGGTGGATTGCCCCTATTCTCCTGTATATTTTTTTTAAAAGGGGCTATGCCCACCATTAGAAGTGGGTGGATGAAGGGAGGTTTTCTAATGGTGAGCATATCCACCAATTAATTCTTTTTTTCATTTAACCCACAGGCTGCATGAAAAAAAGAACTTTACAATATATATATATACTAGTATGTTGCTGGTCTTCTCAGGCTCTCCTGTCCCACCGGGGAACGCGAAAATGCAGCTGGTGGTTCCGCCAACTGATCATAGAGCTGATCGAAGACTAGAATGGCTCCAATCATCTCTATGGCCTAAGAAACCGGAGGCTATGAGCATTTTGTGACTTCGGTTTTGCCGGATATAAAAAACAGCGCCATTGGGAAATTGGGGAGACATCTTAGCACACGGATTTTGGTGTGGTCAGATGCTTTAAGGGCTGGGGAAAGATCTAGAGTCTAGTAGAGCCCAAAAAAAAAAAAAAAATATGCAACAATACCTATTTTTATCACAGGGGATATTTAAAATCCCTGTGATAAAAATGATAAAAAAAGATGAAAGGGACAGTGGAAAAAAAAAATAAAAAGCAAAATGAATAATTAACCTGTTCCTTACCAAGTTACTGTGAAATGACGTCGGCATGGACCTCTCGTCGATCGGGGCTGACATCATATGACATTGGCCGCTTCTCACCGCTACTGCGGGCCCCTGGAGGCCCGCAGAGCAGCGATCACGGATCGATCGTCTGCCGGGGGGTCGTGTCCCTCCCACTCTTTACACATGACCGGCTGTGTCCAATCACAGCCGGTCACTACCGTTCTTCCTGTGCACGCCGCTCGTGTGCACCCCCGGGGGCGTGCATCGCGGCGATCAGGGCTGAGGCTTGTCCCTCAGACAAAGCCCAGCTCCGATCAGTGTAAAGAGCCAATAGAGCTGGCTCATTACCACGTGACTGGCTGTGTCAATCACAGCTGGTTATGTGATGTAAACAAACTGCTGTAACGAGCTGTTACCGCGGTTCTCCCTGTCACACAACGATCGTGTGTGACAGGGAGATTGCGGTAACATCTCGTTATCGCCTTCTGTACACCAAGCACACTGATCACCCCCCCAATAAAGAGAACATGTCACCACCCCATCAAAGTACCTGTCACAGCCCATCAGAGTACCTGTCACCTTTCCATCAAAGTACCCGAGTACCTGTCACCTGTCCATCAGAGTACCCGAGTACCTGTCACCTGTCCATCTGAGTAACCGAGTACCTGTCACCATGCCATCAGAGTACCCGAGCACCTGTCACCAACCCATCAAAGTACCCAAGTACCTGTCACCAACCCATCAAAGTACCCGAGTACCTGTCACCAGACCATCAGAGTACCCGAGTACCTGTCACCAGACCATTAGAGTACCCGAGTACCTGTCACTATCCCATCAGAGTACCTGAGTACCTGTCACCAACCCATCAAAGTACCCGAGTACCTGTCATCAGACCATCAGAGTACCCGAGTACCTGTCACCAGACCATCAGAGTACCCGAGTACCTGTCACCTGCCCATCAGAGTACCCGAGTACCTGTCACCTGCCCATCAGAGTACCCGAGTACCTGTCACCTGCCCATCAGAGTACTTGTCACCTGCCCATCAGAGTACCCATGTACCTGTCACCAGCCCATCAGAGTACCTGAGTACCTGTCACCTGCCCATCAGAGTACCAGAGTACCTGTCACCAGCCCATCAGAGTACCAGAGTACCTGTCACCGGCCCATCAGCATACCCGAGTACCTGTCACCTGCCCATCAGAGTACCAGAGTACCTGTCACCAGCCCATCTGAGTACCCAAGTACCTGTAACCAGCCCATCAGAGTACCCGAGTACCTGTCACCTGCCCATTAGAGTACCCGTGTACCTGTCACCAGACCATGAGCCTACCAGAGTACCTGTCACCTGCCCAACTGAGTACCAGAGTACCTGTCACCAGACCATCAGAGTACCCGAGTACCTGTCACCTGCCCATCAGAGTACCCGAGTACCTGTCACCTGCCCTTCAGATTACCCGAGTACCTGTCACCAACCCATCTGAGTAATCGAGTACCTATCTGCAGCCCATCAGAGTACCCGAGTACCTTTTACCAATTTATCAGATTACCCGAGTACCTGTCTCCAGCCCATCAAAGTACCCAAGTACCTATCTGCAGCCCATCAGAATACCTGAGTACCTATCTGCAGCCCATTAGAGTACCCGAGTACCTATCTGCAGCCCATGCCTCATAGAATACACCTTGAGTGTTTGCTTTCCAAAATGGGGTCATTTTGTGGGTAATTCCACTGTCATGGTGCTCTGGGGCCTTCAAAAGTGTGATAGGTATGAATGAAATTTTATGTGCAATTTATGCTTCTAGAACGCCTGACGGTGCTCCCTGCATGTTCGGCTTCTGTATGTGGCCAGGGTGTGAAAAAGTCTCACACATGTGGTATCGCCATACTCGGGACGAGTAGTAAAATATATTTTGGGGGGTAATTTTTGCTATGTGCATGCTATGTGTTAGAAGTATCTTATAAATTGACCACTTTGTGAAAAAATAAAAACGTTTTCATTTTCTTTCCACGTTTTTTGAAGACTTGTGAAAAAAAATGAACCATTCAAAAGACTCATAATGCCTCATAGATTATACGTTGGGGTGTTTGCTTTCCAAAATGGGGTCATTTTGTGGGTAACTCCATTGTCCTGGTGCTCCAGGGCCTTCAAAAGTGTAATGGGTCTTTAGGAAATTAGATGTGAAATTTCTGCTCCTAGAATGATTGACGGTGCTCCCTGCATGTTGGACCTTTCTATGTGGCCAGGCTATGTAAAAGTCTCACACATGTGGTATCGCCATACTCGGGACGAGTAGCAGAATATATTTTGGGGGGTAATTTTTGCTATGTGCATGCTATGTGTTAGTAATATCTTATAAATTGACCACTTTGTGTAAAAAATAAAAGCGTTTTCATTTTCTTTCCACGTTTTTCAAAGACTTGTGGAAAAAAATGAACCATTCAAAAGACTCATAATGCCTCATAGGTTATGTGTTGGGGCGTTTGCTTTCCAAAATTGGATCATTTTGTGGGTAATTCCATTGTCCTGGTGCTCCAGGGCCTTCAAAAGTGTAATAGGTCGTTAGGAAATTAGATGTGAAAATTCTGCTCCTAGAATGCATGACGGTGCTCCCTGCATGTTAGACCTCTCTGTGGCCAGGCTGTGAAAAAGTCTCACACATGTGGTATCGCCATACTCAGGGAGAGTAGCAGAATGTATTTTGGGGTGTAATTGGAAGTATGCATATGCTGTGCGTGAGAAATAACTTGTTGTTTTGACAATTTTGTGCAAAAAAAAATAATAATTTCTTAATTTTCCCAAGAATTGTGGGAAAAAAGTACAACTTCAAAAAACTCGCCATGCCTGTTACTAAATACCTTGGAAAGTCTACTTTTCAAAATGGGGTCAATTGGGGGGGGGGGGGTATTTGTACTTTCCTCACATTTCAGGGCCTCAAGAAATGAGATAGGCCATCAGTGCATCAGGTACGATCAATTTTCAATGATTGGCACCATAGCTTGTAGACTCTATAACTTTCACACAGACCAAATAATATACACTTTTTTGGGTTATTTTTTACCAAAGATAGGTAGCAGTATAGGTTTTGGCCCAAATTTATGAACAAAAATTACTTATTTGCAAAATTTTATCACAGAAACTAAAAAAAAGTGTTTTTTGTGTCAAAATTTTCGCATTTTTCACTTATGTCGCAAAAAATAAAAAACGCAGAGGTTCTTAAATACCACCAAAAGAAATCTCTATTTGTGTGAAAAAAATGATAAAAATGTTGTTTGGGTACAGTGTAGCATGAGAGAGTAATTGTCATTCAAAGTGTGAGAGCGCTGAAAGCTGAAAATTGGTCTGGGCAGGAAGGGGGTATAACCGTCCTGTATTGAAGTGGTTAAAAAAAAAATGCACCCCTGCCCCTCGTTTGTCGCCACTTTGCGGGTGTGCGTCATTTTTAAAGCTTGTCATATTTGGTGTCTTTGCACTCGGCATGTGATCAACTTTTATATTTCACCATACATTTGGGCAAAATAGTATGTTTTTGTGCATTAAAATTCAAAAAAGTGTTTTTTTCCCCCAAAAATTGCGTTTGAAAAATCACTGCGCAAATACTTTGTGAAAAAAAATGTAACACCCACTATTTTAATCTGTAGGGCCTCTGCTTTAAACATATATAATGTTTGGGGGTTCAAAGTAATTTTCTAGCAAGAAAAAAGTATTTTTTCATGTAAACAAAAAGTGCCAGAAAAGACTTGGTGGTTCAAGTGGTTAGAAGAGTGGGTGATGTTGGACATAAAATGCCAGGACAGTACAAGACCCCCCAAATGACCCTATTTTGGAAAGGAGACACCCCAAGCTATTTTCTGAGAGGCATGTTGAGCCCATGGGATATTTTATTTGTTTGTCATAAGTGATTGAAAAATTACAAAAAAAAAAAATTACACCTCCAATGGATCATGTTCCTCTATAACAGACCACAGGCTTACGTTAGGTACTCTGGCTATAAATCAGGGCCTTTCCCAGTTGAAAGAGGTACAAGGCAGGGCTGTCCTCTCTCCCCCTTACTTTTCGCCCTCTTCATTGAACCCCTTGCTCTCCTAATTAGGGACAACCCATCCGTTACCGGCATCACCCTAGGAGGTTACGAGCATAAACTCTGTCTCTTCGCAAACTATATTCTATTATTTCTTTCATCTACCCTAGTATCTGGCCCCAACCTTTTACTGATTCTCGACTGGTTCGCAGCTGTCTCGGGACTCGTGGTGAACCCTAAGAAATCCCAAGCTCTAAATATCTCCATCCTGCTCGGGTTATTGCAGGCTGCTAAGGACGCCCTTCCATTTCTCTGGGCTGCCTCATCTCTTCCTCTTATTAACCTAACGGCTGACTATACCCGGCTCTTCTCCTATAATTATCCACCTCTCCTGAGACAGATCACGGACCTCTTGAGCAATTGGTCGCACCTCCCCAATTCCTGGTTAGGCAAGATTGCGATTATAAAGATATCTGCCCTGCCCAAACTACTCTATCTTTTTAGGGTACTGCCTGTCCCCATTCCTTCATATTACCTCCGCTTAATCCAGCTACGAGCTTCTAAATTTGTCTGGGGGACAATTAGACCCAGAGTTCCCAAATCAACACTACTCCTCCCCAAACCTATGGGTGGCCTAGGTATGCCCAACTTTGCTAACTACTATAGGGCGACCCAACTAGCTAACCTCCCCAAATATCATGCTACCCAAGAAATCCCCCTCTGGGTTGCAGTTGAATCGGTAGATATAGACCCCCTTTCCACCGCCAATTTATTATGGCTAAACAAGAAAGACCGTGCAACCCTTGACAACCCAATAACAAACCACGGCTTGACCATCTGGGACTCCCTTAAACATAAGCACAAACTACAATCCCCACACAATCCCCTTCTTTCCTTCCTCAGGAACCTAGCCTTCTACCCCGCCTGGACCTCCCCTCTCTCCTTCCAAATCTGGTCTAACCTGGGCCTGCTGCGATTGCACAACATGGTCAGATCCACCTTATTCCCTACCTTCCCCGCTCTCCAAGAATCCCACCAACTCCCAGCTTCTGAAATTTTCAGGTTTCTCCAAATCAAAAACTTTTATACGCAGCACCTTACTAATACCTCTAGCCTCGACCAATATACAGAATTCGAGTCTATATGCAATAAAGACCCTCACGTCAAGGGGCTGATATCCAGGCTCTATGCACAGCTCTCCCGGCACCCTGACCCGGGGGGGACCCTCATACACGACCAAATGGGAGCTTGATTTGGGTCGCTCCCTCGATCCTGAAGACTGGTTAGCAATATGGACGGCCACTAAAAGCTCCTCTCCCAACGTGCTAGCCATCAAAACCAATTACAAAGTCCTTTCGCGCTGGTACCTAGTTCCCTCCAGGATAGCCAAGTATGTCCCATCCTATTCCCCCAACTGCTTCAGAGGATGCCCGAACCTGGTACACACCACCACATTTGGTGGTCCTGCCCTAAAGCCCAAATATTCTGGAAGGAAATCTTCAACATGGCTTCACAACTTTTTGAAATCTCCCTAACACCAGACCCTTTTCTAGCATTCCTTAGCAGGAAGCCGGATGCACTTTCCCGCACCCAATTTAAACTAATCTTATCCCTTTTAACAGCAGCTAGACAAACGATAGTCAGATTCTGGAAAACTTCTAATCTCCCTGTAGCTGAAACCAAGTCCAGGATGACTAGATTTATAATACACGCCAAGATGGAAGCAATCAGCACCGACCGAACCCCACAATTTGAACACATCTGGTCACCCTGGATAAAACATTTTTTTCCCGTCCTCCTTCAACCTAGAGACCCTTTGCCCATTGTGATAATCGATCTCCTCTGGCCCTACTAGCCTCCCAAACTTCCAGCTGCTGAGTGGGATGGGGGTCCGGCCCCATCAGGCGAACCTCTCCTCTTCCCTCTCCCTCCTTACCCCCTTCTCCTTCCGTTCTTCTCTCCTCTCTATCTTTTTTCACTCCCTCCCACTCCTCTCTTTCCCCTACACTCACTCTCTGCACCCATATATATTCTCACCGCTCCTTCCTATGACTACCCCTCCCTTCCAGGACAGTACAAGACCCCCCAAATTACCCTATTTTGGAAAGGAGACACCCCAAGCTATTTTCTGAGAGGCATGTTGAGCCCATGGAATATTTTATTTGTTTGTCATAAGTGATTGAAAAATGACAAAAAAAAAAATTACACCTCCAATGGATCATGTCCCTCTATAACAGACCACAGCCTTACGTTAGGTACTTTGGCTATAAATCAGCGCCTTTCCCAGTTGAAAGAGGTACAAGGCAGGGCTGTCCTCTCTCCCCCTTACTTTTCGCCCTCCTCATTGAACCCCTTGCTCTCCTAATTAGGGACAACCCATCCGTTACCGGCATCACCCTAGGAGGTTACAAGCATAAACTCTGTCTCTTCGCAAACTATATTCTATTATTTCTTTCATCTCCCCTAGTATCTGGCCCCAACCTTTTACTGATTCTCGACCGGTTCGCAGCTGTCTCGGGACTCGTGGTGAACCCTATGAAATCCCAAGCTCTAAATATCTCCATCCTGCTCGGGTTATTGCAGGCTGCTAAGGACGCCCTTCCATTTTTCTGGGCTGCCTCATCTCTTCCTTACCTGGGTATTAACCTAACGGCTGACTATACCCGGCTCTTCTCCTATAATTATCCACCTCTCCTGAGACAGATCACGGACCTCTTGAGCAATTGGTCGCACCTCCCCAATTCATGGTTAGGCAGGATTGCAATTATAAAGATATCTGTCCTGCCCAAACTACTGTATCTTTTTAGGGTACTGCCTGTCCCCATTCCTTCATATTACCTCCGCTTAATCCAGCTACGAGCTTCTAAATTTGTCTGGGGGACAGTTAGACCCAGAGTTCCCAAATCAACACTACTCCTCCCCAAACCTATGGGTGGCCTAGGTATGCCCAACTTTGCTAACTACTATAGGGCGGCCCAACTAGCTAACCTCCCCAAATATCATGCTACCCAAGAAATCCCCCTCTGGGTTGCAGTTGAATCGGTAGATATAGACCCCCTTTCCATCGCTAATTTATTATGGCTAAACAAGAAAGACCGTGCAACCCTTGACAACCCAATAACAAACCACGGCTTGACCATCTGGGACTCCCTTAAACATAAGCACGAAATACAATCCCCACACAATCCCCTTCTTTCCTTCCTTAGGAACCCAGCCTTCTACCCCGCCTGGACCTCCCCTCTCTCATTCCAAATCTGGTCTAACCTGGGCCTGCTGCAATTGCACAACATGGTCAGATCCACCTTATTCCCTACCTTCCCCACTCTCCAAGAATCCCACCAACTCCCAGCTTCTGAAATTTTCAGGTTTCTTCAAATCAAAAACTTTTACACGCAGCACCTTACTAATACCTCTAGCCTCGACCAATATACAGAATTCGAGTCTATATGCAATAAAGACCCTCATGTCAAGGGGCTGATATCCAGGCTCTATGCACAGCTCTCCCGACACCCTGACCCGGGGGGACCCTCATACACGACCAAATGGGAGCTTGATTTGGGTTGCTCCCTCGATCCTGAAGACTGGTTAGCAATATGGACGGCCACTAAAGCTCCTCTCCCAACGTGCTAGCCATCGAAACCAATTACAAAGTCCTTTCGCGCTGGTACCTAGTTCCCTCCAGGATAGCCAAGTATGTTCCATCCTATTCCCCCAACTGCTTCAGAGGATGCCCCGAACCTGGTACACACCACCACATTTGGGGGTCCTGCCCTAAAGCCCAAATATTCTGGAAGGAAATCTTCAACATGGCTTCACAACTTTTTGAAATCTCCCTAACACCAGACCCTTTTCTAGCCCTCCTTAGCAGGAAACCGGATGCACTTTCCCGCATCCAATTTAAACTAATCTTATCCCTTTTAACAACAGCTAGACAAACGATAGCCAGATTCTGGAAAACTTCTAATCTCCCTGTAGCTGAAACCAAGTCCAGGATGACTAGATTTATAATACACGCCAGTATGGAAGCAATCAGCACCGACCGAACCCCACAATTTGAACGCATCTGGTCACCCTGGATAAAACATTTTTTTCCCGCCCTCCTTCGACCTAGAGACCCTTCGCCCATGATGATAATCGATCTCCTCTGGCCCTACTAGCCTCCCAAACTTCCAGCTGCTGAGCGGGATGGGGGTCCGGCCCCATCAGGCGAACCTCTCCTCTTCCCTCTCCCTCCTTACCCCCTTCTCCTTCCGTTCTTCTCTCCTCTCTTTCTTTTTTCACTCCCTCCCACTCCTCTCTTTCCCCTACACTCACTCTCTGCACCCATATGTATTCTCACCGCTCCTTCCTATGACTACCCCTCCCTTCCTTTCCTAACTCTCTCCTAAATTTCTCTCCCCTACCTCTTGAATCTCCCTCGGCTATTTTTCCGCTGGGGCTCTTACTCCACGGACCTGTGCATCAAGTTCTATTTAACCAATAGCTACGACTCATTGAACCCGGGTTTAGCCCTATATTTGCATTACCAAGTCTTGCGTGGTCTGAACTGATCAATGATACGGGACTCCCTTCTCCAGGCACAGTGTGTTCCCATCAGGGGTGCTTGGATAAGCTGTCCTCTACACCTGCCCAAACTTACCTGTTCTTGATAAGCCTACTTCATTCCATGCAAGCTCTATGTCCACCACCGGACCACCTGTATTCACCTGGTTGTTTTTGCGCATTTGTGTTATTTACTTAGATGACACTTAACAATGTACTGTTTCTACTGTCTATACTTTGCACCCTCCTTCTGTAACTCCTCTAAAACTTCAATAAAACCTTTAAACGAGAAAAAAAAAAATTACACAAAGTTGTCACTGAAATGATATATCGCTCACACATGCCATGGGTATGTGTGGAATTACACCCCAAAATACATTCTGCTACTTTTTCTGAGTATGGGGATACCCCATGTGTGAGCCTTTTTGGGAGCCTATCCGCGTACAGGACCCCGAAAACCAATCGCTGCCTTCAGGATTTCTAAGGGCGAAAATTTATGCCTTCACTCCTCACTACCTATCCAGGTTTCGGAGGCCATGAAATGCCCAGATAGCAAAAAAACAAAAACAAAATGACCCCATTTTGGAATGCAGACACACCAATCTATCTGCTGAGAGGCATGTTGAGTCCATGGAATATTTTATATTTTGCCACAAGTTTCGGGGGAAATTACAATTTTTATTTATTTATTTATTTATTTTATACAAAGTTGTCACTGAAATTATATATTGCTCACATATGCCATGGGTATATGTGGAATTGCACCCCAAAATACATTCTGCTGCTTCTCCTGAGTATGGGGATACTTTTTTGGGGGTACAGAACCCCAAAAACCAATCACTGCCTTCAGGCTTTCTAAGGGCATAAAATGGTGATTTTACTCCTCAGTACCCATCATGGTTTTGGAGGCCCTGAAATGTCAACGTAGCACAAAACCCCCCCCAAATGACCCCATTTTGGAAAATAGACACCCCAAGGAATTTATTAAGAGGCATGGTGCGTATTTTGCAGCTTTCAATTGTTTTGGAAAATGAAGAAATAAACTGAATTTTTTTTTTTACTTTTTTCAAATTTCAAAACTTTGTGACAAAAAGTGAGATCTGCAAAATACTCAACATGCCTTTCGGCAAATAGCTTGGAGTGTCTGCTGTGTACAAATTGGATCATTTGGGGGGGTTTGTGCCATCTGGGCATTCCATGGCCTCTGAAACATTGATGGGGAGTGAGAAGTAAGAGTAAAATCAACTATTTACGCACTTAGAAAGCCTGAAGGTGGTGATTGGTTTTTGGGGTCCCGTACGCGGCTAGACTGCCAAAAAGTCTCACATATGTGGTATCCCCGTATTCAGAAGAAGCATCAGAATGTATTTAGGGTGTAATTTCACATATACCCATGGCATGTCCAAGCATATCATTTAGTGACAACTTTGTGAAAAAAAATTGTCACTT
The DNA here is from genome assembly GCA_018402905.1 of Glandirana rugosa. Lineage (NCBI taxonomy): Eukaryota > Metazoa > Chordata > Amphibia > Anura > Ranidae > Glandirana > Glandirana rugosa. Next base: position 20,257 of record BLSH010341668.1, on the reverse strand, counting down.
TCCCGAAATTTGTGGCAAAATATAAAATATTCCATGGACTCAACATGCCTCTCAGCAAATAGTTTGGGGTGTCTACTTTGCAAAATGGGGTCATTGGGGGGGGGGGGGGGGTTGTGCTATCTGAGCATTTCATGGCCTCCAAAACTGAGATAGGTAGTATGGGGTGAAGGCATACATTTTTGCTTTTGGTGTCCCGTACACCGATAGGCTCCCAAACATCTCACACATGGGGTATCCCCATACTCAGGAGAAGCAGCAGAATGTATTTTGGGGTGTAATTCCACATATACCCACGCCATGTGTGAGCAATATATCATTTCAGTGACAACTTTGTGTATTTTTTTTTTTTTGTCATTTTTCAATCACTTATGACAAGAAATAAAATATTCACTGTGCTCAACATGCCTCTCAGAAAATTCCGTGTGGTGTCTACTTTCCAAAATGGGGTAATTTGGGATTTTTTTTGCTATCTGGGCATTTCATGGTCTCCACAAGTGAGATAGGTAGTGTGGGGTGAAGACATCAATTTTTGCCCTTAGAAATCCTGCAGACGGTGATTGGTTTTCGGGGTCCTGTACGTGGATAGGCTCCCAAAAAGTCTCACACATGGGGTATCCCCCATGCTCAGGAGAAGCAACAGAATGTATTTTGGGGTGTAATTCCACACATACCCATGGCATGTGTGAGCAATATATAATTTCAATAACAAGTTTGTGTAATTTTTTTTTTTTGGTCATTTTTCAATCACTTATGAAAAAAAAATTAAATATTCACTGTGTTCAACATGCCTCTCAGAAAATTCCTTGGGGTGTCTACTTTCCAAAATGGGGTCATTTGGGGGGGGGGGGGTTGTACTGCCCCTCCATTTTAGCACCTCAGGAAATGAGATAGGCAGTCATAAAATAAAAGCAGCGGAAATTCCAGAAAATGTACCCTAGTTTGTAGACGCTATAACTTTTGCGCAAAGCAATAAATATATGCGATTCGGCTTTTTTTTTACCCGAGACATGTGGCTGAATGCATTTTGGCAAAAATTTATGACTAAAATTTAGTTTATTGTATTTTTGTAATAACATAAAGTTGAAAATATCATTTTTTTCAACATTTCCGTTATATTTTTGTTTATATCGCAAAAATTAAAAAGCGCAGTGGTGAACAAATACCACCAAAAGAAAGCTCTATTTGTGGGAAAAAAGGACGCAAATTTGCGTGACCGCGCAATGACCATTTGAAGCGGCGCAGTGACAAATTGAAAAAAGGGCTCCGGTCCTAAAGCTGGAAATCCTTCCGGGGCTGAAGTGGTTAAGGGAAAGATTATTGTTCTAAAATCATCTCCAAGTTGTACAGGGAAAGGTTCCAGCTGTTGCTTTAAGGGAAATATTATTGTTCTAAAATCATCTCCAAGTTGTATAGGCAAAGTGTATTCTAGCCGCTTAGAGCCATATTATTGTTATAAAATCATCTCCAAGTTCTATAGGGAAAGTGTATTCTTTTTTTTTTTTTTTTTTTTTTTTTTTTTTTTTAGGTTATATAATTGACAGACAACAATACGATGGACTATATCAATACGTTTACAATACTTGATAAGCAAGAATAAGTGGACACAAACTATATGCGTACAAAAGGGGAAAAAAAAGAGAAGAAGTTTGTTATTTTATGTAAAACCTTTTTTTTTTTTTTTTTTTTTTTTTTTTTTTTTAGGTTATATAATTGACAGACAACAATACGATGGACTATATCAATACGTTTACAATACTTGATAAGCAAGAATAAGTGGACACAAACTATATGCGTACAAAAGGGGAAAAAAAAGAGAAGAAGTTTGTTATTTTATGTAAAACCTTTTTTTTTTTTTTTTTTTTTTTTTTTTTTTT
>BLSH010341668.1:0-11225 GCA_018402905.1 Glandirana rugosa | reverse complement strand
ACATGTGAGGTATCGTCGCAATCGCCAGAGTGTGAGCAGTAATTCTAGTAAAAGACCTCCTCTGCACCTCTAACCTGGTAACCGATAAAAAATTTTAACGCGTCGCCTATGGAACTTTTTAAATAACGGACTTTGTCGCCGTTCCGCGAGTGCGCGCAATTTTCAACCGTGTCATGTATGGTATCTATTTACTCTGCGTAACATCCTCTTTCACAATATACAAAAAAATTGGGCTAACTTTACTGTTGTCTTATTTTTTAACTCAAAAAAAGTGAAAATTTTCCAAAAAAATCGCGCTTGAAAGGCCGCTGCGCAAATACTGTGTGACAAAAAGTATTGCAACGATCGTCATTTTATTCTCTAGGGTGTTTGAAAAAATATATATAATGTTTAGGGGTTCTAAGTCATTTTCTAGCAAAAAAAATGTTTTTAGCTAGTAACCATCAAAGGTAAAAAAGGGGCCGGGTTGGTAAATGGTTAAAGAGTCAAAAGCCAGGGTGGAAGTGAGTATTTTTTTTTTGCGGATTTTTAACCACTTGCTTACTGGGCACTTAAACCCCCCTCCTGCCCAGACCAATTTTAGGCTTTCGGCACTGTCGCATTTTGAATGACAATTGTGCGGTCATGCGACGTTGTACCCAAACAAGATTTTTATCATTTTTTTCCCACAAATAGAGCTTTCTTTTGGTGGTATTTGATCACCTCTGCGGTATTTATTTTTTGCTCTATAAACAAACAAAGAGAGACGATTTTGAAAAAAGAACAATATTTTTTACTTTTTGCTATAATAAATATAAAAACAAAATATAAAAAAGACAATTATTTATCAGTTTTGGCCAATATATATTCTTCTACATATTTTTGGTAAAAAAAAAATCGCAATCAGCGTATATTGATTGGTTTGTGCAAAAGTTATCACATCAACAAACTATGGGAATTGATTTATGGCATTTTTACTTTTTTTTTAATTTTTTTTACTAGTAATGGCAGCGATCTGCGATTTTTTTATCAGGACTGCGATATTGGGGCGGACATGTCGGACATTTTTGACACTTTTTTGGGACCAATAACTTTTATACAGTGATCAGAAATTTAAATGTTCACTGATTACATCACATCACATCAATGTCACAGTCCTGCTAAAAATTGCAGATTGCCACCATTACTAGTAAAAACAGAAAAAATAAATAAAAGTCAATAAATCTATGCCATAGTTTGTATATGCAAACCAATCAATATATGCCTATTTTTACCAAAAATATGTAGAAGAATATATGTAGGCCTAAATTGATGGAATACATTTGTTTTTTTTTTTGGATATGTATTATAGCAAACAGTAAAAAAAACTGTGTTTTTTTTTTTTCAAAATTGTTGCCCTTTGTTTGTGTATAGAGCAAAAATAAAAATCGCAGAGGTGATCAAATACCACCAAAGCTCTATTTGCTGGAAAAAAACGGAAAATTTCCTAACAAATACTTACCGTAATTTTCCTTTCCTGATAGACTCCATGGCAGCATACGTGTGGGTAGGCTCTGCCTCCATAACTACCCTATAGGACTCTGCTCCCATAAATCTTTGTTCCACACCAACATCTGTGTTCCATAACTAGCCTACTCCAGGCCTTTGGGTGGGAACTCCTGCTGCCATGGAGTCTATCAGGAAAGGAAAATTACGGTAAGTATTTGAATAGAAATTTTCCGTTTTCCTGACAGACTCCATGGCAACATACGTGTGGGAAATAACTCACTACACACACGGGTGGAAATCTGATGAGCAAAGAAAATCTTTTAATTAACATTCTCAAGGGATAGAACCTGAGCACCAAAGCTACCAGAAGACAAGGCTGCAGGTTCCACACAATAGTGAGCCATAAATGTATTAATAGAGGACCATGAAGCTGCCTTGCAAATTACATCAGGCGCCACATGCCGAGCTGCCGCCCATGATGTTGCAATGCTCCGGGTGGAGTGTGCCATCACTGCCTCTGGAGGAGCCAACCCTTTCTCTTTATAAGCCCGTTGGATAGTCTGGACAATCCAGAAGGCAATAGATCTGCTTCAGGCTCGAGAACCTTTGTTTCTCCCGTACATGAGGACAAAAAGATGTTCCGTCTGCCGAAAAGGAGCTGTTGTTTCCAGATAAAGCTTTAGGGACTGCCCCACATATAGTGGATGGAATTTGGAACTGTCCTACCTTTTAAAAGTGGGGAGCACAAATTCTTGATTTTCATGGAAAACAGAGGTTACCTTTGGTCTTGAACCTAGCATAGGTACTAGCACCACCCTGTCAGGGAAGAAGGTTATAAAGGGTGCTCTTCATCCCAAGTTGCTAATCTCAGAAACTCTCTTGGCTGAAGCAATTGCCACCAGGAAGGTCGTCTTGTGAGTAAGGTCCTTTAGTGATGGTGGACTGCCCAGGTCTGAGTTAAACTGAGACAGGGAATCCAAGACAAATGGTAAATCCCATTTTGGAAATCTTGGCTTCCTTTGAGGCCTCAGCCTGGCCGCCCCTTTGAAGAATTGGCGTATAAGAGTGTCTTTAGCCCATGATATGCCTGAGAAGGCTGAGATAGCTGATACTTGGACCCTTAGTGAACTGACAGATAAGGGCAAGTCGAGGCCAGATTGCAGGAAACTAAGAACATCTGAGACCGACAGAGCATCTACAGTGCTGTTTCTGGAAGATAAATGGTCTATGGGCTTCGCCCAAATCCTCTGATACACTCAATTGGTGCTGCTTCTCCTAGCACCTAATAAGGTGGGCATGGCCTCTTCTGGACAGCCGAGTGATTCCAACCTTCTCCTCTCAAAACCAGACCCTGAGACGTAGATGCGTTGGGCATGGGTGCAGAGCTGCACCTTGTGAGAGGAGGCCTGGTCTGGCTGGAAGGGCAATCGGGTCCTTGAAGCTGAGGGAGGAAAGAAGCGGGAACCAAGGCCTGTTTGGCCAAAAGGAGATCACTGCCAGTGCTTCTACCTTCTCGGTCCTGAGCCTCCTGAGAAAACGAAAGATCAGAGGCACCGGAGGAAAGGCGTAGACCCTGCGGAACGTCCATTGCTCCGAGAGCGCATCCACCCAGTGGGCTTGGGGATCTTGGAACCCCGAGAAGTACCTCGGGAGTTTGTTGTTGCAGGTTGAGGCGAACATATCAATCTCCGGAGTCATCCCCGAGGACAGGAGCCAACTGAACACCTCCCTGTGGAGGGACCACTCATTGTTTTCCAACTCGTGTCTGGATAAAAAGCCCGCCTGAACATTCTGGGCCCCTGGAATATACACCACTGAGATGTTGTCCAGGTGTTTTTGGGCCCAGTCCATAATTGGCTCCACCTCGCACAGCAGAGTCCCCCCCTGCCTCTTTATGTAGGCCACTGCGGTGGTGTTGTCCAGCTTTAGCATAACTGAGGCTTTCTTCGTTAAATGGTGGTTCGCCACAAGGGCTTTGAAGGCGGCTCGGAGTTCCAGAGAGTTGGACCCTGCCTGGTGCGCTGGGAAGTCCCAAGTCCGGCAGTGGGCAGCCTAGCCTTTGGTGCTAGCATCCAACGTCACTGTCACCCATGTGATGGGTACCAGTGAATGGCATCTGGTCAGGTTTTCTCTTTGCATTCCACCAGAGGAGAGACGACTTCATTGATGATGTCATGTGGATGAGCTGGGATTTGCTGCGTGATCTTCACTGCTTGAGGAAGCCCTTCTGGAAGGGCCGCATCCGCCACTGTGCCCACTTCACCATTGGGATCGAGGCTGCCATCGTCCCGATCACTTTAAAGCACTGAAGAGCTGAAGGGCGTGAGGATGACAGAGCCTGGCGTATCCTGTCTTGGATTGTTAATATCTTTTCTTTGGGAAGAGAAACTGTGTTTGAGCTGGTATTGAAGTGGACCCCGAGGAAGATTAGGGATTGAGTGGGCACCAGCTGAATTTTCTCTAGATTTAAGAGCCATCCGTATCGCTGTAAGGTATGAATCACCAAAACCTTGTGTTCCAACAAGCGGCCTCTGTCTTGGGCTAGAAGGAGTATGTCGTCCAGGTAATGGTAAATGCGGACGCCTTTGAGCCTCAGAAGTGCCACTACGGCTAGTAGAACTTTGGAAAACATGCGAGGCAATGTTGGTAGGCCGAAGGGGAGGCATGTAAATTGTAGGTGCCATTGATCCAGTGCGAAGCGCAGGAACTGTAGGAACTCTTCCTCTACCGGAACATGAAAGTAGGCGTCTTTCAAATCGATAGAGATCATCCAGTCTCCTGGCTGGACAGATTGTATTATGGAAAATAGGGATTCCATTTTGAATCTTTCCTTGCGGATGAACCGGTTGAGATGTGTGAGATCTATTACCAGTCTCCATGTGCCACACTTCTTCTGTACCAAGAAAAGGGGAGAATACATGCCTTGTCCCCATTCGTTTTCTGGAACCAGAGTGACAGCTCCTTGCCCGAGAAGAGTGTTCACGTAAGACACTAGAACGTGTCTCTTTTTTTTCAAAGCAGGCAGAATTGTAGGCACAAACTTGAGTCTTGGACTCCTGTCGAAGGACCAGGTGTGGCCCGAAGAGACCGTTCTGATGGTACAGAAGTCCGGGTTTGAGGCCGCCCAAACATTCCAAAACCGGTAGAGGCGTGCCCCCACCTGGCCTGCCTAAGCGGGCCCAATCTCAAAAGGACTTAGCGGAATCACGATTGGAGTGGCACTTTTGGCCATTTTCTTGGTGGCAGCTTGTCTGTTTCTCCAAGATCTTCCAAACTCACGGCCTGGCCTTAACTGCGCGCTTCTTTGCCCCTGTCTGCTCCTTGCTTCCTTGGGAAGGAGCGCCTAAATGCCTGCAGATGCCGGTCCTGAGGGAGGAAGCCTGACTTACCTCCCGTGGCCCAATAAATGGCCTCATTCAGCTTGTCCCCAAATAGAGAGGACCCCCCGAAGGTGCTTAACATCTTCCTCCTTAAAGAGATACAGTCTCTGCACCTTAGAGGGCAGAGAGCTCCTCTTGTCCACTTTGGCCCATTCTTCCGAGATAATTTCCCCCAGTTCTCCCAGCAGCGGAAAATGGGGACGCTCCCTGCTGAGCTGTTTGGAATATTTCTTTTGTTTTGGAGGGGAAACTGCCGGATCCTCCAACCTTAGAGCTTCCTTGACTGCGCTCACCATGGCCGGAACTAAGGCATATTGAAAGCCCACCGTGGGATCCTCTGCCTCTGAATCACTGTCTGAGGGCACCACTGATGGTCTGCTGACCTGGGAGGACTTCCCCCATTCTGAGTAAACAGTCTCCCCTGAAGGGCCTGGAGATTCCAACATAGGGTTGTGGGGTCTGCTTGACTCTTTCTCTTGGAGGGAGTCTTGCACCACCTGCCTGATTAATGTTTCCAGGCGCTGATCCGGTCCTTCTCTCTAATTTGCCACTTTCCCAAAACAGAGATTGCAGAGGGATCTTCCAGTCGGAACCCCTGTCCTACATCCCTAGATCCCTAAAATTATCAGACCTCTCACTAGGACATAAAGGGGGAGGGGGTGCCGGCTCCCTACTGCGGTGGCTTGACCGGGAGTGGGACTCATGTTTTGACCTAGAGGAAGAGTGCTGGTGGTGTGATTTTGAGCTGCTCCTTCTCCTTGAATATTCCTGCTGTTTAGACCTAGAAGGGCTAAAAAGGAAAAAGCCAGAGTAGACAAATAGAGAGAGAGAGAAAACAAACATGAGACACAGGCAACAAGAGCTCCTCTCCCCCCTGTCCACAGGAATTACCATACCTGCTGTGAGAGGTTTGGCCACTAGAGGGCAGTGAGGCATCCATAGCGAACCTTGAAAGTCCATGGAGAGAGAGAGACAAATCATCAGCCTTCCACCCCCTCCTCACTAGTCACCCAGACCATTGAGTGCCTACCTGATGCAGTGGATCAGAGAGCCTGGGGAAGCTACTGCAATGCCCGTACGCATTCACGAGGCTCTGCAGATCACACTCAGCTTTTAACCACTTCCTTACTGGGCACTTAAACCCCCCTCCTGCCCGGACCAATTTTCAGTTTTCATCGCTGTCGCTCTTTGAATGACAATTGCGCGGTCGTGCGGCGTTGTACCCAAACAAAATTGGCGTCCTTTTTTTCCCACAAATAGAGCTTTCTTTTGGTGGTATTTGATCGCCTCTGCGTCATTTCTGATCGCCGCTATAAACAAAAAAAGAGCGACAATTTTGAAAAAAAACAATATTTTATACTTTTTGCTATAATAAATATCCAAAAATAAAAAATAAAAAAACAAATGTGTTCATCAGTTTTGGCCGATTTATATTCTTCTACATATTTTTGGTAAAAAAAAATCGCAATCGGCGTTTATTGATTGGGTTGAGCAAAAGTTATAGCGCCTACAAACTATGGACATTGATTTATGCCGTTTTTATTATTTTATTTTTTTTTACTGGTAATGGAGGCGATCTGCGATTTTTAGCGGTACTGCGATATTGGGGCGGACATGTCGGACGTTTTTGACACTTTTTTGGGACCAATGACATTTATACAGCGATCAGAAATTTAAATGTCCACTGATTACTGTGTAAATGTCATTGGCAGTGAAGGGGTTAACCAGCAGGGGGCAGTGAAGGGGTTAACAATGTTCCCTGGGTGTGTTCTAACTGTGGGGGGGCGGGGCTGGTCGGGACATAACAGATCTAACTGATCCCAGTGACAGGGATCAGTAGATCTGCTATGTCCCCTGTCACAGAACGGGGAACCGCCGTGTTTACTTTGGCGGTTCCCCGTTCCTCCTCTCTGAAAGGAGATCGCGGGTCTCCGGCGGACATCGGGTCCGCCCGACCCGCGGGCACGCTTCCGCAGCGTGCGGCGGCACGTGCACGCGCCGCTCGCGCCCGCGGGAGCGCGCCCAGCACGAGCCAAATGGGAGGACGTCTATTCCCGGCATTTTAGAGCCGCGCTGTAGCCGTCATTTGGCTATAGCGCGGATAGGAGGTGGTTAAGCATGGCACCACTGTGACGTCACACAGGCGCCGGTGAGGCCGCTCGTGCTCATGTGCGAACCAGGCCTCATTCTCGTACCGCACCGGTGCATGCGCAGTACGGCCGCGACTACCGACGCTGGAACGCAGATCCAGCCGAACCCCATGCCACCCCTATGGTCGCACCTAGAGCTGACGCTACAAGCAGGAAGTGCAGGGAGCCATGGCCAGACCTGCAAGGAGAGGAAGCCGAAGGAGTAAAAGGCAAGTGCCCTAACACAGTTATGACACATACTGCTGCCATGTATAAGATATGCCAAAAACAACTTACCCATCTCCCACGATCACGGCGGTCAGGGTGCTTGAAGTATATACACACACACAAACACCGGACTTGCAGATAGGGCCACCTGCTCACAGCAAGGCTATCGGTCATTGCACACTCTTCAGGGCTCCTGACTTCAGCGCTACTCTGCATTACACTCCATACCCCTCCCTTGGTGGGGCTTATTGGAGGTCAGAAACCCTGGCAATATAGCCGGATATCGACTGTGGTGGGGACTCCTATAGGTAGAGAATCGTCCATCCGGTCCTACGGAGGAGGACAAAAAAGAAACATGGATGTTGGTGTGGAGCAAAGATTTATGGGAGCAGAGTCCTATAGGGTAGTTATGGAGGCGGAGCCTACCCACATGTATGCTGCCATGGAGTCTATCAGGAAAGTGTCATTTTGTAAATGTCAATTTTGTTTGGGTACAGCATTGCATGACCACGCAATTGTCAGTTAAAGTGATGCAGTGTTGTATCGCAAAAATGGCCTGGTCATTAAGGGGGCAAATGCTTCCGGGGCCGAAGTGGTTAAAGTGGAACTATGGGCAAAATAAAAAAATGACATCTTTGATGCAGTTGGTTACTAGAATTAACACAACAGTCTATGTTTTTCCCCTTTGCAACATAGTTGTATTACCTCTCGATCTAGTCAGAAAGGATAAGTGTAGACTTGCATCTACTGTAAACCACTTCATCTTTGAAAAGCAATCCACTTTTGGATCCCTTTTCAGAGGCATTTGCCAAGCAGTGATGATACAATATGTCGCCTCCTCACCAATTTTAACCCCGTACATCAATGTTGCACGCAGTTGTGGAAGTTTTGCAGGGCTTCCCCATTCAATTGAATAAGTCATGTTTGGAGCAATAGTTTTTGCATGCAAACACCCCCTCCTTTGCCTTTGTGGTAGTTGGGAGGAGCTAAAATGTGGCTCATTGATTTTGCCCCCCTCGCCAACTGCAAGCTTAAACAAGCCCTTTATTTTTCACCTCCTTTTAAGGTGCTGTGCAGCAGAAGTGGCAATTACAGTAGAAGGCTGAGACAAACCATTAACACTGACACGGGTACAATGGTCTGCTTTTGTTTATTTGGTTAAAGCTTTTATCCCAAAAGGAAAATAAATGTTTCTGTAACTGCTTAAAAACTATTAAGGCTTTAATGTAGCCCATCTAACATTCACCTCTCCTCAGGTTGACAATGCTGCTTTCCAAGGGCAGCTTTATATCCATAGATATCCACAGATAGAGTGGAGGAATGAGTGTAGCCACTCTAAAACAAGAAGTGTGGTAGTGGCTGGATAACCAGGTGAAAAATAAGAAAACACTGTTGGTCTGGTAAGATGCAGTGGCATATCATCCATGTGTACAGGGTGTAGGGTTGCCACCTCATCCCTTTAAACCCGAACACATATGAATTACACAGGTTCTGAGGCTAATATAATGCAGATAAGGAACCAAGTGAGTTTAATTATCACCTTAACCACTTCCGTACCGTCGGACGTCATATGACGTCCTTGGGTTTGAGTGGTGATATTTGAATGGTGCCCTGTCAGATAAAAGTGGTCTTAGCGGCAGAGATCACTTTTATCAGCGGTGGGAGAGGGGTCTCCCACTTTTCCTGTCATCTCCGCCGCTTACCAGACCTGCCGGCAGCAGCGGAGATGATTGGATCCCCCCCCCCCAGTGTCCGTGAGCCGACTCACTCGGCTCCACAGTACGGCAGGGCGGAAATGACGTCAGAAGTCAGTTCCGCCCAACGGTCTTAAAGGGCCCATTTTTTTTTTTTGGGGCTGTCATTTTTTTCAAATCATTTTTTTTTTTGCATTTTACTGTAAATATGACATCTGAGGTCTTTTTGACCCCAGATTTCATGTTTAAGAGGTCTTCCCCCGGGAACTACAGACCAGTGAGCTTAACATCAATAATATGCAATCTCTTGGAGGGAATAATAAGGGATTATATACAAGACTATTGTAATGAGAACGATATCATTAGCAGTAATCAGCATGGCTTCATGAAAAATCATTCTTGCCAAACCAATCTATTAACCTTCTTTTTTTTTTTTTCTTCCGGATCAGTTGTCTTGGTCTTTCATGTTATTGACCCTTATTTCCGCCACGTGTTATCACTTTCAGCGTGTCATCGTGGGGTGACATCTCATCATTTCCGGTCTCCCATATCCTTTCTTTTTATTTCCCTTTTTCATTTTTTCCTTTTAACTTCCCATTATGCTGGGAGGATTGCTTATGTTTTGTTTTGACACCCATGTGGTCATTCCATTTCCCCTCTTCACTTCTCCGGATTTCCCACCTCCCCCCCTCTCCCTTCCCCCTCTAGGTTCCGACCTCTATTTCTCCCGAGCTCATTATATTTGTAAATGTACTGGAGTTTTTGAAGATAGTCCATCCTTTCCATTTCCCCGTTTCATCTTCTATTAGCTCTTCCTCTCTTATCCTTAGGGACTCCATGGTTCTTATTTCTTCCACCCTTAGGCACCACTCCCTCATCGTTGGTATTTGGATTTTCTGCCAATACCTAGGGATCAAACTCTTTGCTGCATTCAAGAGGTGTGGTAGAATCGTCCCTGTGTATTGTCTGATGGATCTGTCTGTTCGGTGGAACAGGCAGATCCATGGATCTCTTGTTATCTCTACCCCCGTTATTTCTTTACTCAGTACCACTATCTTTTCCCAATATTCCTGCATCCCCTTACACTCCCACCACACATGCGTCATTGTCCCCTCGGCCTTACATCCCCACCAGCACCATTTTTCCTTCCCTGGTTGTATTTTAGACATTCTATGCGGGGTAAGGTACCACCGTGAGAGACATTTATAGTTGGTTTCCCACGTTTTACTATCTATAGCAGTTTTAAACACCATTTTCGTTATTTTTTCCCATACGTGCTCCCCCAGCTGCTTCCCTAGTTCCTTCTCCCATTTATCGAAATATGGCGGTCGTTCTTCTCCTCCCATTTCTACCAGTATATTATATAATTTAGATACTCCTCCTTTTCTTTTCCCCCTTTTCATGCAGATTTTTTCCAATTGTGTTATTTCTCTTTCTGTTCTTAATGGTTGTGGTAGTGTGTTAACGATTGGTTTTAGTTGTTGGTACCGCCATATGTCGATATTGTGGAAGTCGCCTCTGCGTTTTAATTCTTCTAATGTTGCTATTTCCCTTCCCATTAATATATCTTTTAATTTTGTGTCTGTTTTAATCCATTTCCCAAACCATTCTTCTTTCCCAGGTGCAAAGTATTTTGTTGGTGGTGTGTATGGGGAATTAAATTCCCATTTACTTCATGCTAGCAATTTGCCCCACTCTTTAAATACAGTGTGTGTCAAATTGCTTGTGTCTTCTGCCAATTCCCTATAACCTTTTGGGATCCATACCCCTTTCCCTAAGTGACCCCCACTCAACCTATTTTCCAATTTCCCCCATTTTTTGCCTGTCGCATTTATCCACTCTATCACCCGTGAGATTATATTTGCTATATAGTATTTTTTGATATCGGGTATTGCTAGTCCTCCCCTGTTTTTCCTTTTGCTTAGGATTGAAAATTTTATCCTTGGTTTTTTATTTCTCCATATAAATTTGTCTATCAACTTCCTAGTCACCTGGAAAAATTTTTGCGGTATTTCGATTGGTAGCATTTTGAATTTATATAAGATTTTTGGTTGTATTACCATTTTTATTGTATTAATCCTCCCGAACCAGGACAATGGTCTGTGGGTTAGCTTGTTTAATTCATCTTTGATTTCATTAATCAAGGGTATGTTGTTCATTTGGTAGATTTTTTCTTTGTTTGTCGCCAGAGTGATCCCCAGATATTTTAGTCCCTTTTTTTCCCATTTAAATGGGAAATCTTTTTGGAGCTCTACTCTTTCTTGAGTTCCTATGTTCATGCCTAGTATCTCCGATTTATCTTTATTTTTTTTAAAGTTTGATATTTT
>BLSH010341645.1:244997-255016 GCA_018402905.1 Glandirana rugosa | reverse complement strand
GAATGGAACTTCCCATCACTACTTGCTAGTTGCCATGGCCACAGACCAAGCTGAGACAGAGCATGGAGTCCGGAGATAACAGGAGAGGCTGGGCGGGGCTGAGATCAGACACACCCCCTCCAACCTCGGAGGAATCGCTGACAGCACACAGGAGTGAGCGCAGAGAGTAGAGGACTGCAATGGGGGGAAAGCACGGCACTTCTACAGCCAGAGCTGTGTGACCCCCCAGCAATCATGTAAGTCTGTTCCCTTCCCTCCCCCGATCTCTCTTCCAGCAGCCGCAGTATATAGGAGAGAGAACAGAGCACAGTGCCCCTCCCTCCTGCTGCATAGAAGTATGGGTAATGTAGTCCGGGTGGGCGGGGCTACAGAATGTTTATCCTGCCTGAGGGGCTCAGCATGTCCTACTAATCGGGGGAGGCTGTGTATTCTGCCAGATGGGGGACTACATGGCCCAGCATGGCCTTCCAACCGGGGGGGGGGGGAGCCTGTGTATTCTGCCTGATGTGGGACTACAGGGCCCAGCATGGCCTACCAACCAAGGAAGTCTGTATGAACTGCCTAATGTGGCATTACATGGCACAGCTGATATAGACGAGTGTGTGTACCCTGCCCGTTCTTCTGCTCTGTGGCACTACAAGGCTCAGCAGTAGAGGAGAGCTTCCCTCCTGTGGCACTACAAGTTCCAGCATATCCTGAGATTTAGGTTATATAAGTCAGGTTGACTATATCTGTGTTTATACAGAATGATGCTCAGGGCTATAGAATCATTTTCGGGAATAGTAGTTAAAGTGGATGTCCAATCAAAACCTAACTAAGCCAAAACCTCTCCCCACCCCCACTCTAAGCCCTATAGCAGGGCTATTCAATGAAAATTCCTTGAGGTCCAAATCACAGGAGGCACAGCAGGTCTGGATAGGCTGCACTGATGAGGTGGCATTGATAGGCTGTACTGATGAGGTGGCATTGATGGGCATTGATAGGCAGCACTGATGAGGTGGCATTGATAGGCTGCAAGTCTGCACTGATGGACTCTAATAGACGGCACTGATGGACCCTGATAAGTGGCACTGATGGACATTCATAGGCGGCCCCAATGGGCACTGATAGGACATTGATGGGTGGCCGTATTGGGCACTGATAGGTGGCACTAATGGACAGCACTGATGGGCCTGCACTGATGAACAATGTCTTGATTATCTGTGTACATATCCCTGTATTAAGCTTCCTTGACCTGGAACAAGCATGGAAGTCACCAAAGTCTGCAAGTAAATTTATATGTTAACCACTTGATTTCCGGAAGATTTACCCCCTTTATGATCAGGCCATTTTTTGCGATACGGCACTGCATTACTTTAAGTGACAATTGCGCGGTCATGCAACGCTGTACTGATACAAAATGTATGTCCTTTTTTCCCCACAAATAGAGCTTTCTTTTGGTGGTATTTGATCACCACTGCTTTTATTTTTTGTGCTGTAAACAAAAAAAAAACGTATAAAACACATCCAATAAAAAAAAATTTAAAACATCAAAGTTCTTCATTAATTAACGCCAATATGTATTCTGCTACATAGTTTTAATAAAAAAAACTCAGTAAGTGTATATTGATTGCGCAAAAGTTATCGCGTCATAAAACCATGGGTTATTTACTGGAATTTTTATTTATTTTTACTAGTAATGATGGCGATCAGCGACTTATAGCAGGACTGCGATATTGTGGCGGACATTCTGACGCTTTTAGGGGACCATTGACTCTAATATAATGCTCATTTGTACTTCTCTACGTCGTTTCTCTCCCTGTACAAATCAATGAGAAAACAAAATCAACTTAAAGTCGGTTAAGACGGCCCTGTACCCCACAAACACAAAAATTCCGTGCAGCTCCGCATGCAAGTCCCCAAACAATATCAAAGTAATTTTTACATGAAAATAATTTTTTGTAATCCAACATTTCTTCCTCCACTTCCTAGGCACTGGTGACATAGCCAGGACCTCACAGGGGCCCCCTGGGAAGGCTAATTCACCAGTGCCTTCCAGGGAGATCTCACGCATAATCCATACGGGACCTGGCTTGGTATTGAACAATGCACTGCGCCAGGTCTCATACAACACATGCATGAGATTGGTGCTTGTACGGGAGTAGATCCACTGCACTTTTTTTATCATTAACAAAGCATGCACCATAGGAGAAGTGGCGCTTTTCACTATTCAATAACAAGTGCTCTAGATTTCTTGTGAGATCAGGTGCAGATTTTGCCAGTGGGCCAGGACATCTTATTAAAAAAAATAAAATAAATGGTGGTGCGGCTTTCCCATCTGAAGGAAGAACAGATCACGGCCACTGCAGGGTCTCAATTACAACTATGACTGCTTTCCAAACTAAAGTACCTTATTCATTCTATCAGTGGCGGCTGATGAAGTTTTAGGATGGGGGGGGCGCCAGGCCACGCCCTTCCTTTTTGACCCCTCCTACTTCTAATTAGCCCCACCCCTTATAGAATCCACCCACTCCGTCCCCTGTATTCCACATATTGTGCTTAGTATCACATCACAGGACACAGTATACAGCTCAGCATCACAGGACACAGTATACAGCTCAGCATCACAGGACACAGTATATAGTTCAGTATCACAGGACCCAGTATACAGCTCAGCATCACAGGACACAGTATACAGCTCAGTATCACAGGACACAGTATACAGCTCAGCATCACAGTACACAGTATACAGCCCCAGCATCACAGGACACCGTATACAGCTCAGCATCACAGGACACAGTATACAGCCCCAGCATCATAAGACACAGTATACAGCTCAACATCACAGGACACAGTATACAGCTCAGCATCATAGGACAGAGTATACAGCTCAGCATCACAGGACACAGTATACAGCTCAACATCACAGGACACAGTATACAGCTCAGCATCACAGGACACAGTATACAGCTCAGCATCACAGGACACAGTATACAGCCCCAGCATCACACCACACAGTATACAGCTCAGCATCACAGGACACAGTATACAGCCCCAGCATCACAGGACACAGTATACAGCTCAACATCACAGGACATAGTATACAGCTCAGCATCACAGGTGGGGTAAATTGCAGCCAATAACACAGGTGGGGTAAATTGCAGCCAGTGACACAGGTGGGTCACTTTTGCAGCCAGTGACACAGGTGGGGTACTTTTGCAGCCAGTGACACAGGTGGGGCACTTTTGCAGCCAGTGACACAGGTGGGGCACTTTTGCAGCCAGTGACACAGGTTGGGGCACTTTTGCAGCTAGTGAAACAGTTGGGGGCACTTTTGCAGCCACTGACACAGGTGGGGCACTTTTGCAGCCAGTGACACAGGTGGGGCACTTTTGCAGCCAGTGACACAGGTGGGGGCACTTTTGCAGCCAGTTACACAGGTGGGGAACTTTTGCAGGCAGTGACACAGGTGGGGGCAGTTTGCAGCCAGTTACACAGGTGGGGGCAGTTTGCAGGCAGTGACACAGGTGGGGGGCACTTTTGCAGCCAGTTACACAGGTGGGGGCTCTTTTGCAGCCAGTTACACAGGTGGGGCACTTTTGCAGCCAGTGGCACAGGTGGGGGCAGTTTGCAGGCAGTGACACAGGTGGGGCAGTTTGCAGGCAGTGACACAGGTGGGGCATTTATGTAGCCAGTTACACAGGTTGGGGCAGTTTGCAGCCAGTTACACAGGTGGGGGCAGTTTTCAGCCAGTGACACAGGTGGGGCAGTTTGCAGACAGTGACACAGGTGGGGCAGTTATGTAGCCAGTTACACAGGTGGGAGCAGTTTGCAGCCAGTTACACAGGTGGGGGCAGTTTGCAGCCAGTGACACAGATGGGGACAGTTTGCAGCCAGTGACACAGGTGGGGACAGTTTGCAGGCAGTGACACAGGTGGGGCAGTTTGCAGTCAGTGACACAGGTGGGGCAGTTTGCAGCCAGTGACACAGGTGAGGGCAGTTTGCAGGCAGTGACACAGGTGGGACAGTTTGCAGTCAGTGACACAGGTGGGGCAGTTTGCAGCCAGTGACACAGGTGGGGACAGTTTGCAGCCAGTGATGCAGGTGGGGCAGTTTGCAGCCAGTGACATGGGTGGGGCAGTTATGCAGCCAGTTACACAGATGGGGCAGTTATGCAGCCAGTGACACAGGTGGGGCAGTTTGCAGGCAGTGACACAGGTGGGGCAGTTTGCAGCCATTTACACAGGTGGGGCAGTTTGCAGCCAGTTACACAGGTGGGGGCAGTTTTCAGCCAGTGACACAGGTGGGGCAGTTTGCAGGCAGTGACACAGGTGGGGCAGTTATGTAGCCAGTTACACAGGTGGGAGCAGTTTGCAGCCAGTTACACAGGTGGGGGCAGTTTGCAGCCAGTGACACAGATGGGGACAGTTTGCAGCCAGTGACACAGGTGGGGACAGTTTGCAGGCAGTGACACAGGTGGGACAGTTTGCAGTCAGTGACACAGGTGGGGCAGTTTGCAGCCAGTGACACAGGTGGGGACAGTTTGCAGCCAGTGATGCAGGTGGGGCAGTTTGCAGCCAGTGACACGGGTGGGGCAGTTATGCAGCCAGTTACACAGATGGGGGCAGTTATGCAGCCAGTGACACAGGTGGGGCAGTTTGCAGGCAGTGACACAGGTGGGGCAGTTTGCAGCCAGTTACACAGGTGGGGCAGTTTGCAGGTAGTGACACAGGTGGGGACAGTTTGCAGCCAGTGACACAGATGGGGCAGTTTGCAGCCAGTTACACAAGTGGGGGCAGTTTGCAGTCAGTGACACAGGTGGGGGAGTTTGCAGCCAGTGACACAGGTGGGGCAGTTTGCAGGCAGTGACACAGGTGGGGCAGTTTGCAGCCAGTTACACAGGTGGGGCAGTTTGCAGGCAGTGATGCCGGTGGGTTCAGTTTGCAGCCAGTGACACAGGTGGGGCAGTTTTCAGGCAGTGACACAGGTGGGGGCAGTTTGCAGCCAGTGACACAGGTGGGGGCAGTTTGCAGCCAGTAACATAGGTGGGGGCAGTTTGCAGGCAGTGACACAGGTGGGGGCAGTTTGCAGCCAGTGACACAGGTGGGGCAGTTTGCAGCCAGTGACACAGGTGGGGCAGTGTGCAGGCAGTGACACAGGTGGGGCAGTTTGCAGCCAGTGACACAGGTGGGGCAGGGGCAGCCAGTTACACACGTGGGGGCAGTTTGCAGGCAGTGACACAGTTGGGGCAGTTTGCAGCCAGTTACACAGGTGGGGGCAATTTGCAGGCAGTGACACAAGTGGGGCAGTTTGCAGAGACCCACCCCCCGCACTTACCCCATCCAATAGCAGGATTGTTGCAGAGTTCGGCATGCAGAGAGCGCGCTGTCCCCCTCCCCCCTTGTCGGTGACCGGGCGTTCATGATCTCTGTGGAGCGGAAGTCGCGTCCGCTCCCACAGTGACTCGCCCCCGGCCACTGCAACCAATCACACTGAGCCGCAGCTCAGGGCAGCCAATCGGCCTATGCATGTGCACCGGATCAAGCGCACCTGCATAGGCTTTAATGGCGGACCAATAGGCTCACTAAATGGCTGTCAGGTGACAGCTAAGGGGCCGGAATAAAGAAAGTCAATGTGCCGGCGCCTCCTGTAGGGATGCGGGGCTGACTTTTTTTTTTTTTAGCTGGCAGGGAAGCGACGCCCAAGCTCCCCTCACACACCAGCCGCCGCTGGTCATTAGTGCAGTAGTTGCAGTGCAGGTCATTAATACAGCTACTCAGTGCAGGTCATCAGTGTAGTATTTGCAGAGCAGGTACTCAGTGCAGGCCATCAGAGCAGTATTTGCAGTTCAGGTCATTAGTACAGCTACTCAATGCAGGTCATCAGTGCAGTATTTGCAGTGCAGGTCATTAGTACAGCTACTCAGTGCAGGTCATCAGTGCGGGTGATTAGTACAGCTACTCAGTGCAGGTCATCAGTGCAGATCATCAGTGCAGTATTTGCAGTGCAGGTCATTAGTACAGCTACTCGGTGCAGGTCATCAGTGCAGTATTTCCAGTGCAGGTCATTAATACAGCTATTCAGTGCAGGTCATCAGTGCAGTATTTGCAGTGCAGGTCATGAATACAGCTATTCAGTGCAGGTCATCTGTGCAGTGTTTGCAGTGAGGGTCATTAGTACAGCTACACAGTGCAGGTAATTTGTTCAGACTATCATTGATGTCTAGTCCTATTTCAGAATATATATTATGTCAGCTTTATGTTGTGGAATTAACATAGCTTTGTCAAAATATGTAGACAATGATCAATATATCACAAAAGCAAATATTTTGGCAGGGTAAGATTTTATTTTAAATACGCCAAAAAGTTGTATTTAACAGAGTAACGACACCAAAAAGTCGTATTTAACAGAGTAACGATACCAAAAAGTAGTATTTAACAGAGTAACAACACCAAAAAATTGTATTTAACAGAGTAATGACATCAAAAAGTTGTATTTAACAGAGTAACAGCAGTATAGCATATCATGAGAAAATCATAAATTCAATACCTATGCACAACTAATTTGAAAATGAAACAGCAGCTAAATACAGTTAAGAAATAGCATCCAATTGCCATGCTACTTCACCAGCCGGGGAAAGGAAATATGACGCAAATTGATCGCAATCAGTGGCACCATCACAGGATCCCTTAGTAGCAATGAGTTGTGCACTTTCCAGATCATGCATAAGGGAATCCTCAAAAATATATCTCATAGCCGGACATAATTGTGTAGCACACATGCTGCTTTGACAGCAGATATAGCTTATTCCAGATTTAATGCAATAGGTGTGTGTAACAAGTGCCATTTATTGGCAAGAATTCCAAAAGTGCACTCAACCATACTTCTTGCCCTTGTGAGACGATAGTTGAACACTTTCTTCAGGTAGTGAGGTTCCTGCTAGAGTAAAGCCTCGTACACACGGGACGACGATCGTGTTCAACACGTCGTACTCACGACCGTTGCATGCAGAATCGATCGTCTGTGGCCGTGCTTTCAACAGTTGAACATACGACGGTCGTTCATGGGAGTTGTATGTGCAGACTAGAAAACTTGGTCGTGTCAACAAGCTCGCATACGACCGTTGAGTCGTGTGTAGAGCAGCTGTGTTCAACAAAGTTGTATTGTGCTAAACACGCATGCGCCAAGTCCACTTCAACTAACATGAAATTAGATGAAGGAGCCCAAAAGGTGACGCTACTTCCTCATTATACGCTCGTTCGCGTCATCACGTTCGGCCGGCCGCAAGTTGTATGTACGACCGTCGTGTGCATGTCAGTGGGCTACATACGACCGTCAACGTACGATTCAACACGGTCATGCGCACGATCGTCGTCCCATGTGTACGAGCCATAAGGCCTCATTAGATGTTCCCCCAACACGAAAGCCTCATCTGCAACAAACATATAGGGTAGCGGGGGTTTGGTTGTGCCAAGAAGAGGACAGTTCTCCAGACGGTCTACTTGATTAGCTCGTAGCCTTGTACCAAAAGTGGAATTCAAAAAAATATGAGAATCTGAGCTGCTTCTATATGATCCTATATCTATATAGGTGAAGCAGTAGTTTGCGTTGGCCACGGCTAGCAGTACAAATGAGAAATATTTTTTATAATTGTAAAACATACCGCCGCTACCAACAGGCTTAAACACATGCATGTGCTTCCCATCAATAGCGCCTATGCAATTGGGGAAATTGCACCGCCCCCAAAGACTCTTGCAACATCACGCCAATCCTCTTGTGTAGGCCTTTTCATAACAATGCCGTTAAGCACATTCCATAGGACTTGGCACATCTCTTGGATGATGTAGCTGACTGTAGACCTGCCCACCATGAACTCATAATGTAGGCTCACTAGGGAATGACCGGTTGCCAGGTACCTGAAAAACAAAATACATAATTATGTTTCTATTTATGTTTTGCAGTACACTTTATTCAAATGAGATGGAAGGGGTTAAGGGACTTCTGCAAGAGTCACCTCAGGAAACTTGCGGATCAAAGAAGTGGTTCAGGAGCACGTAGGGTGGTCCCTTACATCCATGCAGAGATCTCAAGTTCCTGAGACCGTTCATGGAATTGAGAGCATGAGATTACATCTGTCATATTACTAAATTGCTACTATAGATAAAGAATGGTGTGCTAAACGATATTATATTGTCATTCCAGAACACAATCCAGTTGGATGGAGGAGGAGAGAGAGGAAGAGCAGTAGAGACAAGAAGACCCAATAGATGAAGGATTGCAGCAACATGTTGAGGTGGAGCTAGCCCAACCTGAAGACAGCCTTCGCCCTAATGTCGGCCCTAATATCGGTCCTGAACTTGAGGAGCAAGCAGGGCCCAGCCAGGTTTCCACGCATCGTCGTTTCTGCAGACCAGGAAGAGGGAGGAGCAGCAATAGCAATATGGAACGTTTTGGGGAGTTTGTGGATCGCCTAAACAACAAGCTTGATAGTCTTGAGTCCGAGGACTTTGGTTTTGGTATTATGGTGGGAGGGTTACTAAAGAAGGTTAGTCCTAAAAGGAGAAATAATGTTTGGAGGGCAGTGATGGATATCATTGATGCAAATATTGCCCAGGAGCCAGCAAATGCCACCATGCCAACATTTGCACCTCTACCACCATGAGGGCCATATTTCCCTTCTCCAAACCCTCCACTACCCTGAACCTACCCCTACTTTCCCCCTCGCTATCATCCATACTCTGATGAGTATGGTAATGTTTTTGACCCGTCACATCCCCCCATCCCATAGCCGTCTCCTTCCGCAATTCCATCCAACTTCAACACCCCAGGACAAACCCAAAGGTTGAACCAATCGCCAATGTTCCATGCCAGCCACTGCCCAATGCCATCCACCAGCAGTGGAACAGCACGCTCTGATCCAGTACATCAACAATTGTAGATATGTTGCATTTTGGTCTTATATCATTGATTTTGACAAGTTTAATTAAAATTTGCTTTAATGAATTTTGTTGCATTTCCTTATTTTTGGGATGTTTGTGTGCCATGTTGTGCAATATAAAATATGCATGGTGCATAATCTGCTGCAGGAATTATGAACCAAAAATCAATTTGCAGAATTATCAACCGGTATGAAATTTTAGGACAATGCTCTGGTATGCCAACATTTCAGGAAAAGGTGAATACAGTTGTTGTGGATTGAAAAAATATAGTTTACCTTAATGTGATAATCAGTCTTTCAGTAGGTGAGATACTTCTCTGATATTTAGTGGTACATAACAAGTGTAGCGCTAAAAAACAGAAAAAAGTGACAGTGAATGTGACATGAATGAGTGACATTCAGAGAAGTAGTAAGTCCATGAACTGAATTAGGGTTTGGAGTTATAAAGTTCCATGTGTGTGCACAGAATAAACTAAATAAGAATATTAGTATAAATATATTAACTTATGCGCAATAAATGTCCTTCACAAGGTAAAGTGCAAACAATGCAAAAAGGGTAAGGAACACAAAAGTCACTAAAGATGATCTGAGACTCCTTAAATTGTATGTAGGTCCAGTAATCAGCTTCAAAAGGTGGCACAGTAAATAAAAGGAAATTTGAACCCAAGGGCGCTTGTGTGCAGTGTTGCCCACTGTCAGTTTTTAACACCAAAGTAAAAAACAGCAATATTGTCTTTGTTGAAATTGGTAAAAATGACACGGTGGAAAACTTCGACTAATGACCTGGATGTATGTTAAATTCCTCAGAGTCTAGTAGAAATCACTGAAAACACAAGGAATGGGAAAAACGTAACAAACGTGAAATGGAACACTTCCTGTAAATAACGCGTATTCAATTATATAAATATGATTATAAGAATAAATCAAATAAGACACGTGTGTGTACCTTGAAATATTGAGGTTTGGGATTAAGTCAAGTACCTGAATGATGAAGAGACTTACAGTGAGTAAGTACAGTGTAAGTGACAGTGAAAAAAGACAAAAAATCGCGATGTGAACAATACATGGTGATTTATAGTCTCTTCATAGAGTGGATGACTTT
>BLSH010341645.1:209343-221288 GCA_018402905.1 Glandirana rugosa | reverse complement strand
ATGACATTAGATGTGTAATTTATGTCCCTAGAATACCTGACGGCGCTCCCTGCATGTTGAGCCTCTGTATGTGGCCAGGCTGTGAAAAAGTCTCAGACATGTGATATCGCCATACTCAGGAGGAGCAGAAGAATTTGTTTTGGGGTGTAATTTGGGGTATGCATATGCTGTGTGTGAGAAATAACCTGTTACAATGACCATTTTGTGAAGAAAAAAAAAAAGAAAAAAAAAATCTTCATTTTGCAAAGAATTGTGGGAAAAAATTACAGCTTAAAAAAATTCACCATGCCTCTTACTAAATACCTTGGAATGTCTACTTTCCAAAAAGGGGTCATTTGGGGGGTAATTTTACTTTCCTGGCTTGTTAGGGTCTCAA
Organism: Glandirana rugosa; assembly: GCA_018402905.1. NCBI lineage: Eukaryota > Metazoa > Chordata > Amphibia > Anura > Ranidae > Glandirana > Glandirana rugosa. Next base: position 220,912 of record BLSH010341645.1, on the reverse strand, counting down.
GAAATGAGATAGGCTGTCAGTATATCAGGTGTGATCAGATCTGATCAATTTTCAATGATTGGCACCATAGCTTGTAGACTCTATAACTTTCACGAGGACCAAATAATATACACTTATTTGGGTTATTTTTTACCAAAGATAGGTAGCAGTATAAATTTTGGCCAAAATTTACAAAGAAAAATTACTAATTTGCAAAATTTTATGACCGAAACAAAGAAAAAGGCATTTTTTCAAAAAAAAAATCAATATTTTTTTATTTATAGCACAAAAAATAAACCCCCTCCTAGTGATTAAATACCACCAAAAGAAAGCTCTATTTGTGTGAAAAAAAGGACGCAAATGTCATATGGGTACCGTGTTGCATGACTGAGTAATTGTCATTCAAAGTGTGATAGGGCTGAAAGCTGAAAAATGGCCTGGACAGGAAGGGGGTTTTCGTGCCAGGTACTGTTGTGGTTAAGTCCTTGTAGGATTTCATTCAGAATACAATTACAAATGTACACTAAATTCCCTAAAACCATTTACAGCATTGGGGGTTGAATAATTTTGAACACAACTGTAGATCTATTGGCCCACAGCTGTGTCTTTAATGTTGCAAAGTATTCAGCAACAACAGCTATATGCATTTAAACACCTGCATAGCTTCCAATTGTCCCTGATTTTGAGGGACCGTCCCTCACAGTGTTGCCAAACTTTCGCAGTGTTTTTTACTGGCAAAACATGGAAAATTTACTGGACCTGAAAAATAACTGAACTCCTATTAAAAACTAAGACAATTGATATTTAAACACAACGTGGAAACACTGACAATACCCATATCAAGTAGTTTGCCTGGTTTACACTTAAAAGTCAGCACAGCATGACAAATTATCAGACCCACTGATTTTTACAAACTGTCAGTAAATTTACTGGCAGTTGGCAACACTGGTCCCTCATTTGGAACAATGTCCCTCTTTCCTCCTCCATTGTATCTTTGATCTGATCAATATAGCTGTAGGAATGGGCCGAACGCCCCCTGGTTCGGTTAGCACCAGAACATGCGAACAGGCAAAAAATTTGTGCGAATATTCAAACACCATTAAAGTCTATGGGACCCGAATATGAGAAATCAAAAGTCCTCATTTTAAAGGATTACATGCAAGTTATTGCCCTAAAAAGTGTATGGGGACCCGGGTCCTGCCCTAGGGGACATGTATCAATGCAAAAAAAAGTTTTTAAATCAACAGTTTTTTCAGGAGCAGTGATTTTAATAATCCTTAAAGTGAAACAATAAAAATAAAATATTCCTTTAACCACTTCCTTACTGGGCACTTAAACCCCCCACCTGCCCGGACCAATTTTCAGTTTTCAGCGCTGTCACTTTTTGAATGACAATTGCGTGACTGTGCGGCGTTGTACCCAAACAAAATTGACGTCCTTTTTTCCCCACAAACAGAGCTTTCTTTTGGTGGTATTTGATCACCTCTGCGGTTTTTATTTTTTACGCTATAAACAAACAAAAGCGACAATTTTGAAAAATAACAATATTTTTTACTTTTTGCTATAATAAATATCCAAAAATAAAAAATAAAAAAACAAATTTATTCATCAGTTTAGACCGACATATATTCTTCTACATATTTTTGGTAAAAAAAATCGCAATAAGCGTATTTTGATTGGGTTGCACAAAAGAAAAATCACTGAAAAAAATTGCGTAGGCAAGCCCCCCCCGCCCCAGTCCAAACCATACCCTTCGGGTCTGCTTTGGATTTTAAGGGGAACCCCGCGCCAAAGTGTAAAAAAAAAATTACCTGGGGTGCCCCCTAAAATTCAAACCAGACCCTTATCTGAGCATGCTGCCTGGCCGGTCAGGATGGGGGGGGCGAGCGAGCATGTCCTCAACATGGGGAGTATGGGTGCTTTGGGGCAGGGGGACTCTGCGCCCCCCACCCCAAAGCACCTTGTCCCCATGTTGATGGGGACAAGAGCCACTTCCCCCTCAACCCTGGGCTGTGGTTGTGGGGGTTTGCGGGTGGGGGGCTTATTGGAATCTGGAAGCCCCCTTTAATAACCCCCCCATGTGAATTAGTATCGGGTACATCGTACCCCTACTACTTCACCAAAAATGTCAAAAAAAGAAAAAAACACAGGAGACAATAATGGAAAAGTCCTTTATTAAAAAATAAAAATCAGTGTCCCCCGTTGTACTCCGTCATCAATCACGGCGCGCAATAGACCCCATTTGTTTGTTGTGACAGTTTATTTATATGGCAGGGCGGGGCCACTCGGTGACATACACGCGTGACCCGCCCCTTCATGACGTCAGAAGGTGCAGGGTCGTTCGCTTACGTCATCGTGTGGCCCGCCCTGCCATATAAATAAACTGTCGGAGCAAAAAGCACGCAGATGGCAGTAGCCCTCCCAACAGGGAGGAGCTGTGCGCGCCATCTGCGTGCAATGCATAATGGGGTGCTCTGCGGCGGCGAAGTCGCTGCGAACACCCCATAATGTTCTAAATTCAACGAACCTTCCACTCGAACCGTGGGCCCATCCCTATACAGCTGTATATAAAATGCACTACTTCTATGTCAAAAAGTGTTTCTCATTGCTAAACCTTTCATCCAATTACTAAATTCTAATGTCCTAACTGATCACATGGGCAGCACCACTGGACCCGCCAATTGGCTCCCGCTGTGTCCAATCACAGCGGGAGCAGCGCGGCCCCCTGGATCTCGTGCACAAATCGCGTACCTGTACGTGATTTTGCACAGCCGGGCAACCCTGTCGCAGTATATATGTGAAAGGCGTTCCAGAACTGGTTAAAGTTGAACTGTAGTCAGAAAATTTAATTAAATGTAAAACATTAAAAATAAGTGTCTATACTGTATACAATCCAGGCCTTAAAAAATAAATCAAACCCTCCTATCCTTTACAGCCAAGGAAGCTGCTTCTGTTTGATCTGCAACTGCCATGGTGCTGCATATATGATCATTTATGACACCAGCCATGTGATGGTTTGACAGTTTGGTTGAGAACACAAGCAAATGTGACAGTTAGCAATCCTGGCATTCAAGGAATGTAACTGTTTTTTGAAACCGTTAAATGATTTACTGCTGTTCAGGGGCGCTGAGCTTCAGCAAAATGGCAGCTTCCAGCAATAGAAACAGGAGCAACATGGAGGCAATTTACAGCACACACTCATTTTGGTAGCATAATTATTCATATGGAACTTATGTTCCTTGCTAAAGAACATTATTTTTTATCAAGTTGTTTCTGGTAAAATTCCGCTATAACCCGTTCAGATCCGCGCTATAGCCAAAGTACGGCTCCAGTGCGGTTCTGAATTGCCGGGTGGACGTCCTGGCCATGTGCGATGTCCGCTCGAGACCCGCGATCCCCTGTCAGACCTGCAGAACGGGGAACCGCCGATGTAAACACGGCGGTTCTCCGTTCTGCTGAAGGGGACAGAACAGATCTACTGATCCCTGTCACTGGGATCAGTTAGATCTGTTATGTCCCGACCAGCCCCGCCCCCCCACAGTTAGAACACACCCAGGGAACATATTTAACCCCTTCACTGCCCCCTGCAGGTTAACCCCTTCACTGCCAATGACATTTATACAGTAATCAGTGGACATTTAAATTTCTGATCGCTGTATAAATGTCATTGGTCCCAAAAAAGTGTCAAAAATGTCCGACATGTCCGCCCCAATATCGCAGTCCCGATAAAAATCGCAGATCGCCGCCATTACTAGTAAAAAAAAAAATAATAATAAAAAAGCCATAAATCAATTCCCATAGTTTGTAGATGCGATGACTTTTGCGCAAACCAATCAATATACACCTATTGCGATTTTTTTTTTTTTTTTACCAAAAATATGTAGAAGAATATATATTGGCCAAAACTGTTGAATAATTTTAATTTTTTTGGATATTTATTATAGCATAAGAGAAAAAATATAGTTTTTTTTTTTTCAAAATCATCGCTCTTTGTTTGTTTATAGCGGCGATCAGAAATGACACAGAGGGGATCAAATACCACCAAAAGAAAGCTCTATTTGTGAGGAAAAAATTATATAAATTTAGTTTGGGTACAACATTGCACGACCACGCAATTCTCATTCGGAATGCGACAGCGCTGAAAGCCAAAAATTGGTCTGGGCAGGAGGGGGGTTTAAGTGCCCAGTAAGGAAGTGGTAAACCTGTCAGCAGATCGGCCTCTCCAAACTCGGCAGTGCCTAAAAATGGAGAGCAACTGAGCATGTGCAGAGCAGAGTGAGAAAGTGCATTACTGGATTTTAAACAATAAATATAGCTACTTATTTTTTTATTTTTACATAGTTATAACCCCAAAAGGAGCCAGCCTGGCATGGTTTCTTTCACATAGATTAAGTTTCCTACTTAAGTACACCACAGGATGCTTCTCTTTGTCTCTGATTTGGGAATATACTGTATCCACTCCCACCTCAGAGGCATCCATCTGCACCACACCATATTGTCCAGGTAAGCTGCTGCATATCGGCAATGCGGTCTCTAGGTCATATTCATTATTCTCTGAAATGAGGCTGGAGCTCACGTAGGCCAAAAGGCAGACTCTTGTGACCCGTTAAAAGTGGGGGCGGTAACCACTTGTTTGTACTATGAATTGTATTGGCCAGGCAATGCACTGACACCTTTGCTGCCATAGTGCTATGGGCTGGGTGTTCAGTGTGCCCCTATGCCTTTAAGGAGGGCTGGGCTCCCCCCAGGTTTATCTGCTCTACACCTGTCCATTTAAATGTAAGTGCTTCCATTGTTAGAGTTTAGGTCCACAGAAAATGAAGTGCCTTGCCGGGACTCTGTGGCTTACGCATGCATTTGCAAATGTGTGCAATTAAACCCCTGTTTTTAAGGCATACTGTTGAACAGGTCAATTCGGTTGGTGGCAGGCTGGCCAGTAAGTTGAGCTTGGTAATGTCTTTGTTTTTCTTTAATAATTATTATTGTATTATTATTGCTAATGCTTTGGTTATGTACATAATGGAAAACTAAGACCTATCCAAAAACTAAACACAGATACAAGCTAAGAAACATTTCAACATTTACCCATGCATACAGCCTTTTTTCAATACCTAGGGGTGTCAAAGGACAGAAAGAAAAGCCACTCACCCAGAGATCAACAACTGACATCTACAAAGACCTGATATACCTTCAAGCCTTGGTCCAGGCCTCCTGCTGCCATCTGCCTTTAAGACCCTGATATTTTCCCAACCTCACCCAGAATATTATGTACCACCACCTTGACAGGAAGGACTTTTAACCTAGCGCCGTGCATTCCATGTGAAGTAATGGACTACTAAGCTAAGTAGCAAAAGTGCTTCAAAATTAAAATCCTGGTGAGTCCGAAAAGCCCCATACACCCACTCCACATGACTCATGCAGGAACGGAATACCCCAAACCCCTCCCACACACTTATTGACTATATTAAAAGGGTGCTGAAGAAATGAACCATCATCTCTTCTACCCCCTGCCACACCCCACTCTTGGACAACCACGGTCATCCAGAGAGTGGTATTTCAGGTCCAACCTCACATAAATTCCGCCATGAAATGAGAGCCAGGCGAAATCCCTAAACATTAATGTAAATTTTTCCAGATTAATCTTTCATAACAGGGCCTGGGCAATCCTTCAAGGCCAGTGGCTTGTTATTCTCACCAGGGCTGTCCTAGGTAGAGAAATAATTTCTTCCACAATCATTCACCACTGCTGAAGAAGTCAAGAGCTCACCATGTCACACCCACCACACCCCAGCTTCACAGTAAAAGCCCATCCAGGTGTTTCCTCTTCCAGAATGTTAACAAGATTATATTTCAAAACCATCAGAGAAAATAATACCATGGGGTTGACCATGCCTATACCTAAACCCCAACCCCCCCCCCTTTCCCCACCTGGGAAGGTAATTTACAGTTCTCTTAATGAAGATCAGCCTGTTCCCCCATAACAACTGGAAGAAACAGCAATATACCCTAGTATAGAGAGAGACACTGACAAAATACAGACACAGCTGACATACAGAAACAGGATCAAGTATGTTTTACTCAGGTCAACCCTTTTCATCAAAAAGAGCGTCCAGCTCATCCAGCTTTCAACCTTAGAATCGGCATCTTGAAGCCTGCTCACCTGATTGTAATTGCCAGGATCAACCTTGATGCCCAAAACCTTATTTCCCAGCCGGGGCTCTGGCAAGGCATCTGGAAGCTCTGCCCTCCAATCCAGAAAACCTTACTGTTATCCCCCTAGATCTTTGATCCTCAGACTGCCTACCGCTTCATTGCTGAGACTACCTCCTCTTCTTTTGTCCTGGAGATGGAAAAAGGCACATTATCAGCATAGGCCATAGGCCATATTTACATGTATTTGAATGTCTCCAATAAAATGGTAGATTAACCCCTTCTGGGTAACACGGCCAGTATATTAGTTATCTACATTAAGTCTTTTGAAGTTGACATTTCCCACTGCTGCATATACATTAGGTCATTTTGGACATCTTCTAGAACATCAGTTCCAATCAAATGTATTCTCATGTCTCTGTTTCCATATATTACACGTTTGAGATGTTAGTTACTGGTCAGCCCACATAGAGTAATAAGAATCATGCAAAAAATCTCTGGGAAAATGGCCACCATTTGGTTTCCTATGGCAAACCAACAGAAAATGGCCACTGCAATAGTAAACAATAGGAATCTTCTGGAAAATGGCCGCCACTATATCAATTATATCAATTTCCGTTAGCCTATTTAAAGCGGAGTTCCACTAGTTTTGGGGTTTATTAAAAGTCAGCAGCTACAAAAAGTGTAGCTGCTGACTTTTAATAAACAGTAACTTACCTGTCTCCTGGTCCAGCAATGGCTGCGCCCGAAGCCTCACTCGTCTCACCCTCCTCCCGACGGCCCCGCCATTCCTAGTGTGGGCACCCGGCCGGCTTCACGGCCAGGCACGCACAGTGCATTCCTAGTGGCCAGGCAATCTTCTGGGACCTGTGACGTGTCCCAGAAGATTGCCAGGAGGGAGGGGCCGCCTAAAAGGAGTGGAGTCGCCTAGGGGGCCCAGAGGTGGAAGAGGGACAGGAAGTCCCTCTGAAACCTGGGGACACACTCCCCCCCCAAAAAAAATGGCAAATGTGGCATGTAAGGGGGCAAGGAGTGCTTAAAGCGGAAGTTCCATTTTTGGGTGGAACTCCGCTTTAAGGACACTGTACAAGCCTGTTGTTATCTCCTGATGAAGTCACGTGACCGTGACGCTACGCGTTGGGGATTGGAGCTACAGGCTAGACCGCAAGTGACATGGATATATGAGCTCGCTGCTCATGGAGAGTATGAGAGTTTTTATATTCAAAAAGTGAGTGTAACCACCTGCTTTTATATTACTAAACTTATGGTTAAACTGTATCACACTATGGGTCACTTCTGTTGTATACACCATCATTACTGAGGTCACCAGCAGCAGACCCCTGGAGTGAAGGAGAGGAGATTACCCACTATAGAGGATCCCACACTGCACCATCCCCACTAGGACACCTAGAGTCCAGATGATTGAACTGGATCCCAAAGACCCCCATCTATATAACGCCGTTACCTTACAGCTGTGGGGTGAGAGGCTAAAGAGCACTTGGCCACATCATGATAAAGTCACTGATCACCTATAATTATAGCAAGAGCGCAAACAAGACGGACCACATTGCTGCAAGCAACAGCCTACATTGATTTTTTTTTTTGGACTCCTATATATACTTTTTACTATTGTGTCACCATTCATTTATGTTTACAGGCACGTTCACATTTTTACATTTGTAGTGTGGTAGACATTCTTCTTTTTTATGTTTATGTATGTTTTAGCACCACAGTGCTTGGAAATAATTTATTCATAGAAGATTTGAATATTTTGACTGTTCATTTTTCACGTTATAGATTGACATACCAACATAGATATTTTTGCACATTAGTACTATATAAAGATCAATAATCACTGTTGATTATATTGGTAAGGATAGTGCAGCACCATTACTTGTTGTTTTATCAGCATAGGCCGTGACCCCAAAAGGATGCTCACCGGTGATGCCCTAAAGCAATCCACACAATGGCCCATTCTCTAACCATCTGGTGAAGTTATCGATCGTGATTGTCTATTGCAGAGGACTTAAAGGGCACCCTTGACACACACCAGAGCCATATCAAAGGGTTTCCTGATCTAACCATTCACAAGCATGAAGCTTTCAGCCAATCTATACAGCCTCCCTCCAGGTTACACTTGCCAAGGAGTAGCCACAGGCACTCATGATTGACCCTATCAAAAGCCTTAGTATGATCTAATGCCAGCAAGAACTTTCTCCAGCCTGCAGCCCTATACCGTTCCAGGGCCCCTCTTTTTTTTTAGCTAACACTGCTAAAAAATGCTTTTACCCTGAACCGAACAGTGTTAGTGGTAACTGACGATAAACACCAGAAAGCAATTTTTTCCAATATCTTTCTATCAACATTGAGAAGGCCACCAATTCTCAATCCTTATAGGCAGTGGCGGCTGGTAAAGTTTTAGAATGGGGACCCCACCCTTCCTTTTTGGCCCCTCTCACTACTCATAAGCCCTACCCCTTATAGAATCCACCCACTCCGTCCCCTGTATTCCACTTGCTTTCACCCATAGTGTCAAGAGAATCCAGTTCAGCATCACAGGACCGGGTATACAGCTCAGCATCACAGGACAGATTATACAGCCCCAGCACCACAGGACAGAGTATACTGTTCAGCATCACAGGACAGGGTATATAGCTCAGCCTCACAGATCAGGGTATATACCTCAGCCTCACAGATCAGGGTATATAGCTCAGCCTCACAGATCAGGGTATAGAGCTCAGCATCACAGATCAGGGTATATAGCTCAGCCTCACAGATCAGGGTATATAGCTCAGCCTCACAGATCAGGGTATATAGCTCAGAATCACAGATCAGGGTATATAGCTCAGCCTCACGGATCAGGGTATACTGCTCAACATCACAGATCAGAGTATATAGCTCAGCATCACAGATCAGGGTATATAGCCCCCCCTCATAAGTACAGACCCCTCCAGGACAAACCACCCCCCCACCATCAGCACAGACCCCCACAGGATAAAACCACTCCCCACCATCAGCACAGCCCCCCCAGGACAAACCACCCCCCACCATATGTACAGACCCCCCAGGACAAACCACCCCCCCACCATAAGCACAAACCCCCCCAGGAGAAACCCCCCCCACCATCAGCACAGACCCTCCCAGGACAAACCACTCCCCACCATCAGCACAGACCAACAGGACAAACCAACCCCCCCCACCATCAGCTCAGACCCCGCCCCCCAGGACAAACCACCCCACCATGAGCACAGACTCCACCAGGACAAACCACCCCCCACCATCAGCACAAACCCCCCAGGACAAACCACGCCCCCCCATCAGCACAGACCCCCCCAGGACAAACCACCCCCTCACCATCAATACAGAAGACCCCCCAAGCCAAACCACCCCACCATCAGCACAGACTCCCCAGGACAAACCATCCCCCCCACCATCAGCACAGACCCCCCAGGACAAACCACTCCCCACCATCAATACAGATCCCCCTCCCCTCATGCACCTGGGCAACTAGCAGAGGAGGATTCAGTGTGCAGCCACCCGGAGAGTTGCTTGCTCAGACTGTCACTCTCCGAGTGGCAGGTGTGTGACAGGAGGCAGTGAGAGTGAGACTGAGCAGTCTCACTCAGGGCTAGTGTGGCGCCAGTGTTCTATCGGCCTCCGGGACCCAGGACTCTCCGCCGCCCTTGGGACAGTGTCACGGTGTCACCCTGGTGCGGGCCATTCCCCCCACCCCCCCTAGTGATGCCACTGTGTCAGGGGGGTTGTGCTTGCCTTGAAGGAAGGAATCCAATCCGAGAGATGCTTAATGATGCTGGGTGGAAGTGGAACATTTGTGCTAGTGCTACTAGGGGCTTACGGTACATACTGTTAATAGGCCTTCCACGCATCGGTCAGGCACAGGCAGTCTCAGGCTGATGGTCCACTCCACACAGCAGTGAGCTGGGAAACCGCAAGTGGTGCCACAAAAAGCACCACCCACGTCCTCCGGTTCCTGCCAATTAAAAAATAGGAAAGGAGGCCACAGACAAATGAGCTTGCTCCCCAAACACAGCCTAAACACGGGCAAATCAGCTTCCCAGTTGCAATCAGCTGATTGCAACTTGGGAAAGCTTCCCATAGACCGCTGTGTGTCCGGTGCCCGGACACTCTTAAAGGGCCCCCCGTTTTTTTGTGAATAGCTTGGGGGGGGGTGCCCGTGTGCCCCCTATGGATGGGCCACCACTGCTTGAAGGGTGCTTAGCTTTTGACAGACAAAGCACCACAATTTTCCACATGGAGGGAGCGAACAATCTCCCAGACAAACCGACTCGATTTATTCTGGGAACAGATGGGAAGTCTCCATCCTGCTGGCGAAGCACAGCACTGTATGCTGTATAAAGTTGAAGCTACGTACAGTTTATACAGCGCTCCCAGCAAGTGCACCTGTTAGTGAAGGAAATAGTTAATTTGGGCCAGCTTGACCCAAACAAGCTATTTAAAGGCACAGTAAAGGAAACATGGAGTTAAGCTTTAAACTTAATGATTGCTCCTTCCTCCAACTAACCCAACAATGCTTCACCACTCCAACTTATTGCTACAAAAGTGCATGATCGACACTTGACCCTGAACAAAATCCTCAAAGGACTAACTCATCTCATTGTCCAGGAGCGCCAAAATCAGCTTCCAGGTACCACTCCCCGTAGGTGGTTTATCATGGTCATTCCGGTGCCTCTCTATTGCATTCGATAAATGCCATCATAGCCCAGCCTGCCTCCAGTGCCCTTCCCTGTCCTTAATCCTAATGATAGTGTTAAATCACCACTGAGGACAACCTGCTGGGTCATAAAAAGAAAAAAAAATGATTTTCTTTATGAGGCATTTCCTGTCTCATTTTGTCTGGGGTCCATAGATGGTAATCAGGTGCAGGTCCTGCCCCCCCACCCCCCCCATGGAGACATTCAAGACCATGCATTTCCCCATTTCTATCTCGATAACTGACAGGTTACCAGAAAAAAAGCACCGTAATTGCAGCTCCACTATGAGGTTCAGCCACAAGAGACCAGAAGGAGGGGCCTCACCTCCACTCCTCCTTTGCCACATGTATATCAACCAAACTATCCAACCGGGACTTATGCAAAAACAAAACATTAGCATTAATCTTGTCGAGGAAAAATGTAGCACTACCCCCACAGGGGTTGCAGATGACTGGGTTCTCCACTCCTACACAGCCAGGCAACAAGCATTTTGCACACTTTCTCCAGAAACAAGGAACGGTCTCTGAGCTTGGTTTTTGTTGTTTATGTAGCACCCACTACCATAGGTAGGTGCTTAGAGGAAGGTTTTTGTTTGAGAGTAGGTACATTTAGTTAAGGAGCCTTGACCAATCCCCAACCTGGATTGGCAAGGGGCAGGCCTCCTTAAATACTGTGTTCTGCTCAGTGGGGGGGGGGGGGGGGTAACC
>BLSH010341645.1:192747-204533 GCA_018402905.1 Glandirana rugosa | reverse complement strand
TACAGGTGCTGGTCATATAATTAGAATATCATCAAAAAGTTGATGTATTTCTCTTATTCCATTCAAAAAGTGAAACTTGTATATTATATTCATTCATTACACACAGACGGATATATTTCAAATGCTTATTTCTTTTAATTTTGATGATTATAACTGACAACTAAGGAAAATCCCAAATCAGTATCTCAGAAAATTAGAATATTACTTAAGACCAATACAAAGAAAGGATTTTTAGAAATCCTGGCCAACTGAAAAGTATGAATATGAATAGTATGAGCATGTACAGCACTCAATACTTAGTTGGGGCTCCTTTTGCCTGAATTACTGCAGCAATGCGGCGTGGCATGGAGTCGATCAGTCTGTGGCACTGCTCAGGTGTTATGAGAGCCCAGGTTGCTCTGATAGTGGCCTTCAGCTCTTCTGCATTGCTGGGTCTGGCATATCGCATCTTCCTCTTCACAATACCCCATAGATCTTCTATGGGGTTAAGGTCAGGCGAGTTTGCTGGCCAATTAAGAACAGGGATACCATGGTCCTTAAACCAGGTACTGGTAGCTTTGGCACTGTGTGCAGGTGCCAAGTCCTGTTGGAAAATGAAATCTGCATCTCCATAAAGTTGGTCAGCAGCAGGAAGCATGAAGTGCTTATAACTTCCTGGTATACAGCTGTGTTGACCTTGGACCTCAGAAAACACAGTGGACCAACACCAGCAGATGACTTGGCATGCCAAACCATCACTGACTGTGGAAACTTTACACTGGACCTCAAGCAACATGGATTGTGTGCCTCTCCTCTCTTCCTCCAGACTCTGGGACCCGGATTTCCAAAGGAAATGCAAAATTTACTTTCATCAGAGAACATAACTTTGGACCACCCACATTTTTTAATGGGTTTTGTTTCACAATCCTCTCCAGGGTGCGGTTATCCCTATTGCTTGTACATTTTTTTTATACCACATCTTTTCCTTCCCTTCGCCTCTCTATTAATGTGCTTGGACACAGAGCTCTGTGAACAGCCATCCTCTTTTGCAATGACCTTTTGTGTCTTGCCCTCCTCGTGCAAGGTGTCAATGGCCGTCTTTTGGACAACTGTCAAGTCAGCAGTCTTCCCCATGATTGTGTAGCCTACAGAACTAGACTGAGAGATCATTTAAAGGCCTTTGCAGGTGTTTTGAGTTAATTAGCTGATCAGAGTGTGGCACCAGATGTCTTCAATATTGAACCTTTACACAACATTCTAATTTTCTGAGATACTGAATTTGGGATTTTCCTTAGTCGTCAGTTATAATCATCAAAATTAAAAGAAATAAACATTTGAAATATATCAGTTTGTGTGTAATGAATGAATATAATATAAAAGTTTCATTTTTTTGAATGGAATTAGTGAAATAAATCAACTTTTTGATGATATTCTAATTATATGACCAGCACCTGTATACCGGTCCCATGTACAGAACTGTTTGATCTTTTGGGCATCCCATAACTACCACAATCCCTATCCAATTTCAATCCCCAAATAAAACAACAAAAACAAAGAGCAAGTCTGTTTTCTGACTCCAGATGCCAGTAGGAGTGTGATTGAAGGCAGTTGTGAGCAGGTAAACCACATCAACCAGCCACCCCTAAGGGGGCCATTGGCTACGTTTATTAGGGGTGATAACTTAGATGGGTAGTAGGAATTATGGGATGCCCAGCTTGATTGCAACAAAACCAGGGACAACTTCCTCCCTACTGTATGTACACACTCCAGAACTGTCCTCCTAAATATCGACAGTCTCTGATGATCAAAGATGCAAAAGCCCCTTAAGGACTAGGAACTCTACGTGCCTTAGAAAGTAGCACAAAGTGTTATAGGCTGAATACTGGAGTATCTCCAATGTAGACACTCATCCCAGCTCTACTGACTGCAGGAACTACCAGCCCACCTAGCTGCTACTGAAGAGCTCCCAGGGCAAGGGAAAGGAAAGATTTAAGCACAACGCTGTCTTTCAGAAAGGCTTGCTACTTGTGGCAGTCTCTCTCCTTGTAAGTCCCTTAGTGTGCTGATGTACTCACACAGTCCTCCTTAGGTAAGATTCCTTTGGAAACCGCACTGCTGTCAGGATCCTTGCAAGCCAGCCCGAGCTCCAGCAGAGCCCCCCCCCCCCCCCCCAGACCAGGGGTTCCCCTCTAAAGCCACCGACAGTCTCCTCAGCACTCCATCTTCCACCCGACTCCCTTGCTGGCATGACTCATCCATATTTAAGGGTTGGCTCAGCCACCATGCCAGGCCCACTGCCTAGGATTGGCCAAGTTCTCTTAAGTATGCAGATCAACCCTCCTGGCATCCACCCACTAACATCTAGAAATGTCTCCAAATTTCTATAATCAGGGGGAAGCACCAGAGACCTGCCTGTATAAGCCATCCAGCCTGACCTGCAGTAAACCCACGACCCAATTAAGACTCACAAGTCAACTATGAGTCAAAACATAAATTTGCCTACACTCACACTAGTAGCACACTAGAGGGTGCTACAAAAATAAGACCATATAATGAGCACTTACTGATTTTATACCGGCACTATTGTTGCCACTTTCAATGAAGAGAGCCCCACCATCAAGTGATTCAGTTGATGAACAGTTTGTAAGAAAGGCCAGGCATGTGTACCCAGAAAGGAGAGGATGCACATGGCGACCAAGGATTGCAGTAATGTGTATTAACTTAAAGTTCCGACAAGGTGGTAACATAGCCTGTGGAACATGGCTGAACTGGAACAGCAGCACTTATGGAGGGTTTTGCAGAGGATTCCCAAAAACACCTTCGGATGCCCGGCAAAATCTGACAGGATCTGGAAGGCAGCCTGGTGACAAGGCACCTAGATGCGGAAGGGCTCCTAACTGATGGCACAGGTGAGCAGTCTCTACTCTGTCCCTCCTTCACTTGAACCTTTTCCTGTTCTAGACACACTGTCCCTGACCAGTGGGTTCCTGTCCATGATCAGGCAGCAGTATCCAATCGGACAGCTGCTCTCCTGATGACACCTGCGGAAGCTTCATAAAAACATGGGTACCCCCTTTCCTCCGTTTTCTCTGCACGGTGGCTGCTGAACAGAGCTGCCTGTGCAGGGAGGTCAAACTGCAGCTGCCTACTTGTCTTAGACTTCTTAAGCTGGCCACAGACTGTCCTAGGTGGTACTGAAGTTGGTCTATCAATCAACTTGGGTACAACAAGCCTTTTGTGAGGTTTTTTCGTACGATTGCTGCTGCTGGCTATAGCTGGCAGCGATGATCATTGTATTCTGACAATGAGGAAACTTCCCGCTGTCAGAATATAACAACACAATCAGAGAGATTCCCCTATCAACTTTGACTGCTGATGGGGGAATCAGGTGATTTTCTTTTCTCCAGCAGGTGGTTGCAGAAAAGAAAATTGCATAATGTATGGGCAGTCTTAAGCCTCGTACACACGGTGCAACGGTCGAACGACTGAACGGCCCAGATTGTATGTTGGCTGATGTATCTCGCATACTGACATGCACTAAGCGATCGTACAACCAAGCCGAATGTAGTGACGTGTTACGAACGTATAAAGAGGAAGTTCAGGTGCATGTAATTTGTGAATTAGGAACGTCAGTTTACACGAACGGACACTTCCGAGCGTTTCTGAGTATGTGTGTTTTGCACAGTACAACTTGTTGGACCAACTTCTCTGTACACACGATACAATGGTCGCACGACCGCTTGTTGGTACAACCAAAGTGTTCTAGTTTGCTCATCCAACTTCTGTCTTTTCTAATCGCGCATACTAATGGCCAGATGATCGTACAACAAGCAGTCGTACGACCATTTGCATACGACCGCCGAACCGTGTGTACGGGGCTTTAGGCTGGCCATACATTATACAATTCTATTGTACAATTTTCCTTTAGATTTACCAAAACCATAATAAGAGGTCAAACCTAAACATGTTCAATTTGTATGAAATCAGGCAGGCCCTTTCACTACATAGTTGAAGGTAAGTCTAAAGAAAATTGAATAAGAAAATTGCATAATGTATGGCCAGCTATACTCCTGGAAAGGAACCCAGCCATTTTAGCATCTTCTGAAATCCATCTTCCATCAAGGACACCACATTCTCCCCAGAAGAATCCCCACACTCCACCCAAGGCTGCCCTTACATTATACAATTGTCTTATTCAATTTATTTTAGATTTACCTTCACCTATGCAGTACAAGGGCCTGCCTGCTTGAATACAGATTGCAAGTATTTAGGATTGACCCATATTATATGGTTTTGGTAAATCTAAAGAAAAATTGTACAAGCATATTGTATAAAGGTATGGCCAGCCTAAGACAAAATATTAAACCTATTCACCAGCTCCACCGGTTTCGGAATCCCCACCTTCTTCTTATCAGAATACCCCCTCAGGGTGGAGAATGCAGTCTTCCATGGCACTTTCAGTAAGGGGTACTGTATATGCCAGTAGCCTTTTATTAGGTCCAAAGTTTTCATGATTTAGGCAGTTCCCAGTCTGTCAATGAGTGTGTCAACCTACAGCAACGGGTAAGCTTCACATTTAGACAAGCTTTTCAGCTTTCCAATATCTTTACAAAATGTACTGCTATCTGGCTGCAGAGATAACATTATTGGACTTGACCAGTCATCATAGAAAACTTCTATCCCTCTCATATACTCTATATGGCTTGGCATTTATCAGGACACCAGGCTCAGTAATTCCCCATGCTGAGTAACTGGATCAGACTGGGTACCCCAGGAAGGAAATCCTTATTCTTTCTCAAGAACTATTTTCCCTAATTTCTATGGGACATTGAGAGTGTTTGAGCTATTGTTACATCAAGTGTTGAGGGCCTATATCTTTTTCAGGGGTTGGCACTGTCCCCAAGGTTTCCCTACCCTATGACTTTAAGAGATTGATGTGATAGATTTATTCTGGCCTCCTTTAACCTGGCTGGTGGACTTTATAGTCTACTTCTACTTTTTTGATGATTTCAAAAGGGGCCTTGCCATTTAGCCAGGAATTTGCTCTCCATGGTAGGGACCAGCACTGGTACTCTATCCCCCAGGTAAAACTATGGACTTTGGCATCCCCAATTATATATCCTCCTCTGTGATTCCTGAATTTGCTCCTTATGCTCCTGAATGATAAGCATAAGGATGCTCCATAAGGCATGACATCACCAATCCCATCTTGCATCAAAAAGATATGTTCTATGACTCTTCTATGTGGTCTCAGCCTTCCATGTTCACTTTTGGATAGACTGAGTTTTTAGATGTGGTGTGACATCCAGACGGATGTCAGCTAGTAAAGGAGTAATGCAGGAGGAATGTGAAGAAGTGGGGTGAGTAGAGAGAGCTAGATTTTGGTGTCATCAGCATAGTGGTGATATTGGAAGCCATGGGAGGTTATCAGAAGTGCACATAGAGAATAGAAGGGGGTCTGAGGACAGAGCTTTGGGGAATACTACAGAAAGGAGGAGGAAAAGAAGAGAGTTAGGGGACACTGAAAAAAAGTACTTAGGTGGACAGAGAACAAGGAGCAGAGTTTTGGAGGCCAAGGAGTCAGCAGTCTGATGTATCAAAGGCAGCAGAAAGGTCTAATAGTTTATAGCAGAGGCTATTGGTTTTTAAAGGAGGAGGACATAACCGGAAACTCCACGTGTTATCAGTGGTAAGTTCTTTGGAGTATGACGTGTTGGAAGCACGAAAAAGACCTGCACGTTAGGTTGCTTGGCAACAAAACACTGGAAGCCCAATGTGCACCAGAACACAGAAGTACGCCTGGTCTAATTCCGGCCACTCTGAGCAAGAGTTGAGGAGATGCGGTATATAGAAACGATGCAGAGACAGGATAGAGCTTTGTGATCATATCAGACAATGGCAGATGTCATCAGACAGATGTGGAGGTTGTGTGATATGACAGTAAGATGTATAGAGAGGATCTCAGTGTCTGAAGCAGCTGTCACACAAAGAGAGCCAAGACTGATGAGATCTACATCAGATGAAAGATGACATCTTACCCACACACAGGGCTCCATCACCAATGTGCCTACCTAAGGATCCACATCACCAGAGTGCCTCCCTAGGGATCCACATCACCAGAGTGCCTCCCTAGGGATCCACATCACCAGAGTGCCTCCCTAGGGATCCACATCACCAGAGTGCCTCCCTAGGGATCCACATCACCAGGGTGCCTCCCTAGGGATCCACATCACCAGGGTGCCTCCCTAGGGATCCACATCACCAGGGTGCCTCCCTAGGGATCCACATCACCAGGGTGCCTCCCTAGGGGTCCACATCACCGGTGTGCCTCCCTAGGGATCCACATCACCGGTGTGCCTCCCTAGGGATCCCCATCACCAGGGTGCCTCCCTAGGGATCCCCATCACCAGGGTGCCTCCCTAGGGATCCCCATCACCAGGGTGCCTCCCTAGGGATCCCCATCACAGGGTGCCTCCCTAGGGATCCACATCACCAGCGTGCCTGCCTAGGGATCCACATCCACATCACCAGCGTGCCTGCCTAGGGATCCACATCACCAGCGTGGCTGCCTAGGGATCCACATCACCAGCGTGCCTGCCTAGGGATCCACATCACCAGCGTGCCTGCCTAGGGATCCACATCACCAGCGTGCCTGCCTAGGGATCCACATCACCAGCCTGCCTGCCTAGGGATCCACATCACCAGAGTGCCTGCCTAGGGATCCACATCACCAGAGTGCCTGCCTAGGGATCCACATCACCAGAGTGCCTGCCTAGGGATCCACATCACCAGAGTGCCTCCCTAGGGATCCACATCACCAGGGTGCCTGCCTAGGGATCCACATCACCAGAGTGCCTGCCTAGGGATCCACATCACCAGAGTGCCAACCTAGGGATCCACATCACCAGCGTGCCAACCTAGGGATCCACATCACCAGCGTGCCTACCTAGGGATCCACATCACCAGCGTTCCTGCCTAGGGATCCACATCACCAGCGTGCCTATCTAGGGATCCACATCACCAGTGTGCCTACCTAAGGATCCACATCACCAGAGTGCCTCCCTAGGGATCCACATCACCAGAGTGCCTCCCTAGGGATCCACATCACCAGAGTGCCTCCCTAGGGATTCACATCACCAGAGTGCCTACCTAGGGATCCACATCACCAGAGTGCCTACCTAGGGATCCACATCACCAGAGTGCCTGCCTAGGGATCCACATCACCAGCGTGCCAACCTAGGGATCCACATCACCAGCGTGCCGACCTAGGGATCCACATCACCAGCGTGCCTACCTAAGGATCCGCATCACCAGCGTGCCTAAATAGGGATCCAGATCACCAGCATGCCTACCTAGGGATCCACATCACCAGCGTGCCTACCTAGGGATCCACATCACCAGCGTTCCTACCTAGGGATCCACATCACCAGAGTGCCTGCCTAGGGATCCACATCACCAGCGTGCCTACCTAGGGATCCACATCACCAGATTGCCTCCCTAGGGATCCACATCTCCAGGGTGCCTCCCTAGGGATCCACATCACCAGCGTGTCAGCCTAGGGATCCACATCACCAGCGTGCCAGCCTAGGGATCAACATCACCAGAGTGCCTGCCTAGGGATCCACATCACCAGCGTGCCTACCTAGGGATCCACATCACCAGCGTGCCGACCTAGGGATCCACATCACCAGCGTGCCTACCTAAGGATCCACATTACCAGCGTGCCTAAATAGGGATCCACATCACCAGCATGCCTCCCTAGGGATCCACATCACCAGCGTGCCTACCCAAGGATCCGCATCACCAGCGTGCCTAAATAGGGATCCACATCACCAGCGTGCCTACCTAGGGATCCACATCACCAGCGTGCCTAAATAGGGATCCACATCACCAGCGTGCCTACTTAAGGATCCACATCACCAGGGTGCCTCCCTAGGGATCCACATCACCAGCATGCCTGCCTAGGGATCCACATCACATCCACATCACCAGCGTGCCTGTCTAGGGATCCACATCACCAGCGTTCCTGCCTAGGGATCCACATCACCAGCGTGCCAGCCTAGGGATCCACATCACCAGCGTGCCAGCCTAGGGATCCACATCACCAGCGTGCCAGCCTAGGGATCCACATCACCAGCGTGCCATCCTAGGGATCTACATCACCAGCGTGCCAGCCTAGGGATCCACATCACCAGCGTGCCTGCCTAGGGATCAACATCACCAGCGTGCCTGCCTAGGGATCAACATCACCAGAGTGCCTGCCTAGGGATCCACATCACCAGCGTGCCTACCTAGGGATCCACATCACCAGCGTGCCGACCTAGGGATCCACATCACCAGCGTGCCTACCTAAGGATCCACATTACCAGCGTGCCTAAATAGGGATCCACATCACCAGCATGCCTCCCTAGGGATCCACATCACCAGCGTGCCTACCCAAGGATCCACATCACCAGCGTGCCTACCCAAGGATCCACATCACCAGCGTGCCTACCCAAGGATCCGCATCACCAGCGTGCCTAAATAGGGATCCACATCACCAGCGTGCCAACCTAGGGATCCACATCACCAGCGTGCCTACCTAAGGATCCACATCACCAGCGTGCCTACCTAGGGATCCACATCACCAGCGTTCCTGCCTAGGGAGCCACATCACCAGCGTGCCTACCTAGGGATCCACATCACCAGCGTTCCTACCTAGGGATCCACATCACCAGAGTGCCTGCCTAGGGATCCACATCACCAGCGTGCCTACCTAGGGATCCACATCACCAGAGTGCCTCCCTAGGGATCCACATCACCAGAGTGCCTCCCTAGGGATCCACATCACCAGAGTGCCTCCCTAGGGATTCACATCACCAGAGTGCCTACCTAGGGATCAACATCACCAGAGTGCCTGCCTAGGGATCCACATCACCAGCGTGCCTACCTAGTGATCCACATCACCAGCGTGCCGACCTAGGGATCCACATCACCAGCGTGCCTACCTAAGGATCCACATTACCAGCGTGCCTAAATAGGGATCCACATCACCAGCATGCCTCCCTAGGGATCCACATCACCAGCGTGCCTACCCAAGGATCCACATCACCAGCGTGTCTACCCAAGGATCCACATCACCAGCGTGCCTACCCAAGGATCCACATCACCAGCGTGCCTACCTAAGGATCCACTTCTCCAGTCTACCTACCTAGGGATCTAGGCTCTGTGTCTGGCAATGCTCTGTGCTTGGCTCTCTTGATTAGCATTGCTGTTTGTCCAGCGTCTCTCGATCAGACATTACTTTAAAGTAGAACTATAGGCAAAACTTTTTTTTCATTTTAGATAGAATAAGGGAGGGTTATAACCCCTGTCAGATTTTTTTTTCTCTACCTGTGTCCCATTGGGGATATCTCCCTTCACTTCCTGTCCCATAGCCAAACAGGAAGTGAGAGGGAAACCCTACAATATAAGGGAATTCCTTGGGGACCCCCAGGTCACTAGACCTAGTGTCCCCATTGACAAGATTTCCCCTCTATTACATTTCTGGGGACAACCCAAAATTTGGGATGTTCTTTTACTTTCACTTATAATTGTAAACAAGACAAATAGAGAAGGTGAATCTCCCTAATGGGGACACAGACAGCAATAAAAACTGACAAGCGTTCTAATCCATCTCCACTCTATCCAGAACTTAAAAAAAGTTTTCCCTTTAGTTATACTTTAAGACTGGTTCCCCTCTGCCCAACTCCCCACCATCTGGCATTAATGTGTGACCTACTCCCCTGCCTGACAATGCTTTGTGCTCAGCTCTCTTCCGTTTAGCAGTGCTGTGTGCCAGGCTTCCCTCTGTCTGGCATTGCTATGTGTCTGGCTCTTTTTTGATTGACATTGCTGTTTGCCCAACTTCCCACTGTCAAACATTGTTGTGTGACTGGCTCCCCTCTGCCCCACTCCCCATCATCTGGCATTACTGTGTGACCTACTTCTCTGCCTGGCATTGCAGTCAGCTCCTCTCTTTTTAGCAGTGCTGTGTGTTTGGCTCCCCACCATTGGTCCCAGCTCACTCCATTGGGAGTTGCTGTGTGCCCAGCTCACATCCCTCTGATATTGCTTTGTCCCCGGCTCCCATCTGTCCGTTAGGCATTGCTATGTGCCCAGCTGCCCTTCATTGGGCACTTCTGTATGCCCAGCTCCTTTCTATCCATCAGACATTGCAATGTGCTTGGCTCCTCAGTCTAGCATTGCTGTGTTACTGCCCCCCCCTCTATCTGGTATTGCTGTGTTCCTGGCTCCCCTCCCTCTGGTAGTGCCGTGTTCCTGGCTCCCCTCCCTCTGGTATTTTTGCTGTGTCCCTGGCTCTCCTCTCTCTGGTATTGCTGTGTCCCTGGCTCTCCTCTCTCTCTGATATTGCCCTGTTCCTGGCTCCCCTCTCTCTGGTATTCCTGTGTTCCTGGCTCCCTTCCCTCTGGTAGTGCCGTGTTCCTGGCTCCCCTGCCTCTAGTATTTTTGCTGAGTCCCTGGCTCTCCTCTCTATGGTATTGCTGTGTCCCTAGCTCTCCTCTCTCTGGTATCGCTGTGTCCCTGGCTCTCCTCTCTCTGGTATTGCTGTGTCCCTGGCACTCCTCTCTCTGGTATTGCTGTGTCCCTGGCTCTCCTCTCTCTGGTATCGCTGTGTCCCTGCCTCTCCTCTCTCTATGGTATTGCTGTGTCCCTGGCTCTCCTCTCTCTATGGTATTGCTGTGTCCCTGGCTCTCCTCTCTCTATCGTATTGCTGTGTCCCTGGCTCTCCTCTCTCTCTGGCATTGCTGTGTCCCTGGCTCTCCTCTCTATGGCATTGCTGTGTCCCTGGCTCTCCTCTCTATGTTATTGCTGTGTCCCTGGCTCTCCTCTCTCTGGTATCGCTGTGTCCCTGGCTCTCCTCTCTCTGGTATCGCTGTGTCCCTGGCACTCCTCTCTCTGGTATTGCTGTGTCCCTGGCTCTCCTCTCTCTGGTATCGCTGTGTCCCTGGCTCTCCTCTCTCTGGTATTGCTGTGTCCCTGGCTCTCCTCTCTCTATGGTATTGCTGTGTCCCTGGCTCTCCTCTCTATGGTATTGCTGTGTCCCTGGCTCTCCTCTCTCTCTGGTATTGCTGTGTCCCTGGCTCTCCTCTCTATGGTATTGCTGTGTCCCTGCCTCTCCTCTCTCTATGGTATTGCTCTGTCCCAGTGGTGTATTTTGGTTTTGTGCTGCCCTAGGCCTGACTAAACTCATGCACCCCCTCATTTAAATATGAACCACCCCTTCCTGTCAATGACCCACCCTGAAATTTTCCAGCGGAGGGCCCTAGTTCTGAGGGCCTTGGGGGTGGGGTAATGGATCCCTTAAGAGATTTCCTCACACTTCCTGTTTGGCTATGGGGCAGTACAACAACTCATTGGTTGGGGCCCGTCGCCTGGGTCCCTTGGGATGCCCGGATCCCCTACATATGTAACGGCTATCCCCCCAACCGGATCCCGTTGTTCCGGGTCCGGCCGTGAAACGTCCCCCCGTCGTGTTTTTCTCAGGGGCGGCCGAACGTGATGTGAAAATCACATAGCGGTCAGAATTCCCCCTCTGTTTGGCCAGACCGTGGGGGTATTTCGCGGACGTGAACGACGGCCATACTATTATGACCGTCCCGGCGGTAGTCCCCCCCCCCCCCCCCTATCGGCAATGTATACATCCCCTAGGCCCGTAGGGTTCCCTGGGTCCGCTGCCCGGGGTTGGTTACTCAACAACATGACGGGGTATCGGTTTGTCCTTCACACTCCTTTAGAGAATTCCCTAGGTAATGGGGTGGGGGTTC
>BLSH010341645.1:162175-182748 GCA_018402905.1 Glandirana rugosa | reverse complement strand
AACGCCTGATGGTGCTCCCTACATGTTGGGCCTCTGTATGTGGCCAGGCTGTGTAAAAGACTCACACATGTGGTATTGCCATACTCAGGAGGAGTAGTAGAATGTATTTTGGGGTGTAATTTGTGGTATGCATGTGCTGGGTGTGAGAAATAACCCGTTAACATATGACAATTTTGGGGGGGGGGGAATTAATTTTGCAAAGAATTGTGGGAAAAAATTACAACTTCAAAAATTCACCATAACCCTTACTAAATGCCTTGGAATGTCTACTTTCCAAGAAGGGGTAATTTGGGGGGTATTTGTACTTTCCTGGCTTGTTAGGGTCTCAGGAAATGAGATAGGCCGTCAGTACATCAGGTGTGATCAATATTCAGTGATTGGCACCATAGCTTGTAGACTCTATAACTTTCACAAAGACCAAATAATATCCACCAATTTGTTTTTTTTGTTTTTTTTACCAAAGATATGTAGCAGTATAAATTTTGGCCAAAATTTATGAAGAAAAATTACAAATTTGCAAAATTTTATAATAGAAATGAAGAAAAATTCATTTTTTTACAAACTTTTCGGTCTTTTTTTAATTATAGCGCAAAAAATAAAAAACCCAGCAATGATTAAATACCACCAAAAGAAAGCCCTATTTGTGTGGAAAAAAAGGACGCAAATTTCATATGGGTACAGTGTTGCATGACTGAGTAATTGTCATTCAAAGCGTCAGAGCGCTGAAAGCTGAAAATTGGTCTGGTTGTTAAGGGGGTTTAAGTGCCCAGTGGTTAATGGCTTTCTTCTGGTGACTCGACCATGCAGCCCATCTTTCTTCAAGTGCCTTCTTATTGTGCATCTTGAAACAGCCACAGAGTCCTGTATTTCACCTGAAGTTATTTGTGGGTTTTTCTTTGCATCCCGAACAATTTTCCTGGCAGTTGTGGCTGAAATATTAGTTTGTCTACCTGACCGTGGTTTGGTTTCAACAGAAACCCTCATTTTCCACTTCTTCATTAATGTTTGGATGCTGAATCCAGAAACGTCAGTGCAGCACTGGTGGTAAGATGCAAGGGTCTGTCAGGAGTCCAGAAACTCATTGACCTTTTATACACACACACTAATTACAAGCAAGCAGATCACAGGTGAGGATGGTTACCTTTTAATAGCCATTCAAACCCCTTTGTGTCAACTTGTGTGCATGTTATCAGGCCAAAATCACCAGGGTATATAAACTTTTGATCAGGGTCATTTTGGTAGTTTGTTGTCATTGTGATTTAAAAAGAGTAAACACAGTTGATTGATAATAAATGGCTTCAGCCAAACATTAACCATGAGTGAAAGAAATGTTTTTGTTATCATTCATATTCTCTGAAAAATGGCCAAGAAATCATAAATTCTGCCAGGGTATGTAAACTTATGAGCACGACTGTATGTATGCATGTGACAACACTGAAGAAATGACACTAAAGTAGTGAATGTACAGCTTGTATAAGAGCCGGTTGACACTGCTTGAGTCACCTGACAAGTCACCATGCATTGCAAAGGAACCGTTCTAATAGGAGCGACTCAAGTCACTCCGATTTAGAAAAAGGTTCCTGTACTACTTTTGGGGCGACTTGCATTGAATTCTATTACAGAAGTAGTTTGCAAGCCGCGCTGAAGTCGCACTGTGCAGGAACGCGCTGAGTCTCTCCGCAAGCCGGATCACCTATGTGTGAACCAGCTCTAATAGTGTAAATTTGCTGTCCCCTCAAAATAAGTCAACACACAGCCATTAAGCCCTTTTTACATGGGCTTGTCCGTTTGTGGAATCCACTCTGCTCAGCAGGGATCGATCCGCTGTTCCCCGCTGAGCAAGCAGATGACAGATCTGTCTCCGCTCACTGTGCGGAGACAGATTTGTCAGAGCCGCCGCTCTGCTCTATGGAGATCAGATGAAAACAGATCCGCCTGTCCGTTTTCATCCGATCCGCTCTGATCCAATTCTACGGGCGTATGGAAAATAAGGTTTCCATCCATTTGGATTTTACGAACAGAATCGGAGAGCGGCAGATGTCAGCGGACATGTCTCCGCTGACATCTGCCGCTCCATAGGACATGTGGACCTGAACGGAATGCCCGTGTGAAAGGGGGTTTAATGTCTAAACCGCTGGCAACAAAAGTGAGTACACCCCTAAGTGAAAATGTCCAAATTGGGCCTAATTAGCCATTTTCCTTCCCCAGTGTCAGGTGTGAATGGGGAGCAAGTGTATTAAATTTGGAGTTCTTGCTCTCACTCTCTCATACTGGTCACTGGAAGTTCAACATGGCAATGAACTCTGAGGATCTGAAAAAAAGAATTGTTGCTCTACAAAAAGATGGCCTAGGCTAGAAGAAGATTGCCAAGACCCTGAAACACCGCACACTGCATCAAATTGGTCTGCATGGCTGTCGTCCCAGAAGGAAGCCTCTTCTAAGGACACTTTGACACATGCGGCTGTTTAGGTCCGCCTGTAAGTTTTTCAGGCAGACCTGGATGGACGCTCCATGCACTTCTCTGGAGCGAAGGATGTCAGCGGTGACATGTCCACTGACATCCGATCTGCTAAATTCAGACGGATGGAAACCCTATTTTCTATCCGCCGATTGGATCGGATGAAAACGGACATGCGGATCCGTTTTCATCTGATTCCCCCATAGAGGAGAGCGGGGCTCTGACAGGTCCGTCTCTGCACAGTGAGCAGAGACGGACCTGTCATCCGCCGGTCCATCGGGATCAACGGATCGATCCCTGCTGAGCAAGCAGAGTTTGTGAAAATGGACAAGCAAGTGTGAAAAAGCCCTTAAGATAATGCACAAGAAAGCCTGCAAACAGTTCGCTAAAGACAAGCAGACTAAGGCCATGGATTACTGGAACCATGTCCTGTGGTCTGATGAGACCAAGATAAACTTATTTGGTTCAGATTATGTCAAGCGTGTGCGGCGGCAACCAGGTGAGGAGTACAAAAACAAGTGTGTCTTGCCTACAGTCAAGCATGGTGGTGGGAGTGTCATGGTCTGGGGCTGCATGAGTGCTGCCGGCACTGGGAAGCTACAAATCATTGAGGGAACCATGAATGCCAACATGTACTGTGACATACTGAAGCAGAGTATGATCCCCACCTTTCGGAGACACTGGGCCTCAGGGCAGTATTCCAACATAGCGACCCCAAACACACCTCCAAGACGACCACTGCCTTGCTAAAGAAGCTGAGGGTAAAAGTGATGGACTGGCCAAGCATGTTTCCAGACCTAAACCATATTGAGCATCTGTGGGGCATCCTCAAACGGAGGGTGGAGGAGCGCAAGGTCTCTAATATCCACCAGCTCCGTTATGTCGTCATGGAGGAGTGGAAGAGGACTCCAGTGGCAACCTGTGAAGCTCTGGTAAACTCCATTCCCAGGAGGGTTAAGGCAGTGCTGGAAAATAATGGTGGCCACACAAAATATTGACACTTTGTACCCAATTTGGACATTTTCACTTAGGGGTGTACTCACTTTTGTTGCCAGCAGTTTAAACATTAATGGCTGTGTGTTGAGTTATTTTGAGGGGACAGCAAATTTACACTGTTATACAAGCTGTACACTCACTACTTTACATTGTAGCAAAGTGTCATTTCTCCAGTGTTGTCACATGAAAAGATAGAATATATTTCAAAAATGGGAGGCGTGTACTCACTATTGTGAGATACTGTAGGTCTGGTACCAATGGCACTTGGCAAAATCAGTGGCATATGATCAGTGCAGCTTCTCCTCCAACTGGTAAATAACTATGTTGGCTGTCTGAAATGTGGGGGTATGCTTTCCACTAACCACCAGTGATAGGTGCATTCTCCCCACTGTCCCCCAATGTATGGAGCCCGTACACTAACTACCATGTAATGGGCATTCTTCACCAACAACCATCAATGTAACAGGCCGTCCTTTTCACCTACCCACCAGCGTAAGGGAACCATCTGTCATTACCCACCAATGTGATGTGGCCAACGTACTGCATTTACCATGCAAAATAATTTTTTAGCAAGGGTCCATCAAGACCTGAATATTGGTTTAAAGGTTGGGAAAGTAACCGCAACTAAAAGTAATCTTTTAAAGAAAATTATTTCAGGTAAATGTTAGACCAATTATTCCATATGTATAGTCAATGTAAATAACCATAGTTCAGTTTAAGAGCTTCAAATTACACATGCCGTGTTATTAGAGAGCCTAAAGCAGTGGGAGTTTTACATTCCTTTTGCAAAATATAAAATCTGACCGCATCAGATTACAGCACAAAAGGCACATTGAAGTGTTTTTTTTTTATTTATTTTTTTTACTTTTAATAGCACGAAAGTCACAAAAATAGATATTTAGTCAGATAGACAGACATTGTACTAAACCTACATTTTTACTAGTCTTGTCTCACTCAGTAACAGAGACCGGTAAGCACATTATCACTGGGAGAAATACTGTATTTTCTTATCATCTGTTGAAGAACACAGGAATTCAGAAACAGTTGGGCTATACTGCCACCTACAGGAGAATGGGACACTGGCGAACAGAAAAATCATAAGCCAGTCCTGTATAACCCCTTCTGTATCCAGCATGTTTCAGTTATTTGTTAGTGTCCTAGGAGCTCTGCTGAAAAAGAATCTAATTTCTTTATTGTACATCACAGGACACTTAGCAGGCTAATAATTACTATCTGGGTTATGCGCCACCTATAGGTGAATGGACACTGGAAAATCAAAAAGACACCAAGTGCCTCTCTAAATAACCCCTCCCATACAGTAAGTGCCTTTATTTTTTTGCATTTTTTTATGCAGAGCAGGAAATAAACAAACATCACTTTCCTGAGTATGGGAAGCACACAGTCAGCACAAACACGTACCAGGCACACATTTATCCCTTTGATTGCCCCAGATGTTAACCCCTTCCCAGCCAGTGTCAGTACAGTGACCATGCATATTATTAAAAAATAAATTCTGTTATCTATACCAGTATTTCTCAACCTTTTTTCAGTCAAGGCACCCTTTAAAAATTTGACACAATCTCGAGGCACCTCATTCTAAAATGTAAAATTGAATAGTTTTTCATAATGCAGCAACATCCACACATGTAGGACACCCAATGTTAGAGGTGATTTATTCTTCCAAAGCAAGTACACTTTTGCACACTGGTACTTACTGACTAGTATTCCAATGTTTCTCCATCACTCTGATGGAGAGAGGGAGGGGAGGGTCAAATAAGGATGCTATGCAGGCAACTGACATCCTCCTTATCAACCAATGATGTCATTGGTTGTCAGAACACCGGCAGCTAGAACGTTGTAATGGTGCACAATAAAAAAACCTGAGACTTAGTGTAACTAAAAGGCAGCCTTCATCCACACACTGGCTAGAATACAGTTTGTGTGCGTTTTTTAGGCATTTTGCCAAGGCGCCATTGAAGAAACCTCAAGGCACCCTGGTTGAAAAAAGCTGATCTATACCATAGTTTGTAGACGCTATAACGTTCACGCACACCAATCAATATACACTTATTGAGATTTTTTTTCATCAAAGACATGTAGCAGAATACATTCAGGCCTTCGTTTTATGAAGAAATTTGATTTTTTATTTTGGATATGTTCTATAGCAGAAAGTAAAAAATATTGGTCAAAATTTTCAGTCTTTCAGTCAGTGATGAAATACCATTAGAAAAAAGCTCTTTGTGTGAAAAAAATTATATGAATTTTGTTTGGGTATAGCCTTGCATAACCGCACAATTGCCAAATAAAATAGCGCAGTGCTAAATAACAAAGAATGGCCTGGTCATGAAGGGGGTAAAACCTTCCAGGAGTGCAGTCTCATAGAATCTCATGTTGTGAGGTCTCGCATCTCATTGACATCTTACTGCTAAGTTGTCCACTTGATTTGGCTTTTATGGAACCTCATTTCTCTGAATCATAAGGGTTAGGATCAGGGGTGTTGCTAGATGGGAAAAAGACCACGGGCTGTAGACCGAAGAAATTCCGCGCCTGAAGCGCGCCGCAGCAAAAAACGGGCGTGGTCTAAACTAAATGGGGGCGTGCCT
This sequence comes from Glandirana rugosa, assembly GCA_018402905.1. Taxonomy (NCBI): domain Eukaryota; kingdom Metazoa; phylum Chordata; class Amphibia; order Anura; family Ranidae; genus Glandirana; species Glandirana rugosa. The sequence continues at coordinate 176,691 of BLSH010341645.1, read as the reverse complement.
TAAAGGGGTATGGATTTAGGGGGTGTGACACACATCTGAGATGAATGAGGAATGGAAGAAGGAAGAAAGAAAGAGAGAGGGAGGGAAGGAAAGAGAAGGAAGGAAAGAAAGAGGGATGGAGGGACAGCAGGCCCAGATCCTACACCACAATAGCAATATGTGTATTCCAGAAAGTTTAACAATCAGCAAATAAAGATACTCCATACACCTGGTGTTGGCGCTTCAATCATCCTGGCACCATGGTTGTTATGGTGTCAGGATGATTGAAGCGCATTATTTCTATTATTACATTGCAATATAAAATGAAATAGTTCAACTCACCATTATGCAGAATCAGTGGGAGCCCCGAGTGTGTCATTTGCCAATGTCGCCTGCTACCAGATTCCATCAGGTGCCCCCAGAGGAGTCCCTCCTTTCATCGGGGGCCTCCAGCGGAATCCCTCCTTCCATCACAGATGCACCCAGCGGAGTCCCTCCTTACATCACAGGTGCCCCCAGCGGAGTGTCCCTCCTTACATCACAGGTGCCCCCAGCGGAGTGTCCCTCCTTACCTCACAGGTGCCCCCAGCAGAGTGTCCCTCCTTACATCACAGGTGCCCCCAGCGGAGTGTCCCTCCTTACATCACAGGTGCCCCCCAGTGAAGTGCCTCCTTACATCACAGGTGCCCCCCAGCGGAGTGCCTCCTCACATCACAGGTGCCACCAGTGGAGTGTCCCTCCTTACATCACAGGTGTCCCCCAGCAGTGTGCCTCCTTACACAGGTTTCCCCAGCGGAGTGCCTCCTTACACAGGTGTCCCCCAGCGGAGCGCCTCCTTAAATCACAGGTGCCCTCAGCGAAGTCCCTCCCTTACATCACAGGTGTCCCCAGCGGAGTGCCTCCTTACATCACAGGTGTCCCTAGCGGAGTGCCTCCTTACATCACAGGTGTCCCTAGCGGAGTGCCTCCTTACATCACAGGTTTCCCCCAAGGGAATGTGCCTCCTTACACAGGTGTCCCCCAGTGGAGTGCCTCCTTACACCACAGGTGTCCCCCAGCAGAGTGTCCCTCCTTACATTACAGGAGAGAGGTGATGTGGGGGGGCAGTGAAAGATGATGTAATCTCTCTGCTCCCCGCCACACCACCGACATTGTTTAGGCCAGGCTGTGAGGGCAGTGATGCGGGGTGGGCAGAGAGAGATGGCTCTGTGAAGCCGCCCGCTCGCGGCTCTGTAAAGCCACCCGCCTGCAGCTCTGTGAAGCCGCGCGCCCGCTATTAGGTACCCCTCGGGATGCTCGGGACTATTGACAGGACATTCGGAGCTGCAGCACTGATAGCCACACCCTGGCGACGCCCCTGGTTAGAATTATGAGGATTGAGCCTTCTTATGTAGACCTGGGGGTTTATTTACTAAAGGCAAATCCACTTTGCACTACAAGTGTACTTTACAGTGCACTTGGAAGTGCAGTCCCTGTAGATCCAAGGGGGACATGCAAGGAAAATAAAAAAACAGCATTTTTGCGTGTTCATGATTGGATGATAAAATCAGCAGAGTTTCACCTCATTTCAGATCTTCCCCTCAGATCTACAGCAAATGCACTTCTACGTGCATTTAAGTGCATTAGCAGTGCACTTGTAGTGCAAAGTGGATTTGCCTTTAGTAAATCAATCCCACTGACTTTTCTGTTCAATCTCTTTTGGGTTGTCTAAATTTCCCTGGGGGGTCTCTTATCCTGGGACTTATCCCTGTATTGATCACATCTTTTTTTGTTTGATCTAGTTACCCATTTTTAGGTTTCGGGTTGTTCTACCTGTTTTTAGTGACTCAGGCTAAATGTGTTTCTTTGGTCGTGATATCTGCCTTGGTGGTGGAGCACCAAGTTGGTCCTCTAGGGTCTCCCCTCGGGTGTGGTAATACCTCAGTCCTGCTAGAATCCTCCTCCCTTGGTTAAGATTTGGGCGTTAGCCACTGACAAACCCAAGACATTGGGAACCATCGAGGAAACTAAGGAAGGAATGTTGCCCACCCTTTAGTTGGACAGTAAAGAAAGATTTTTGTAGTTGCAGTATTATCTTTTTTTGGAGTCCATTGAGGGACACAGGTATTACCCCTCTGTGTGTATGTTGCTCTTGTTCTTGTTACTGCTTATAAAACTGAGGCATGCTGGCTAAAGGAGGGGTTATATTTTTTTATTTGCCAGTGATCAAACCCCCTGTAGGTGGCGGTATAACTCAGCAATTTCTGAATTCCTTTGTCCCTCAATGGAATCCAAGAAAAATATTTCACAATAAATACAAAAATTATTATTTTCAAAGCATTTCAAGACTATAAAAAAAATGGCCTTTCAACCATATTTTCATGTAATTGTTTATCCTGTTTCATTTATATGTAAAAGCTTATCCTGTGGGGATCATACAAAGCTGCAAACATATATTCAATTTTTAGATTTCAGCAGCCAAACTTGTATAGTCCACCTATACAGTGCACTTGCCTCCCTCTTCCGCTTCTATCTTGTTCTTGTATATTGCACTATTGCCCTATGTTACCTCTGATGTTCACACTTTTTTGGTGCCTTTGTTAACTTATGGCATCTGCATTGCTACTCAAGACCCCCCCCCCCCCCCCCCTTCCCTCCCCTGCTGTTTACATCCTTTCCTGGTACATTACGCTCTTCTCCTGCTGTTTATATCATTTCCAATTCCCGATTTTGGCCATACACAGAGCAATTTTTTTTTGGTTTCTGAAGAATTTGGCAAAATTCAAACCATGGACGGCCACGTCGGCACCCTTTAGCCTGCTGTTTATGTCCTTCTCTGTCCCTGGTCAGTTATATTCTTCCCCTGCTGTTTATATCCTTCTCTCTCCCTGGTCCGTTATACTCTTCCCCTGCTGTTTATATCCTTCTCTGTCCCTGGTCCATTATATTCTTCCCCTGCTGTTTATATCCTTCTCTGTCCCTGGTCAGTTATACTCTTCCCCTGCTGTTTATATCCTTCTCTGTCCCTGGTCCATTATACTCTTCCCCTGCTGTTTATATCCTTCTCTGTCCCTGGTCCATTATACTCTTCCCCTGCTGTTTATATCCTTCTCTGTCCCTGGTCAGTTATACTCTTCCCCTGCTGTTTATATCCTTCTCTGTCCCTGGTCCATTATACTCTTCCCCTGCTGTTTATACCCTTCTCTGTCCCTGGTCAGTTATACTCTTCCCCTGCTGTTTATATCCTTCACTGTCCCTGGTCCATTATACTCTTCCCCTGCTGGTTATATCCTTCTCTGTCCCTGGTCCATTATACTCTTCCCCTGCTGTTTATATCCTTCTCTGTCCCTGGTCAGTTATACTCTTCCCCTGCTGTTTATATCCTTCTCTGTCCCTGGTCCATTATACTCTTCCCCTGCTGTTTATACCCTTCTCTGTCCCTGGTCAGTTATACTCTTCCCCTGCTGTTTATATCCTTCTCTGTCCCTGGTCCATTATACTCTTCCCCTGCTGTTTATATCCTTCTCTGGCCCTGGTCCGTTATACTCTTCCCCTGCTGGTTATATCCTTCTCTGTCCCTGGTCCATTATACTCTTCCCCTGCTGTTTATATCCTTCTCTGGCCCTGGTCCGTTATACTCTTCCCCTGCTGTTTATATCCTTCTCTGTCCCTGGTCCATTATAATCTTCCCCTGCTGTTCATACCCTTCTCTATCCCTCGTCCATCACACTCTTCCCCTGCTGTTTATACCCTTCTCTGTCCCTGGCCAGATATATTTTTCCCCTGCTGTTTATATCCTTCTCTGTCCCTGGTCCGTTATACTCTTACCCTGCTGTTTATATCCTCTCTGTCCTTGGTCTATTATACTCTTCCCCTGCTCAATGCACAACCAATCCGCGCAAAGGATAAAGGTATATGAGATTCGCAAAAAAAGAAAACCCCAAAAACTCCCAAACAAGAGGGACTAATGACAGGTTCTCATAGAGGGGCTGCTGCTGCTTACAAGCCCCTAGGGGCCTGAGTAGAATATAAAATACAAGAAAAAGCTGCGCCAACCCCTCTAGTCATAGGTCCACATCATCCTGTGAACTGATATTGTGATCAGTGAAAGACATGATATATAAAAATAAAATTTTTAATACAATGATAGTCCAATTGTAAAAGTAAATATAAACAGTCCTGCTAACAATCCATCATAGTGTAAAATCTGCAAAAAGGTATCATATAGTGACCAAGTGTTCCAAAAAATAATAGTAAAGTGACTGAAGTGCTTAAAAGTGACAATAGTGCTCCAGACCGGTCCGCAGTGCTTAGTGACAGCCCCACATGTGGCCCCACTCACCAGAAATAATGGACCCCCAGCTTTTCAGTCTAGGGGTCAGACAGACTGGGTACTGGTGGTGGCAGGATTGTGAGTCTCCAGTGTGGATAGAGGTAGCCATCCAGATGCGAGGTAGCCTCTCCTTTGCTGCATGTGTCCAGTTAAAAAGTCTGTCCCTGGTCCATTATAATATTCCCCTGCTGTTCATACCCTTCTCTATCCCTCGTCCATCACACTCTTCCCCTGCTGTTTATATCCTTCTCTGTCCCTGGTCCGTCATACTCTTCCCCTGCTGTTTATACCCTTCTCTGTCCCTGGTCCGTCATACTCTTCCCCTGCTGTTTATACCCTTCTCTGTCCCTGGTCCGTCATACTCTTCCCCTGCTGTTTATACCCTTCTCTATCCCTCGTCCATCACACTCTTCCCCTGCTGTTTATTCCCTTCTCTGTCCCTGGTTCATTACACTCTTCCCCGCTGATTGCACACTTCTAATTTCCTGTCCCATTACACCAGGGGTAGGCAACCTTAAAGAGTTGGAGATCTACCTGTACAACATGGGAAAAGTCAAAGATCACCAGGCACAGTGTCACCTCCTCACACCTGATTTAAAGTCTAATTGCCGTACTGCCATTTTGCAATTGCATGAATTGCACGGCAATCGTGTTTAAATCAGATGGTGAAACACGTTCTGATCGCTTTTTAGAGGAGTAGCAGTGCCTGCTGCACTTGTGAATGAGCCTTTAGTTGCATGGCGGAATAGGATTTGTGCTAGGGGGGATGATTGGGGGTATTTATGCTAGGAGAGGAAATTGGGGTGGGGGGTTTGTCCTAGAAGGGGGGGGAGAATTTGTGTTAGGAGTAGGAGGGGGGATTTTGAGTGGAGGTAGAGGATTTGTGCTGGGAGGTGACATTTGAAGGGTAGAGGTTTTATGCTAGGAGGGGTGATTTTTTTGGGGGGGGGGGGAGAATTTGCAGAGAGGGAGGATTTGAGATTGGAGGCAGAGTGGGGGGGATTCGTGTTGACGGGGGATTTCAGCATGGGGTAGATTTGTACAGGGAGGAGGGGGAATTTATGCTCTGGAATGGCAGATCAGCAAGCCCATACTGTGATCTACCAGTCACCTGTCCGAGACCTACTGGTAGATCGCGATCTACTGGTTGCTGACCCCCACATTACACTCTTCCTGTGCTGTTTTACATATTTCTCTATCCCTGGTCCATCACATGCTCTTTGCCCACTGTTTACATTCTCCGCTATTTCCAGTCTAATACATTCTTTTCCACCCTTTTGTTTAAATCCTCCACAGTTCCCAGTCCATTATATTCTCTTCACTGTGCTGTTAACATGCTCTGCTATTCTTGGTCTGTTACTCTTTTTCCCAGCATCCTCTGTTCTCAGTACACAGCTCTCTATTCTTCCTCTGTTTACAGTACTTCCTCCTCTGCTGTGCATTACACCCTCTTCAACAGCTTTTTACTTCCTCTGTTCCGGTACCTTGCGCTGTCTTCTGCTGTTTACAGTACTTCCTTCTCTGTTCCCGGTACATCATATTCCCTTCTGTCACTATTTGCAGTACATCTTCATGTCTCCCAACTTTTTGCGATAGGGACAAGGGACACCTATCAGCAAAAGTATGTAGGCATAGGACACACCCTCTGCAACGCCCCCTTTAAAGGAGAATTAAACAAAAAATAAATTACTAGTTAAACCCACAAGTGCCTCACTGAGGCGGATGCCTTCTCCAACGCTCCTCTTGACCAACAGAAGACTCAAAAGAACGTTTTCCATGACACTGTGATCTACTGGAGTTGGGAAAAACGTTCAATAAAATCCTCTTTAACATTTCCTCAAGTGATTTTATCTTCTGCACTCTCTGTGGGGATGGGATGAGTACTGAGACCTTCCCCTTATATCAGTGGTCAAGGAGGTTGCCAACCAGTATTCTCCTTTATGCCACGTATTCTTGGGTCCTTTTGCAGGCTTTGAAGCATGAGGTTGCCCATGCGCCACTAATTGGCAGAGGCTTGAGAAGCAGACTCCTCGGGGTCACTCAGGATGACAGCATCTGGAACTTCCTCCTCCCAGCCACGTACTACTCCCAAGGGTCCTGGGGTTGGAAAGCCATCGCTTACTGATTGACGCATGTCTTCCTCTTCTTTGAAGCCTGAGAAAGTGCCAGAATCCCCCTCCTCATTCTCCTCCCCTCTCTGCTCCAGTGTGTTCTGTGAGATAGGAATGATGGTGTCTGGATAAAGTGGGCCTTGAGAGGAAAGGAAGTCCTCCTCTTCCTCCCGCTGCTCTGCCTCCAGTGTCCTGTCCATAATGCCACGCAGAGTCCACTCCAGCAGGAAAACAACAGGGATTGTATCACTGAATACACTGTCATGGCTCACCATCCTTGTGACTTCCTCAAATGGTGACAGTACAGTGCATGCATCCTTAATGATCAGCCATTAGTGTGGGGAAAAAAAGCAGAGGTGGCCAGAGCCTGTCGTTGTGCCATACTTGCACAGGTACTCGTTGACGGCCCTCTGCTGCATGTATAGTCTCTGCAGCATTGCTAAAGTCGAGTTACAGGCAGGTGGAATTCCCGCTGAATTTCAGCCAACCGAGCACTGGATGTGTATGACCGCCTGAAATGGCTACAGACTCTTCTGGCCAGCTTTAGCACATCTTGCAACCCTGGGTATGTATTTAGGAAACGCTACCCCCATCAAATTGAGGACATGTGCCAGGTATGGCACGTGTCAACTTTCCCTGTCTAAGGGCAGACAGGAGGTTTGAGCCTTTATCGCACACCACCATTCCTGGCTCCAGCTGGCGTGGTGTGAACCACCTCTGGGCCTGTCCCTGCAGAGCTGTAAGAATCTCTGCTCCGGTGTGGTTACTGTCCCCTAGACACACCAGCTGAAGCACTGCATGGCACCTTTTAGCCTGACTCATGGAATAGCCCTTTAAAGGCTTAGCTGGTACCTGATGTTCATAGGACAATTCTGCAGAGCAGGGCATGAAAGTGGCGGAGGAGGAGGGGGTAGAGCTCACAGGTCTGGTATCATCACCACCAGCTGTATGGAGATGTGGGGGCACAACAAGCTGCAGCACCGAGCCCTGTCCTGCATCCCTTTGAGATGCAAGCAGGGTTACCCAGTGTGCTGTGAACGAAATATATCGTCCCTGCCCATGCTTGCTGGACCACGTGTCAGCAGTAAGGTGGATTTTACGGCTGACTGCCTTACCCAACGATGCCAGAACATTCCCTTCCATGGGATGGTAGAGAGATGGAACGGCCTTACGTGAAAAGTAGTAGCAACTGGGAACCTGCCATTGTGGTACAGCACATTGTGCGAATTCACGGAAGGGGGCAGAATCCACCAGGCTGAAAGGCAAAAGTTTGAGAGCCAACAACTCTGACAAGCTTGCATTTAGATACTGGGCATGTGGGTGGCATGGACTGTATTTTTTTTTTTTCGCTGCAGCAGATGGGGCAGAGTAATTTGCTGGCTACAGTCTACAGCTGGTGGTGTGCTGCTGGCAGATGTGCTGCTAGGGCCTGCGACACCCTGTGTTATACCATCATCCTTGTCAGTGGAGGCTGCTGAGAAGTAATGACTCGGTATAGCAGGGGCAGACTGAAGTGGGTAAGGAGGAGGAGGGACAGATTTGTGCCCCTTTTGTGTGGCTTTTAGGTGCTCTTGCCAACGCGCTGAGTGGTTGGACGTTAAATGCCTTGTTAAGCATGTTATACCCAAATGGCTGGTGTTTTTGCCACATTTGATGTGCTTGAGACATAGTTTGCAGATAGCAACAGTGCGATCTGCTGCAGATGTGCTGATAGCCTAGCAAGCTGAGCTTTGGGGAGTGGGCTGGGAGAAAACAGATGCAGAATTTGATGGAATAGGGTGTCTCCTCTGTACTCTTTCTTGATGTCGGCCTTCTTGGGGGTTGTGCCGCTTCACCTTCAGTTTCCTCCTCTGCTCTATCTGGCACCCAAGTCACATCAGTGACCTCATCATCATCACCATCATCATCTCCATCTCCTCCATCATCATTACCACTGGAGACAACTTGGCAATATGCTGCGGCTGGGAGAACATGAATGCCAATTTGTCTACCAGTATTCTCTCCTCGCTCTCTAGGCTCATGTTCCTGTCACCCTCAACCTCAGAACCAGCATCTGAATCCAGTAATGGCTGGGCATCATTAAGGAGCAAGTGGCTGATGCTGTGGTCAAATAACTCAGCTAACTCCTCCATTGCTGATGTTGGGGATATGGCAGGAATAGATGTGGACAAGGAGGCAGGTTTATCCACTCTGGCAACTGCAGGAGTCTGCACACTTGTCTCTGCTTGCGTGACAGAGGATGATGAGGATGAGGAAGGTTTAGTAAGCCAGTCCACTACCTCCTCTGCATGCTGTGGTTGGATAGCACAGGCAAAGTCACTAAACAGGAAATGATGCCCTGCCTGAGGACTGACCACCACGTCCACCTTTGCCTGTGGACACATTTGATGCTGGCTCCCTTACAGTGCCAAAGGAACGTCTGCCTCTCCTTCTTGTCCTCCCAGACATTATTGGAAGGGAGGGGGCGGTGCTTATTAGCAAATCTTATGAAGAAGTGGAAATCTGTATGTAGATGCACTTTAATTAATGTGAAGTGGTGTTTGGTGCACTTTAATTTAAGTACTCACACTACACATACACATTCCATGGATACACTGTAATATACTGCAATAGAATGGGCCAAACATAGAGGCGCACAAAACTATATGGCGTTAAACTTGCAGTAACGCACAAAATTATATGGCGTTAAACTAGCAGTAAGGCATTTAGAACTATATGGCATTCAACTGGCAGTAACGCACACAGAAGTAAATGGTGTTAAACTTGCAATAACGCAATCAAATATACGGTGTTAAACTGTCACTACACTGACGCTATCTGAACTGTCCCTACTCAAGTAGGATTGTAAAGATTACTGACACAGTCTCACTACACTAAAACTATCTGAGCTGTCCCTACTCTACATATACACTAATGTATGTATGAATGGCACGGTCTCACTACACTACACTGAAACTATCTGAGCTTTGCCTACTCTAGCTGCACACTATGCAAAGCTGAATGATGGTCCTCCTCACTACACTCACATTATCCCTAGACTGACACTAAACTAATATTTTACACTGACAATTAAAGCAAAATAGCACATTTTAGCACACTAGCTCACTAATAGCACTGAACAGAGCCCTGTTCTATCTCTCTCTAGCTGAAATCACACTGAAAATGGCTGCCATTGAAAGAATACTTTTATACTGTGGGGCGGTATTGAGACATGATTGGATAAAGTCATGATGACAGTGTCTAATCATGACTCTGACAGTGCTCTGTGCCCTGATTGGCTGAAGCTTTCACTGCTTCAGCCAATCAGGGCTTGCAATGCATTTTTCAGTTCCGCATTGCATTTTGGTCGGTTCGGGGGCTGAACAAGCGGTCAAACGTCCTGTTTGTTCGGCTGTTCGCCGAACGTCCAAACTGCAAAACTTCGGCCCGAACTTAAGCTTGGGCCGAACCGTACACCCATCCCTAATGGTCTGATAAGACTGAATTGAATTGAATTGAATCCGTGCTATTGATATATTTCCTAATAATGTATATGCAGGGCTGGTTTTCCATTACTTGGAGCCTGATGGCACACAACCTTTGGCACCCAATGCAACAACTAATAACCATCCTTTTATTTTAGTCATGTTGTAGACCTATTGATGACATGCAGTGGATATAAAAAGTCTACACACCCCTGTTATAATGTCAGGTTTCTGTGATGTAAAAATTAGACAAAGATAAATCCTTTCAGAAATTTTTCCACCTTTAATGTGAACTATAAACTGTACAACTCAATTTAAAAACAAATTAAAATCTTTTAAGGGGGGAATTAAATATAAAAAAAACTAAAATAATGTGGTTGCATAAGTGTGCACACCCTCTTATAACTGGGGATGTAGCTGTGTTCAGAGTTAAAGGGGTTGTAAACCCTCATAGTTTTTCACCTTAATGCATCCTATGCATTAAGGTGAAAAACTTTTCAGTTGCAGCTGCCCCCCCAGAGCCCCCCTTTTACTTAGCTGAGCCTGAACATTCCCGCGCTGGGGACGAGCCTTCCACCTCCAGCGGTGTCTCGGTTCTTGATTGGATATATTGATAGCAGGGGAGCCATTGGCTCCCGCTGCTGTCAATCAAGTCCAGTGACGCTGGGGGCGGGGCCTAGTCCTGTTATCTGTGTTAAGGGACACAGAGACAGGACTCGGGAGCGTGCCCGCATGGGTGACCCCAGGGAAAGAGCTTCCCTGATGGGTCACTCGAGAAGAGGAGGAGCCAGGAGCGCCGCTGGGGGACCCCAGAAGAGGAGGATCAGGGCCACTCACAGAGGAAGGTAAGTATGACATGTTTGTTATTTTAAAGCGGTTGTATCCCCAAAAAATTATTTTTACCTGCAGGTAAGCCTATAATAAGGCTTAACTGTATGTAAAATGAATATCTCCTAAACCTGTACGGTTTAGGAGATATTCCCCCTGCAAGCAGGCGCTGATGTCACGGCGCATGCCCTTTTCGGAAAGTCTGCCAGAAAGACAGGCTCCCGCGCGGGAGTGACGTCTCGCGGCTACAGCCACTCACAGAGCCGGAGCCGTGAACCCGGAACGATCCACCGACAGAAGATGGCAGCTCCTGCTTCGGGGACCAGGCGGCCCTGTCGGAGCTTCGTTCTGAGGTAGGTATTTCATAATGAGCTTGTATGCGGTGCATACTAGCTCATTATGCCTTTGCCTTGCAGGTGTTTTTTCTTTTTTTTAGGGGGATACAACCGCTTTAAGAAAATAAAAAACAAAGCTTTATTTTCACTTTAAAGAGATTGTATCACTAAAAGTATTTTTTACCTACAGGTGAGCCTATAATAAGGCTTACCTGTAAGTAAAAAGAATATCTCCTAAGCGAGATATTCTCATTGCAAGCGCCGGACCCTGCCGGAAAGTCCACCGTAAAGACAGGCTCACGCGCATGCCGGAAGGATCCACGGAGGGAAGGTGGCAGCTCTGGCAGCTCCCTCCTCGGGGATCGGGCGGACCTGTCGGCTGTGACCGGTGGTTCCCTCCTGAAGATTTGCCTGGCAATACTAGCTCCTGCTGTCCTCCCTTGCTCCTCCTGTGTTTCCTGTCCAGATCCTTCATGCTTTCTTGAAGGGCTCTGTCCTGCACCTGGGCCCAAGGTCCCCCCCCCCCCAGACTGGGGGGTTCCCTCAAAGGCCCGACAGCCTAGTACTCGCCATGGGCTGACCCCAGGTATTTAAGGAGGGATGCCCCCTGCCAATCCAAGTTTGGGATTGCTCAGGGCTCCTTAGAATACCCCAGGCAGCTCCACCTCTCTTCTCCACCCTTCCTTCTAGAACCTTCTAGAAGAAAAGTGGAGGTGACTGAGAAGTGACACCACCCGTGAGTCACCAGCTGCTACCCTGAGCCACTCCCAGCCCACAATCAAAGCAAACAGGCCTAGCAGCCAGCTAGGCCTGCCTAAATTTACCTACACTGAAAAAGAAAACCTCTCTCTAGCACCTGACTACCTAGAGGGTGCTACATGTCTATCAGGCTTATAGTGAATATTAGCAGCCCTAAAACCGATACCCTTCATCCTTGTGGTTGCACTTGCCACCTATATGGGATTCACCTGGACAGTATGGGTTCTGAATCATCTCCCCGGTTTCAGACTGCCTGAAACCTGGACAGACCATTTGAGCAGGGGGAGCTCCAGTAGCATACTTGCAACTGTGGAGACAGAACAGTGTCATTGTTTTTAAATACATAAACTGTGCTGGTGTGTGTGTTGGAAATCCGAAGCTCCTTTCTGTCTCTCCCCCCCTCCAGGCTCCTGCAGGGTCTTTAACTTAGCCACCCCCCTCCAATCACTAGGGCGGTATGCTAAGTGAACGGGGAGGTGGAGCTGAGGTGCTCACACTGCCGGGCGGCCGCTGCTCACACTACATGCAGGGAGGAGGTGAGCTGAGTTTTTTCTCAGGAGTCTCCTTGGGTGGAAAACTGCAAACTTTCAGGAGAATTTGTTTTGCAGGCGTTGCAGGGAGGGGTTAAGGTGACAAGAGAATTGGCAGAGTGTGTGTTTGTCACAGCTGACAGATATCTCCCAAGCAGCACACATGCACAAACATCCCCGATCCTCAGTCCAGATAATGTGAAGTCATTTATGATCATTCATTTACCCTGTGTGTATGTGGTGAGTCTACACCAGTGTTTCTCAACTCAAGTCCTCAAGGCGCACCAACAGGTCATCTTTTCAGGATTTCCCTCAGATGAAACAGCTGTGGTAATTACTAAGGCATTGAAACTGATCAAATCACCTGTGCAAAGTGATGGAAATCCTGAAAACATGACTCGGAGCCTGAATAACACTGGGTTAGATGAATGGTCATCAATTACCTTCACATCATCTGGACATACAGAGTGCTAGGAGCTGGAAGTTGGTTTCATTGAGTAGTAAAGTTGTAAATATTAGTAGATGATTACAGTAGCTTTTTTTAAATTATATACATCACTATTTCTCAGCCCCCTACTCCCCCCAGTTTGCATCATCCCCATACATCCAGCTGGCAGACATTACTAAGCCTGGGTTCACACTTGTGTTATGCGCCAGTTCCCGCATTGCATCCTTCCTGCAGGCAGTTCAAACTGCCTTCTGTGAATACTGCGGCTGTCATTACAATATTAATGACACCCCCAGATCGGTTCACAGATCGGAGTGCAAACTGTGGATTCGGACAGGAATCAGATCGCATGGGTGAGAATACCCATTTGATCCAATTCCAGGAAAAACAAGTCCCTGCACCTTTTTCTGTGCGAATCCAATGCGAGTTCAGCCATACAAACTGTATGGCTGAACTCGCATTACACAGACATCGTATGTGATTCGCACCTGCAGTGCAGGTGCGAATCACATGCAATGTCTGACATCTCACAAGTCTGAACCTAGGCTCAGAGCTGCTTGCTTCCTACTCCCCAGCTGAGGGACATCATTCCATAGTCACTTTCCTTTGCTTCTCTTCCCAACATCACTCCTTGGTCACCCCATAGACCAGCCTTTCTCAACCTTTTCAACACAGTGGAACCCTTGAAATAATTCTCCGGTCTCAGGGAACCCCTGCTAAAAATTTAAAATCTACAACTCATGATACATGGGTGTGATGATCAGTGGGAAGAATGCTCCTTACACTTGTGGTCATTGGAAAGAATTACCCCCTTACAGAAAGCTAAAAAGATCAATGGTGTCATTGGGAATTTATCTGAGAGGTAGAAATTGACCATTGCTCAAGGAACCCCTAGCTACCTTTGGAGGGACCCAAGGGTTCCACAGAACTCTGGTTGAGAATCCCTGCCATAGACACTGCAAGATACCCATCCTCCCCTGTCTGCCACTGTCATACCCTCCGTATTCCTCTCTTATACTTACTGGCCTCATCATACCCTCCGCACTTCTCTCCTGTACATACTGCACCCATCATACCCTCCGCACTCCTCTCCTGTACATACTGGCCCCATCATACCCTCCGCAATCCTCTCCTGTACATACTGCCTCATCATACCCTCCGCACTCCTCTCCTGTACATACTGCCCCCATCATACCCTCCGCACTCCTCTCCTGTACCTACTGCACCCATCATACCCTCCGTTCTCCTCTTCTGTGCATACTTGTCCCACCATACCCTCCACACTCATCTCCTGTACATACTGGCCCCATCGTACCCTCCGCATTCCTCCCCTGTACATACTGCACCCATCATACCCTCTGCACTCCTCTCCTGGACATACTGCGCTCATCATACCCACCACACTCCTCTCCTGTACATACTGCCCCATCATACCCTCCGCACTCATCTCCTGTACAAACTGCCCCCATCGTACTCTCTGCAGCCATCTCCTGTACATACTGCCCCCATTTTACCTTCCACACTCCTCTTCTATATATAAAGCCCCATCTTACCTTCCACTCTCCTCTACTGTACATACTGCCCCCATCTTATCCTCTGCACTCATCTCTTGTACAAACTGCCTCCATCTTACCCTCCGCACTCATCTCCTGTACATACTGCCCCAACCTTACCCTCCACACTCCGCTCTTGTATATACTGCCCACATCTTACCTTCCACACTCCTCTCCTGTATATACAGCCCCCATCT
>BLSH010341645.1:138109-157661 GCA_018402905.1 Glandirana rugosa | reverse complement strand
ACCACAAGATGTAAACCATTGGTGAGCCTCAAAAACAGGAAGGCCAGATTAGAGTTTGCCAAACAACATCTAAAAAAGCCTTCACAGTTCTGGAACAACATCCTATGTACAGATGAGACCCAGATCAACTTGTACCAGAGTGATGGGAAGAGAAGAGTATGGAGAAGGAAAGGAACTGCTCATGATCCAAAGCATACCACCTCATCAGTGAAGCATGGTGGTGGTAGAGTCATGGCGTGGACATGTATGGCTGCCAATGGAACTGATTCTCTTGTATTTATTGATGATGTGACTGCTGACAAAAGCAGCAGGATGAATTCTGAAGTGTTTCGGGCAATATTATCTGCTCATATTCAGCCAAATGCTTCAGAACTCATCGGACGGCGCTTCACAGTGCAGATGGACAATGACCCGAAGCATACTGCGAAAGCAACCAAAGAGTTTTTTAAGGGAAAGAAGTGCGATGTTATGCAATGGCCAAGTCAATCACCTGACCTGAATCCGATTGAACATGCATTTGCTGAAGACAAAACTGAAGGGAAAATGCCCCAAGAACAAGCAGGAACTGAAGACAGTTGCAGTAGAGGCCTGGCAGAGCATCACCAGGGATGAAACCCAGCGTCTGGTGATGTCTATGCGTTCCAGACTTCAGGCTGTAATTGACTGCAAAGGATTTGCAATCAAGTATTAAAAAGTGAAAGTTTGATTTATGAGTGTTAATCTGTCCCATTACTTTTGGTCCCTTAAAAAGTGTGAGGCACATATACAAACCGTTGTAATTCCTACACCGTTCACCTGATTTGGATGTAAATACCCTCAAATTAAAGCTGAACGTCTGCAGTTAAAGCACATCTTGTTTGTTTCATTTCAAATCCATTATGGTGGTGTATAGAGCCAAAAAGATTAGAATTGTGTTGATGTCACAATATTTATGGACCTGACTGTATGTGCAACAACATAGCCAAGTTGTACACACATATTAGTGCCAATTTAAACAGGAGCTAATTAACGTATTGGAATATCTTTGGACTATGGGAGTACCCAGAAGAAACCCACACAAACACAGGACGAATATGCAAACTCCATGCAGATAGTGTCCTGGTCAGAATTCAAACTTAGGACCCCAGAGCTGCAAGGTGTATGTGCTAACCACTAAGCCATTGTGCCACTCTTCTGATTGTTGCTACATCTATTTTTTCTTTGGTGGTTTTCTCTTTATTTTCATCCAGAGCTGTATGGATAACTCTCTAACTGTTGTACTTTTAGTATGTCAGAAGTATTACTGCTTTTGGTAAAATTATATTTGTACAGATTACAGATTGAGAAAGATGTCATCACTTATCACTTATGTGTTTTTGTGTTAAAGGTGCTACAAAGTATACAGATAAGGACAGCGGAGGAATGTTGGTGTGGTCTCCTTATCATAATATACCAGATCTGAAATGTAAGTAATTGCCGCCTTTCTGTCAGGACCTACAAGTTAGCCTGTTCCCAATGAGTGTACACATATATATATGGTCACTGGGTGGGTGGGCTTTGATGCCAAGCAGCTGCTTATTTGTGGCCATAGGGAACGGTTTGGTTTGCTGCGCTGAGAGGGGGCTCACTGCATTCTCCCAGCACAGTAACTAAAGTGACATGGAAAGCTCCCGACGCATACTTGTAATTAAGAACGTCCGATCATGTGACAGCCAATCACAGTGATCTGATTGCCCGTTTCCACCGTCCAGCATTTAGATCCCCTTAAAGGGATCTTTAAGTGGCAGGAAATGGTTGAAGCATACAATATGAGCTGTTATGGTAAATTTGAAATCTGATATATTGTTTTAGAATGCAGTATTGAAAGTCAGGCATTCCTAATTAAAGACATTATAAATCTTTCTGGCCTTTGATCATGTAGTTTTCATGGTGTCATTTTGTACATACAGCCTATAGTAGAGAAAGGTCCAGTTCACACCTAGCGTTTTGGAATCTCGATCCCAAATCTCGCCACAAATATGGCAATATGCACCACCCGTGTTCAACTGCCATTCATTTATTTTCAATGGCACCTAAATGTGGTTCAGTTTCCTGTGAAGCTTTCAACATGCATCTCCTCATACTTACATTGCTGTTATGATTTTATCTTTTGATATGCTACAATAAAGTTTTGACGCCCAACCTGAGTGTGCGACCATTAACATTTTTTTTTCTGTTCCTGCTGATTTCCGAGGCAAGCCGGGCAGGGACCTCTGTCTTGAATGCTATACACACACCTTGAGCGGTGTTCCGTTTCATTACTGGACTTTTGCCACAAGGCTTGTCACCCAAAAGAGGCTCCTGCTGCTCTCAAGGCAACAAGCGCGGGATGTGGTTTGCTGCAATTGCTGCACGATTTATTGTGGCAAAACCATACCATGTTTCAGCGCTGTTGAAAATTAATGGCAACCAAACACGTGTGGTGCGTATTGCCATGTGTTTTTGGGATCACGGGCAGAATCCCAGAGATTCTGCCTGAGATTCCAAAAGGCCAGATGTGAATGGGGCCTAAATCTGTACATTTCTTTGTCAGCACTTTCTGCTTGTGTTCAAATATGAGAAGTGTGGCATCATGGCTCTGCATGGTATGTATGTATGACTTCTGTCTGTAATGTAAGAACTAACATTTCCTGTGAAGAAACTACGTATCCCTCAGTCTCTCAGTCTAGTGTCCTTCGGGCGCAGTAATTAAATCTGACACAGATACAAGCAGGCAGAGCAATGAAGGGAAAAGATGTGTTTTCATTTCACATTTGTGATGCAACACAGAGAAAATGGTAAATCATGAATTGTGACCCAGAACAAGAAGCTGGCTGTCCCTTTGATGAGTAGGGCCAAGCTAGCTGAATGAATATATGGACATAGTTGAATCAATCAGCCATGACACTACAAACTACAGCCACAACATGTGAGCCGATCATTATAAGGTAAGGAAGACAAAAAACACAGGGACTAGAACTACACTAAGGCTGCATTCACACCTGAGCATATCGTTTTCAGGCAGAAAGTCGTGCGTTTTTTTAACCACGATTTTGCAGTGATTTCGTACAGGTCAAAAGGTCACCAATGTAAAAAGCAGAGAAACACCTGTAATCTGCCTAAAAAAAAAAAAATCTCCAGAATTTTTTTGAGCTTCAGGCGTTTGGCTTCAGGTGTTTTGGAGTGGAGATGTGAACCATCTCCATAGTGAATAATTGATTTTTTCCCCTCCAGCATTTTGTAGCTTCAGGCTTAAGCTACAAAATGCTCAGGTGTGAATGAGGCCTAATACCTACTCAACAACAAAAGAAATTTAAAGTGTACAATGCCTTTAAGGGAAGGCTGTCAGACTGGAAAATGGGGATGCTGTACTGTGCTATGATCTCATATACTGGTACTCTCTAAACGTGTACATTTCTATTTGATCTTTTTAAACAGTGGATGAGTATATCGCAATCGCAAAAGAAAAACACGGCTACAACGTGGAACAGGTATGTTTGTAATTATGTTTGCTATATTGATCTGTAAGTATTTTGTGTTTATTTTTGTGTTTGGTTTGCAGCTTTCTGTGATGTGATGAGCCGCCTTATATTGGTTAAAGTCCAACTCCAAGGAGATGTGAAAGACACAAATTAAAGCAGCTTTGCATTCATTAATAACATCATTAAATGTATTTTTGAAATACAAGCAGCGTAAGTACCTGAATTTGACCTGGAATCAGCCTCTTGA
The DNA here is from genome assembly GCA_018402905.1 of Glandirana rugosa. Classification (NCBI taxonomy): domain Eukaryota; kingdom Metazoa; phylum Chordata; class Amphibia; order Anura; family Ranidae; genus Glandirana; species Glandirana rugosa. Next base: position 153,935 of record BLSH010341645.1, on the reverse strand, counting down.
AGTCCCTGTATTACGCTCAAGTGTGAGAGGATGAAGCAGCACAAGTAGCCAATCAGTTCATGTGCTGACAAGAAACATACTGATAGGCGGAGTGACACAGGGATAAACTCATCACTTTGCTGCTTCTCCTTCATTGTTTAGTCACTGGCTGAGGGAGGGGCCATGGTAGCCTCAGAGGAAGTGGGTTGCATTGTGTTTGCCATCACTCAACCTGGAAGACTGAATACATCTAGTGGCGGAAGGGACAACTCTAAATTTAAGATGAGTATTGCCACAAGAGATCCTTTTTTTTGTTTTTTGTTTTTTTTTTAGTTCATCTTTTTAATGGGCTAATAATAATTTAACTCCATGGCTAAGTTTTTGCTTTAAAGTAGAAATGATGCTTCTCCTTTCCTTTGATTCTCTCTGCTTACATTTTCCAGTAAGTCGCTTTATGAATATTTGTTTTTTATGTTTTTTCTAAGCACTGTGTACTTTGACAGTTCCAACAGCAGTTCTGAATTCCCCGTAGCAGTGACGTCATCCCACCAGTGTCCAAAGCTCCCTTCCTTGTCAAGGCGAAGAGTCCCGTCTGCCAGCCACAGAGAGAAGAGGGGGGTGAGGCGGAGCTTTGTGGTCACATGACCACTTAGAAAAAACAAGTATTTATAAGGCGATTTTATTTAATTTTTTTATTTTTTTTGGAAAATGCTTGCAGTGAGGATCGGATGAAGTTTGATTGTTAATGATTTCTTGGGTTAGACCTGCTCAGCTGTAATATGCTGAGGAGGAGGTGTGAGAAACCAAGAAATAAATACTGAAATCTCTGCATTTGTGAATGGCAGTTAGATTAAGGAGACACCATACAGCTAAGCTGGCTTTTGCCAAAAGCATTGTAGTTCAAATTTTGAAGTGGTAATCTGTTATGCGGCCAAGATACACTGCTCTTACAAGATTTGTCTTTTAATGCCTGCATAGTTTGAATTAGGTGGCCTGAATTATTAAAGGTTCTTTGTGTTTTCTGTAAAGGCCCTCGGCATGCTGTTCTGGCACAAGCACAACATTGAGAAATCCCTTGCTGACTTGCCCAACTTTACACCTTTCCCCGATGAATGGACGGTGGAAGACAAAGTTCTCTTTGAACAAGCATTCAGTTTCCATGGGAAGAGTTTCCATAGGATTCAACAAATGGTAAGTGATTGCAGTGTGATCGTATGATGACTTCATATACTGAAACATAACGTATAATATACAGTACTGGTAACACTAGTCTAAAAATATTTTAAGTACAGTATGTAGTATCACTGTTTGTTTAATCTCTGTTGAATTAATCCTTTACTTTAGCTTCCAGATAAAACAATAGCTAGCCTTGTGAAATACTACTATTCATGGAAAAAAACACGATCCCGGACAAGTTTAATGGACAGACAGGCTCGGAAGTTGGCCAGTAAAAACAACAATGGAGAAAGGTATTGTCCACTGATCTTGTCAACTTTGATGTGTATACATGAAGACCTGTGTCATTCCTCATAATTACTCTTTCTGCTGATCTTCCTTTTTTTCATGCTGTAAGTATGCAAAAAAAATAGTTTGGTCCTTTTTACCACTGTTATATTATAATAATAATAATAACAGTTTGTCTATTAATGCCCCATCACCAAGTCATATGCACCAAACTGCAATGAGTATTTTGTCAGGGGCCCTGGTTCCAGACTTCCAGCACCTTCCTAGTTACTTTGATCAGATATTATGCAGCCATAATTGAGGGTGATTGTGGTCCAGGGGCTATTGGTGGCAACCTCATTTTATTGGTGAATGGTTTATGGGTCTCATTTAAAGCGAAGCTTGACCCTCCTTAACAACCATGTCCCATTTAATTGCTAGTACCTCTGTCATTGGATCTGTGTGTTTGAATATTCTTTGTTATTTTTTTTTATTATTATTTTAGTTTAAAATAATTTAGCAGTGTAAAAAATGTGCTTACGAGAGTCAAGCATTTGGACATTCATTCAATTCATTGACCAGAATATTAATTTATTCTGGCCCTTGAAATGAATGAATTCTCATGCCCTAAATGTACCACACTTTTAGGTGTGTTGGGTGTACTTTCTGCTAAAACACACCCCTCCTGAACCGTAAGTGATAATTTTCTTAATTTCTGTCTGTATACACCCCTGCCTCTAAACGCCTGTAAACGCCTATGTGTGCATGGATGCCTAAGTTAACACACAGGGGTGTTTTAGAGGCCGAAAAATAAAATGTTAAATGCCCTTTAAAGCAGTGTTTTTGATGCCTAGTGTGCATGAGGCCTTAGACTGTGAATCAACATTATTATTATTGTACAGGATTTATATAGCGCCAAGAGTTTTTGTAGAGCTTTACAATGTTATGGCAAAATGTACAGTTACAATACAACTCAATACAGGAGGAATCAGACATAATTAGAAGCACTGCTAATTCACCATTCATTGAGCTAAATAGAAAGATCTAAAGCTGAACCAAGAATATGTGCTTTCATTTGACTAGCTGTGCAGTGTGGTTTAGGTTAGTGGATCATAAGATTGACTGAACAGTATTACAAATACCAGGGCTGGTAAAGCCTTTCTTTTACATATATCCATTTCAACTGTGTATCTAGCTGTTTGCCTGGAGTTCTGATTTAAACCATCATTTTGTCAGGTTGTATCATGGTTGTGTAAATCATGCGTAGGAAAACAATGAACCAAACTAAAACTTTGTTTATACTCAGTGATGAAGATGTGGAGCCTGCAAGTCCTAAGGATGCACATGATAGCGATTATGATCCTAAAAAAGAAACCAAGAAAGAGGTAAGTAAAGTAAATATAATCCCCCCCCCCCCAACAAAAAATAAATAAACAGGTGAGTAAAGTGGACTACTTCCCAAGTTTTAATAACCAGGTTGCTTAATGGAAAACCTTGTCAAAAGGTTTGAAGGGCTGATCGTTTAGCCAGCTATTATTACATTGTCCTTTGTCCATGGTGAGTGGAAATAAACTGAAGGCGAGTGGAGCACACCTGTCAGGAAGAAAGATGGTGGCGTCCCCCCTCCTCCTTCTCCCATTAGCGTTGCTGCCCTGTCTTTCTCTATGCATTCATTCATCAGTGCATGTTTTAGCATTAGCACTGATCACTGTATTGATGTTACTTAGGGTCAGATTTGTCTGCCGCAATGTCGCAGTCCCACCAAAAAATCACAGATCGCCACCATTACCACAGTAAAAAAAAAAAAAAAAAAATTAAAAGTCTATAAATCTATCCCCTATTTTGTAGACGCTATAACTTTTACACAAACCAATCAATATACTTATTGCATTTTTTTTTTCACCAAAAATATGTAGCACAATATATATTGGCCTAAACTGATGAATACATTTTGGGGTTTTTTTAATATTTTTTTTGGATATGTATTAGCAGAAAAAATTGTCTGTCTTTTTTTTGTTTATATCGCAAAAAATAAAAACCCAGAGGTGATCAAATACCACAAAAAGAAAACTCTATTTGTCGGAAAAAAAGAACAGCAATCTTGTTTGGGTACAGCGTTGCACGCCCTCGCAATTGTGTTTGCACATCACAAAAAATGGCCTTGTCATTAAGGTGGTAAATCCTTCCGGGGCTGAAGTGGTTAAATATATGTTCTGTATCACACTTTGTCACATGACTGATGAAGGGCTCCTGCGAGGCTCTGAAATATTGCTATTTGTTTTAACGATGTGTTCGCTGAATAAAGCTTTAGAAGGTTTCTGGAGATCCATTGTGTGCTGGTGACATTTTCTCGCTCTTCAAAAGGTTGAACACCCCTGGAATAGAGGCTCAGAAACCTATATATGGCTGATATAAAACCCGTGTGAGGTGGTCCATCAGCACGGCCAGTTTGGATTTGGATGTTTCCCAAGTCATCCTCCAGGACAGTATACATGAGAGAAAGGCTTCTCCTCTAACAGGAAACGCAAGCACGGTGAGAAGTTAAAAGCTCCCCACCCACTACTGCCTTTTAGTTCATGCGCTTCCTGCGAACACCAGCACTGGAGGGGGGACTCGCGTCCCCAGTTTGCTGTTTTCTAGACAGCAGTTTTTGTTTGGGGCAGGCGTCCCTGGACATCCCCTTCGCTTCCCTTGTAATCAAGCTGACGAGGCAGTCAGTCACAGGTATACACTGGGAGGGAAGGGGGACTCGTGGAGTATAGGAAAACATGCCAATGAGTGCTTGCTTATTGCCAAAAAATCTTAGTGGTTCATTCAGATAAAAGGCACGGAAAGCTGCGCAAGCTGAAATTTGTAAAATCCTCTGGCTTACCGCCGTCTGGTTAAGGATTAGTCGTGGGATAGTGTCAGTGGCTAACTCCTTACTACATACATGCTGTGTTCTTGTATGGAGTTCTTTAGTGGGAGCTAACTTGACATACCCAATGTTTTCTTTTTTGTGTCTCTACTTGATATATGAAATTCACAACCAGTGATTTTTCATGGTTTTGAGCACTTGGATGGTTCAGGGGCTCTGACTGTTCAATCTTCAGGCAGCAGGCAATCCTATCTTTTTATATTTAGGTATGCCTATTGCACCTCTTGGGCTGGTGACCGGTAAGACTATTACACATGGTCCCAGTCATCTACCATTTGAAATGTTATAAATCCTTTTTTGTAATAATGCTTTTAAAGCGGTTGTATACTATAGCTCATCATGAAATACTTGCCTCAGAAAGAAGATCCGACAGGGCCACCCGGTCCCCTCTGAGGGAGCTGACATGGTCCATCGGGGGTTCCTTCTGGGTTCGTGGCTCTGGTGCTGTGAGTGGCCAGAGCCACAAAACGAGCCCTTCTCTCCGGCAGGATAAGCCGCTGCTTCGCCGGAGCTTCACTGCGCATACGCCACTGACGTCAGCAGCTGCATGCAAGGTGATTATATTCATTTTACCTACAGGTAAGCCTTATTATAGGCTTACCTGTAGGTAAAAATTACCTACAGGGGGATACAAAAACTTTAACTTATACTTTGATCCTTTGTAGGAGTTTTCCTCATCAGGCATTTGTTTCTTACGGTAAAGTTTGGTTTCATGGTACAATACTACACATGAAGAATGCAGATTTTAAACCCTTTCACGCAATACTGTATTGCGTGGTCATTTTTCTCTTTTGCAGTGGCTATGGTATTTACCCCTCACATGTATCGGAGTGTGATGGGGGTTATAGGCCAGGCTTCTGCAGAGACAGATAGGCCAGTCACTCGAGGCAGTCTGTAGATTGCAGGCTAGTAGTGATGGCATTGTGACTCATCACCACTGGACCCTTATGCTATGGTATTGGTTTATAGGGAAATATTACAGAACATGAGGTAGCATGTCAACAGGAATGTTCTGTTCTCAGCACAGGCTCAGTCGTGTGAATTGGTGTTTTATATTGACAATTTTTGTGCCTTAGAGTGCTGGGGTAGAGTCAGTTTTCTGGCTTTTGTACTCTCCCAAATGATGCATCTTTGCAGTCTCTCATGTATACCGTCCTGGAAGATGACTTGGGAAAGCTAGAGTTATTACCTGATAATTCCTTTTCCAGGAATCCTCCAGGATGATATGCTTCCCGTCCTAAGGTTCCTATAGTAAGTATGGATGGTTTCTGCGTGCCGTTTGGGTCATCTTTGGTAATACTGAAGGGCAGTAGTGGGTGCGGAGCTTTTAACTTCCCACCGTGCTTGTGTTTCCTGTTGGAGGATTCCTGGAAAAGGAGTTCTCAGGTAATAACTAGCTTTTGAAAATATTTGATCTTTGGTGATAGATGGGGCAAAGCAATGAATTTGCCGATAGTAACTATAGAATTCAACACAAAGGCTTTCAAACATTTCCTATACATCAGAAAAGGGGAGTAAAATTTTGGTGCTTTAACCAAATAGCCAGATTTAAAAAGGAATGCTTTTCCAGGCTGGAATAATGTGGGAGGTGCGACTGTCTAGTGTCCAGGTTGTAAAAAAGAATGATTTCATCATAGATTTCTGGGTTGCCAAGTGATATATATCCCAAGATCTGCACAAGAGATTTTTAGTAAATTGCACTGAGGCAAAAACATCCACTTCTGGGATTGTTTTGGTTGAACTTCAGAGCATCGCGTTTGAGTGTACCAGGGCTATCCATAGTTTCTCTAGCATTGTAGAATAGTAGATTGGCCCATGAGACTAATTTGTCACAAATCGGTTGTGAGATAATATTTTGAAAAATCTGGTTCCCCTAGTCCTCCATGCTCCTTCAAGGAGCACATCTGGGTTTTAGAGACTGGATGGTGTGGATAGTCCCATCATTTTTAAAGTTTTACAAGTCTTCTTGTACCTCTTAATGAATTTCAATAAAAGGATTGTATTCAAGTACAAGAATCCCAATTGTCAGGAAATCGTCCTAAAAAATAGCAGTACCCTTCCTGGTTTGTAAGTGTGCCTAAGCTTACAGCCTCATAACTGTATATCTGTAATGAGATCTAAGGCAATGTGGCCTCTGACTGATAGTTTCAGGAGTTGAGATTTGGTGTTGTCACTACTGACGCTGCTCACTGTTCTCTTTGAAAAATCTTCCAGAGTTTAGTCGCTCTTTAAAGTGTAACTCCACCTTTTATGTGAGTGACATGTATATGTAGGTTTAGAGAGCAGCCATTCTGTGGTAAAATCATTTTCTAGCACATTACCATTTTTATGTTTACAGGAAATGGCTAATTATGGCTGGAAATATATATCTTTCTCCCTTCTCCAGGCGACCCCAGACTCCTGTATTCAGCCAGTAAAAGTTGCACTTGGCAGAAGAGAATACCAAAGTTTGCAGCATCGCCACCACTCTCAGAGGTCCAAGTGCCGGCCTCCGAAGGGCATGTTCATAAGCAAGGAGGATGTTGTAGCTGTGTCATGTAGCCCCAATGCTGCCAATACTATTCTTCGGCAACTGGACATGGAACTAATATCCTTAAAACGTCAGGTAGTACTTTTTTTAATGTGTGCACTAAACTGACATTACTCATTCAGGGGGAAATGCTGGCAGGGGGGTATCATGGGAATTTACAGTGAAATTGACATTATTTTTTTTATTTTTGCACCCCGTTGCTCTTGGATGTCTTCCATGTTGTCCACTCCCACCTCTCCGGGGTTCCTACCCCTGCTTTACATTATACCTGCTTTACTCTTTAGACTGTGCACACCTTACTGTAGATAGCTCCACTCTGTAGACTACGCCATATTATATGTTCTATACTCCACACATAAATCACTGTCTATTATCCCCTCCAGACTCACCTGACAGAAGATTGCATTTATAGGCACAGACCTTTTATTATTATTTATATATTTCAGGTACTTACATAGCGCTGTCAGTTTACGGAGCGCTTTACATATATATTGTACATTCACATCAATCCCTGACCTCAAGGAGCTTACGATCTAAGGTCGCTAACTCACATTCATACATATACTAATGCCAATTTAGACAGGATCCAATTAACCTACCAGCATGTCTTTGGAGTGTGGGAGGAAACCGGAGTACCCAGAAAAAACCCATGCAGCCACAGGGAGAACATGCAAACACCAGGCAGGTAGCGTCGAGGTTGGGATTTGAACCAGCGAACCTTTTGCTGCTAGGCGAAAGTGCTAACCACTACACTGCTGTACTGCCCCTTTTGTGTCATAAAAGGATCATGTTTGCTAGTACAGTGACTACAGTAACAACAGTAGAAGATAGCTGTCAGCAGATACCTCCCACTGTAGATTCTCTAATTCTAGCCCTCTTCACTTCTCCCTGGGTAGCCCTCCCATCCATTATCTGAAGGACCTGTCTGTAAGTTTTGGCATTTTCATACAAGGTAATAGGCATAGGTGTGCCTAAATTAGTGGAAATGGTGACCAAAGAAAGTGACTTGGGAGGGCTCAGCACCAGTTGGGTGAAAGGTTCTCCAGCAAGAAATATGTCTGGTGCTGCTATATGTTTATGCATTTCTCTCAAGTTCTCTTTTTTACATTTTTGGGATACAACAAACTCTTGGAGGAAAAAAGGTAACAAGCTAAAAGATTTGAAACAAATTCTAATTATTTATTTAATAATTTTTATTTAAATGCTTCATGCTAATTCTCCTATTGATTTGCTAACTGCAACTTTTGCTTACATTTCAAGGTTCAGAATGCTAAGCAGATAAATAGTGCACTCAAACAGAAGCTGGATGGCGGAATAGAGGAGTTCAAACCAGCAGAGGTAAAGCAGAAAGCCAATGTTCTCCATATTATTAAGTTCATCTTTGCTGCTCAGAAAAGAAAACAATTTCATGGATGTATTGCATTTACAACTTTTATTTGGATATATGCTGAATTACCCAATACTTAGTATACTCTTATGGATTTTTAAATGCTGTATGCTCGGGTGTTACATGTAATAATCAGATGCAGTAATTCTTTACTGGTAAGCACCAATATTATAAACAATATACTGTTAACTGTATGTAGTTTATACATGTAATGATAGCAGTTTCCATTATTTTTATTATTATTATTCAGGATTTATATAGCACCAACAGTTTGCAAAGAGCTTTACACTATAAGGAAGATAGTACAGTTCTGATACGATTCAATACAAGAGGGTTAGAAGGGCTTTGCTCATGATTGTACAATCTAATAGAATACCTTACAGCCTTATAAATCCCTCTTTATATTTTACTTTACTCTTACATGCAGACTGAACTAGAAAAAGTGACAGATGGGGAAAAAAGCTTTTCCTGTGATCATTCTACAATATAAACAACATTAGGGTATTAACATGTTCACAGGTATACAGGTGAGGCCACGCTTACACCTGACATGGTTGGCAGGATATGGAAAATCCATCTTCAACAGTTGTTACCATGGTACCTTTGGGAGCAGTGTTGGCAGTGATAATGGCATGAACACACAGAAAGGCTGGAGAGTATAATTCGCTTGCTTCATGTCCTCATGACACACCTTCTGATCTGTCCCTTAACTCCCTGGAGGGCAGTGCTACGAGAGCCATACTCTTATTGCCCCTGATTGGTCCGTATGGTTCCCTAAAAAGGGTGCTGAAAGACCATGTTGGAGCTGATGCATTGGTAGGGGGAGATGGAAGCCCGCGTGGTGGTCACGAAAGGAAGACATACGGCAATTGTTGGGGAAGGAAGAGGCTGCTCCCTCTCCTATATCCACTTTAGAAAATGCAGTGTTGGTAGTATGGCCGAAAGGGGAAATGTCAAAAGGAATTGCTAACTAGGGGGAAAACTAGCAACCTGCAGGAACTACTTCATCTTGTCCCAGGCTTAGCTCTAAGATGATCTTATCTTGCCTGGTGGTGTGTGTGGCTTTAAATGGCCATCAGGTAAACTGCTTAGTTGACACAGAGTCTGAGGCGACCACCATGGACTGTACTTTCAACCAGAAAATGTTTGGACAAGCCTGGATTGGCTGGTTCCAAAAATCGTAATAAAACTTTGCTCCTTTCTAGTGCTGGTAGGATACAACCGGTGTTACCCAATTTAGCCTAGATCGCTGCTTCCATTACACAGTTATTGTGTGGACATCCAACCCACCTGAAAGGCAAAACTTCCCCTTCCATCCTGTCCAGCTGGCAAAGTCAAAGTTTTTCAGACGCTCAAGGAACTAACTACTGCACCACTTGTGGTGTATTCTGATTACACCAAACCTTTTCATATGTACACCTGATGGCAGCCCTTATGGACTTGGGGCTATACTTGCCCATGGGCAGAATAGGTTAAAGTAATTACCTATGCCAGTCGAAGCTTGCGGCCAACTGAGCACATCTCGCATAACTATAATTCCCTCAAGCTATCGTTACTGGCACTGGTATTGGTTCAGAACCAAGAAGTTTACAAAATATTTGTTCAGGGGACAGGCAGGTGGTCATTTACACTGAAAACAATCGTCTAGTGTAACTATAAGCTGCAAAACTTGGTGCCTTAGAACATCATTTGGTTGCTCACCTGGCTCGTTTCAATTACACAATTCACTACAAGCCATGATGGTTACTCAGTAACATTAATACTTTGTCCCAAGATCCTCTGGAATGACCACAGGGTGATGGGGATCAACATCTCAAAAAAATATGAGATTGTCCCCTCTTTTTTTTTTTTTTTTTTTTTTTTTTTTTTTTTTTTTTTGATACCACATCAGTAGACCACCATATCCCTTTTTTATTCATATTGACACTCAGATCAATCTCTGGTTCCGTCTCATCATCGTGGTTTTTTCCCCTTTCTTTCCCCTCTTTTTCCATTTATATATATATAATTCATTCTTTTATTTCCAGACATTATATAAGTTATTTTCCTTTTTTCTATTCCTTATCCATACTCAGAAGTGAAATTCCTCTATTATTCAAGTGTTTACATCATATTCTCTTAACAAATATCCACCCATATGTCAGTTAGTCAATATATTCCGCTATATTCCAAGAACTCCCCAACAAAAAGAAAAAAAACAAAAAAAACAATGTTTAATGCAACCCCACATGGCCGGAAAAAAGGAAATAAACAAAAAAGAAACAAAAAGAGATAAACACCTCTCTCCCTCTCATCCACTCATTCATCCCATACATTCCACCTCCTACTAGCCCTTTCTTGGTTTGCTTCCAGTCTACTGTCTTTCCTCTCTCTTATTCCACTTATGTAATGTTGTTTAAGTTTAAGTTCATGGTTTTCAACCAAGGTCCCCACATCTTACTGTATTCCTCCTTTTTCCTTCTTTTAATGTAAGTAAATTCTTCTTTTCTTATCATTACATTCATATCCCTAATCCACTCTAGTTGTGTCGGGGGGTTCACTGCTATCCATCTCTTAGTTATTACTTTCCTTGCTACAAATAAGCTTCTAGCTATTGCTGTTCTTCTCTTATTTCCCATTTTCTCATCTATATATCCCAGTATGCACACCACCGGGGCCAGCTCTAGAGTAGTGTTGAACACTTAGTTTATATTTTTAACTATTCCTTCCCAATATCTATGCAACTTTGGGCATCTCCACATCATGTGGATCAAGTCGCCTTCTCTATCTCCACATCTAGGACACTTCGCATCCTGTCTCCTACCATATCTGAATAGCTTCCGTGGTGTATAATATGTTCTATGTATAAGAAACAAGTGCGAGATCCTCTGTGATGGAGAGAGTGATATCCTCGATCCCATTTCCAATATTCTTTGCCATTGTTCCATTTTTATATCTCCCAAATCCTCCCTCCATTTTTTGATGAACCCAAGTTCTTCTTTCCCCCCCAGAGATTGTCCCCTCTTAAACAGAAAACCTGGAAGGGCAAGCAATGTTAGCTGTTCAGAATGAACAGCAACACCAAAGTGTATCTGAAATATACTTTCCAGCAGAATGGGCTGAATTGCAAGAAGGCAATCCCGACCTCTCAGACATGGAAATTCCTGTCTAGAAAAACCCACTTACTGGAAACAGATCCAGCTTATCTCCTCTGTTCAACATCTGCTTCAACAGTGAGACAGACTAGTGAAGCAAGAGATACTGTATTTATCAATTACTGATTACCCAGTCAATTGCCTTAGAAGTCTCCCAGATACTGCATCACATCAGTGGATATTTATGTGTTAATCGTACTATAAGGCATATGTTCATAGGGTTCATAGTTACTTTTACTGTCCTTGGTTGTCAACATTAATGCAACAAACTTGTCAGGAGTGCTGAAATTGTGCTCTTCATATAGCACAGGCTTAGCAAATCACTCCTCAAGATTACAACAACTGAAACATTTGAGCTGCTGACCAAGGACTTTTTGACTATGGCAGAGACATCCTCTGGATATCATTACATTTGGTGTTTTGTAGGCCGTTGTCACCATGGAGAAGTATTTTAGATCCACCTAGTACAGCCCTATGCCTATCTGAAACAGATTCAGTCTGATCAAGGTCTTAATTTTGATTAGCAAGTTGTATGCCTCCCCGTTACATCCGCAAGGAAATGGCAAATCTGTATGCTTGAATCCAACTCTGCTAGGCAAAATTCACACCTTGGAGCAAGAAACTCGTGGTTGATGGCTGCAGCATGTAGGCAATATGGCTTGGACCTAAAACCAAAAAGTTTAAAAGGCCACAGGGTGCTATTACCTGATGGTAAAGCCAAAGAAATGCCACTCTAGGTGAGTGACCAACTCTCACATGTTGTGAACTGGAACCCAGGGTGCTGCACAGCTCGTCTGTGAGATTCAGTAACATGCATGCAAAAATCCGGAATATTGCTGCACTCCTTGGCATCTTTATCGAAGCATTAAAATCACATCACAGGTATCACAGGAACATAAAAGGTAATGCGTTTCGAGCTAAAGTCAGCACTTACGTTTATGTTACTATGTTACTGTCATACCTGTGATGTGATTTTAATTCTTCAATAAAGATACCAAGGAGTGCAGCAATATTCCGGATTTTTGCATGTTACTATTAGCTGATGATAGTTCTGTTACTTTATTGTGTTAAAGCGTTTGTTACTCTAAAAGAAAAAGAAAAAAACAGATCCTGTTTCCTTAAAGCATGCTATACAGCACAGTGCTTGTGCTGTGTAATTTGGACCCTTCTATCACCTAAAATACCTGGCTGATCCTGCCAGGCTATGCCCTCCCCCCTGTAAAGTGACCACGGTTTATCATGACTGCTGAGCCCTGACACTGTGGTCAGTACATGCCTCTGTCATCTGCATCCCTGCTCTGTCCTCCTATTCCTCCCCCCCACCTGTCTGTTCTGTGTCAGGGCCCGCCCCCTCCCCTCCCGCTGCTATCATAACTAAAGTAAAATTCTCCCATCCCTTCTGTAACATAACATGATGTGCCCCTGTGCCAGTGTTATATAAAAAAAATGCCGATCTGTACCTATATCAGAGGGACTCCCTCCACTCACGTCACTCGGTTCTCTCTCCTCCTTCCCGGCTGACGTCAGCAGGAGTGCTCGGCCCTGCCCGCTATAGCTGTCACTGGGGCAGAGAAAAGAGCCGAGGAGTCACATGAGCGCCGGGAGACGCTCTGATATAGGTACAGATCTGCATTTTTTTAATATAACACAGGGGCACATATCGTTATGTTATAGAGGAGATGGGAATATTTTATTGTATTGAGGTAACAACCACTTTAATCCTCCAATAGGATGGCCTAAAGATCCCCTGAGCACCTCTTGAGACCCCCCATGAAAGTTGTCTCCGGTGTTTTCTCTTGTCAGCTCACATCCTCATCTTCACATTTTTTTTTAAATCTTTTCTCTCCCAGAGTTTCGCTCATGTCCCCTTTTTCTTCCCTCGTCCTTCACCTCCTTTTCTTTCTATCTTGACCACCCAAGGTGCTCCCTTCCTCTTTTCTCCTTTCCTTTTCCGTTTTCCTCTATATTCTCCATGACACCTTATTTTAATTTTTTTTGGTTTCAACAAAATTTTAGGTGCCCTTACAAGATAGTTTATCTCAATTGTGTAGCTCATTCATTATGATCGCACATTGGGTTCATGACCTTCTTACACCTTGAAGTAACTGTATCTTCATATTTCTATATTATGTTGTAAAACAATAAAGATATATTTATCTTTAACAGGCCACAGGGTATACCCCCTTCTTTTTAATGTGCAGATGAAGTAGCTGGTACCGGTGGATGTACTCTTGGACATACCCAAACCTGTGTCTGAATGTTAACCTAATGAGTGGGTGCAGGGGCATTGGTAACGACTAATGAAAGCTGAGCAGGTGGCACTAAAACAGAATCTTTTTAGACAAACGTGTGGTAGACCTTTTACATCTCTAACCTGAGGATAGAGTTGTTGTTGGTAATCCAAAATATGGGCAGTATATTGGAGCCCAGATGGGAACCTTATCCATACTGCATTGAAAGGAAACTTTTTTCAGGAAGGGCTTCACAAGCGTCTACATTGGAAACTGGAAGTGTAGGCAGGCCCTAACTAGTGTACCTGAGAATTGGGAGTCAACACATGTGGATACTTAAACATTTGTTTTTATTATAAAAATTGAATGATGACAGAAATAAGGCAGCTTTGGAACTATATATGTTGAAGGTCATACACTTCTTCAGACAGAAAAAGTAATGTTTATCAGTAAGACACTTTTTTTTATATACTATGAGTTTACAGACCGCAGAACGTCTGAGGAGCACTTCCCTTGGAGGGGGTATAAGATCACTGGATTACCCTGGGATCCCCATGGAGTTATCTGGCTGCCAATGACAGAGGAAGCTGGCAGAAGAGACCCTGTAAGGGGAAACCTACTCTTTCCATCCTTTGTCAGTTACCTCTCTCTATCACTGCTCCTGCTCTCTCTCCTTAAAGTGGTTGTAAACGTCAGACATGAAATGTGAATACATGTCTTAGTCCAGAGCACGAAGTGTCATTTCTGTCTGCTGCCTCATTCCTCTGCTATCAGCATGAGTCACTTCTGATTCATTTTCCTGACACCAAGCGGAAAATGGTGACTGGGAGGGAGCTCTAGCAGATTGATAGCCTCCGCTCTATATTATCAGCATTATGTGATGAACAGACGTCCACAGCAGCCAGTAGATTTTGCAGTGATCTAGAGCAGCACAGAAAAAGTCAGGAATTGTGATAAAAGGGGGAAAGAGTAACCACAGCCAATATGTTATAAATGGAGTTGGATTAAGCTGGATTCCAGGCAGATATGTAAGTCCTCTAATTAAATCCAGTAATGTACTTATTAAAATATAATGACATTTATTATTAAATACAGGTAATAAATTCACCTGAATATGTCGTTCTTTGATCTGCTCAGCAAGACACAGACAGGCAGCATTGTAAGACCCCATATACACTATCCAGCTTTTTTTGTCAGATTTACCAAAAACCATGTAGTGCAAGGGCCTGCCTGATTACATACAAATTGAAACTCCTAAGGTTTGACTTCATATTATATGGTTTTGGTAAATCTGAAGGAAAAAAAATGTACAGAAAATTGTATAGTGTGTATCCAGCTTTAGTCAGGCTCTGCTGTTTTGCACAGTGCTGTCAATGTAACAAAAAAGACAGTGGGGTTGACTTTCTAAAACTGGAGAGTAAAATCTGGTGCAGCTGTGCATGGTAGCCAATCTGTTTCTAAGTTCAACTTGTTCATTTAAGCTTTGACGAAAAAAAAAAATGGAAGCTGATTGGTTTCTATGCAAAACTGCACCAGATTTTGTGCACTCCAGTTTTAATAAATGAACCACTTAGGGTCCTTTCACACTGGCTTGTCCATGCACGGACTCTGCTTTGCTCAGCAGGGTTCGCTCCGCTGATCCCCACTGAGCAGGCGGGTGACAGGTCCGTCCGTCTCGACTCACTGTGCGAAGATGGACCTGTCAGAGCCCCACTGTCTATCGAGATCAAATGAAAACGGACCGCCTGTTTCATCTGATCCTATCCGATTCTCCAGGCGGACGGAAAATAGGGTGTCCATCTGTATGGATTACATGGACAGGATCGGATCGGATAGCGGCAGATGTCAGCGGATATGTCACCACTGACATTCGCCACTCTATAGGGCTGAATGGAGCATCCAATCAGGTCCGACTGAGAAACTGACAGGCAGACCTGATTGGAATGCCCGTGTGAAAGGGCCCTTACTGTCAGGGAGTCAGAGCAGAGTAATGAACCCATCTGTGTGGCGATGTGCCTTTATTGGCAGGGGGGGGATCAATGATCAAGGTGCATTCTGTGAAGAAAAGTTAGGTAAGGACTCCGACCTTTACAAACATAACCGGGGGGGGGGGGGGGGGGGGGGGGGGGGGGGGGGGGGGGGGGGGGGGGGGGGGGGGGGGGGGGGGGGGGGGGGGGGGGGGGGGGGGGGGGGGGGGGGGGGGGG
>BLSH010341645.1:77955-126040 GCA_018402905.1 Glandirana rugosa | reverse complement strand
TTCTCCGAGTTCACTGACAGACGCAGCACCCACCCCTCTGGGCTCTGTTTTTGGTACGGCTTGTGTACAAACTGGAGAGCTCCTCTGTGAGGGGGGGTTTTAATGTAGGAAAGGAGGACGGCCCCCAGGGGAGGGGCCAGCTGAATTCTTTCCCTGCCTAGTTAACTCCTGGTAAGACGAACATAAAACCCCACAAAGTCATGAAGAGCTGCGTCTGTCAGTGAACTCGGAGAAAAGGATTTTACGGTAAGTTTTAATAAAATCCCTTTATTATGCCTCCTAGAATATACGTTGGGGTGTTTACTTTCCAAAATGGGGCCATTTTTTGGGCTTTTCCATTGTCCTGGTGCTTCAGGACCTTCAAAAGTGCAAGAGGTAGTCAAGAAATAAAATGTGTAATTTATGCTCCTAGAATGCCTGATGGCGCTCCCTACATGTAGTACAATGGGTTTTGGGGTGTAACTTGTGATATGCATATGCTGGGTGTGAGAAATAACCTGTTAATTTTGTGAAAAAAAAAAAAAGAAAAAAAAACTTCATTTTGCAAAGAATTGTGGGAAAAAATTACAACTTCAAAAAACTCACCATGCCTCTTACTAAATACTTTGGAATGTCTACTTTCCAAAGAGGGGTCATTTGGGGGGTATTTGTACTTTCCTGGCATGACAGGGTCTCAAGAAATGAGATGGGCCGACAGTACATCATGTGTGATCGATTTTCAGTGATTGGCACCATAGCTTGTAGACTCTATAACTTTCTCAAAGACCAAATAATATACACTTATTTGGGGGTTTTTTTACCAAAGATAGGTAGCAGTATAAATTTTGGCCAAAATTTATGAAGAAAAATTACTAATTTGCAAAATTTTATAACAGAAATGAAGAAAAATGCATTTTCTACAAAATTTTCGGTCTTTTTTACATTTATAGCGCAAAAAAAAAAGAAAGCTCTATTTGTGTGAAAAAAAGGACAAACATTTCATATGGGTACAGTGTTGCATAACTGAGTAATTGTCATTCAAAATGTGAGAGCACTGGAAGCTGAAAATTGGTCTGGTTGTTAAGGGGGTTTAAGTGCCCAGTGGTCAAGTGGTTAAAAAACACATACGGGCGCTACAACTCCACCATTTCCTACACTCACTACCCAGTCCTCACCACTACATACGTGCCCTTACAACACTCGAAGACTATTGCACGGGTGAGGGACCACTACCTTAGGTTCTGTCAAAAGCATATGCACTGGTCAACACGACCGCGGAACAGCCTGGTCTGCGGTTCCTCCAAAAATGGGAGAGCGATCTTCATTGCACTTTCACAGCCTCCCAACAACAAACAGTTCTTCGATTCTCCCTTAAGTCCGCTATATGTACCAAATTGCAGGAGACCAACTACAAATTACTCACTAGATGGTATTATACTCCCCAGAGACTAAATATGCTTTACCCGACTACCTGAGACCGTTGCTGGAGATGCCAAACAGAGGAAGGCATGCTCCTGCATATTTTTTGGCCATACCCTGTACTGCAGCACTTCTGGACAATGGTTCGCACCGTCACACAGGAATTCACAGATCACGTGATACTAGACGACCCAGCATTCCTTTTGCTACATGCTATCCCACCCAAACAGTATAGGAAATCAATAGTCTGCCACCTGTTGAATGCAGCTAAAGCGTGCATTCCTGTACTGTGGAAGAAACAGACTCCCCCTAGCATAGGTAGCTGGCTGCTTAAAGTGGAGGAAATGAATAAATTGGAGGACTTGATCCTGACAGCTCAAAATAGACACGAGAAGTACTCTAAAACATGGAGACTATGGAATTTGTTTATCTTTTCGGATGAAGGCCTATCCCTACTAAACACGTAAACGAAGTGACATCAACCACTAGACTGTGGGTGAACGGGGTCATCTGGGTCTCGCACCCCCCCCCCTCTTTATCCCTACTTTCTCCTTTCTCCCTCTATCTGGCTATCTTTACGGTATACTCTTAAATGTATAAAATAAAGGGAAGGAAGCGGTCTGCTCCCACATTTCCTTGAACTGAGCCCTCTGGCGGGCAATCTACGGGTATGGACTGGGGAACATGTACGAGTCTACCTACCCTGCAGAATGGCGCCCGGATCCCAGAAAGAGTGGCTGTTTACCATTTGCTCTGTATTGTATTTGACTTTCATGCTGTCAGACTACCTTTCTTCTTAATAAACATTATATTTGCAAAAAAAAAATATGTCCAGACATCAATCGTGCCAAACCCATTCATGCACACATTCATGAGAAAAGAACCAACATAGGCAGTGACTGGGGTGCACAGAGTACATAAATTGGGTTGATAGACAGGTATGCTGGCATGCGTGCTGGAAAATATCTACCGGAAAAATAACCATGCAGGATTCAGGAATGAGGATGTAAAGAGCAACCAGACAATTAGATACAGGAACTGTACACAGACCATGCGACATCTAAAGTAGGGAAGCTGTCCAAGGTTATGCACTGTTGAATATACAAGTAATGTAGTACAGACAGATAAACCCAGCTATGCTGGAATCATGTTCATCCAAGCAGTATGACAACCGCTCTGTGTGTCATTCAAAGTTAGTCTGCAAATAATACAGCAATGCAGAGTGGCGCACACGGAGGTGCAGTGATGACAGGAGAGTAATGGAAGGATCTCACTATACACTATGTGATGGACTGGTCCTCTTATGCTGTAACTCCCGTCTGCATGTATGCACACATACTGCCGTGGTGGACCTTGCCAGAAAGCTTCCCTGTCAGGCGGTACCATTGCGGTGTGTGAACACCAAGCGCTGACCGGCACGTCTTGTGTAAGTTCCTGACCTGCTACAGTCCCCCCAGGGACATCAGAAGAGGCGCAGAGAGCGGTCACGGCGCGCTCAGCATCACAACGCGTTTCGCTGGGCTAGCCAGCTTCCTCAGGACCTTGGTGACAGAGCCCACCGTGAGGGGTGGAGATTGGACCTGCAGCTTTCTCCAGGTCCTGCGGTGGGAATGGTATGTAATCCCTTGGGAAATAAAGACCCGGCTTGTCTCCTGCTTTGTCCTATAGGGCCTGTGTTTTTCCTGGTCTCCACCAGGGAGCTGGGTGCTTCTTGGGAAAGTTAATGCTTGTGCTCTCTCAGGTATCCACTGGGGGAGCTGTGTCCTGGCCTCATCTCTGCCTTTCTGCTCTATACAGAGCTTAGTGGACATTCCTCGGTCGCACGCACCGTTGGCGTGCATGTGGCGGCCCCGCGCATGGGCGGTGTTATTAGGAAGTCACCGGCATTCAGCATGGCGGTTCGGCAGCGTTGCACACAGGCAGCTGGCAATGCGGTTGGGACACAGAGCAGGCTATTCCTTCTGGGGGCACGTGAGTCCAGTGGTGGGGGCAGCTGGCAGGCAGAGCAGAAGACAGTGCTGGGGGATTAGGCTTGAAGGAGCAAGTGCACCAAAGCAAGCCATGACTTCATGGAAGCGCAGTGGGGGGAGTGCTGCACATAGGGGCTTAGGGGTTTCACCAGCAGCCTCAGATGGGGCTAGTCGGGTCCCTGCTGCTATAGTCTCCCCTGAGAGACCAGAGGCGACCGGACAGTCTGAGCAAATACGCCTGTCTTGCATTGTAGCTACTGGCTTAAGTTACTAAAGAGGACCTGTCATCAGCTTTAGCAGGCTTAGAAAGCAAGATTGCTGGGATGATTGCATCTGTTTACAGGGTAACAAGAAGCGTGACAGGTCTCCATCCCCTGATCCTCCTGTGCTGGAGCAGAAATGGATGGATGAGGAGGAGGAGGTAGTGGTGGATGCGCTGGCTGAGGTGCAGGCAGGAGGATCTGCTTCAGATGAGTTGGGTTCGACAGAGGCCCAGGGGTCACCAGCTTCTCAGTCACAGAAGCTGCTCATCCGTGCACTGACACGCAAGGTACATGCGGCTTTTAGGCTACCCACAGTGCAGGTTCCTGAAACCTCTTACTCCTCCCTCTGGTTATTAAAGCTATGGAAGAAAAGTTTTTGACAAGGTGGGGGGTACCAACTGTCGATGCGGCAGTTTCATCCCTTTGTAAAACCTTAACCTGCCCAGTGGATAATGCGCAGGGGTTTAAGGATCCTGCAGATAGGAAGCTGGAGTCCTTATTAAAGGCCTCCTTCACCTTAGCAGGCTCCGCAATTCAGCCTGCTGTCGCTGCGTTCAATGTGTGTCAGGCCTTAAAGGTTCAGGCCAGGCGACCCGGTAGGGAAGAGGATCCAGAGTAGGGGCCTCTAGATTTACCTCAGGCCTTATGTTTTGCTATGGATGCTCTTAAGGACTCAATACAGCAGGTCTCCTGGATGGTTCTCTTATCTGTGCATATGCACAGGATTTTGTGGCTAAAGAGCTTATTTCCCTGTAAGAGGTTGCTGGCAGGCTTTCCTTTTCATTGTGAACGCCTGTTTGGGGAAGACCTTGACAAGTATATCCAGAAGATTTCTGCAGGTAAGAGCGCGCTCCTGCCGGTGACAAAGTCGGCTAAGCAGCCTTCCTTTAAGACTTCAGCTTCTGGTCCCTCTGGATTTACAAGCCCTAGGCAGCCTCGATGGCCCCAAGGACCTGGACCTGGGGTAAACAGCAGGGCCAGGGACAAAAGAAGCCTTGGACCCAAAGACCCTCCAAGCCTGGTGCCAAGCCTTCCCTGTGAAGGGGCGCCCCCACTCAGTCGGATGCAACTCAGTTGCAGGTGTATGGGAAGCGCTCGTTCGGGACAGGACGGTAGTCTCCCTAGTGTCTCAAGGATACAAGCTGGAGTTTCAGGCCTGGACCCCTCTGAGGTTCTTAAGATCCAAGGTTCCCACGGATCTTGTAAAGGGGGGGGCGGTTGTTTCAGGCACTAAGACACTTGAGCTTGCAAGGTGTAGTTGTGGAGGTGCCAGCAACCGAGAGGGGTACAGGTTTCTACTCTAACTTGTTTACAGTTCCAAAGCCAAATGGGGAGGTAAGGCCCATTCTGGATCTCAAGGCTCTGAACCAATATCTTGCGTTACGGCCTTTTTGGATGGAATCCATTCGATTAGTGGTCACCTCTCTCCAGGAGGGAGATTTTTTGGCATCAATAGACATCAAAGACTCATACTTTCGTGTGCCAATTTTCCTACCTCATTTTGTGATATAGAAGAACAGCACTACCAGTTTGTGGCCTTGCCGTTCGGAATTGCAACAGCCCCCCGGGTCTTCACAAAGTTGCTAGCTCCTGTTTAGGGCCTTTTGAGGTCAAGGGGGGTCTTTATATTGGGCTAGCTGGATGATCTCTTGCTCAGGGATCAATCCCGGGGGAGGCTTGTACGGAATGTGGTCTTAACGGTCCAGGTTCTGGAAAGCCTGGGATGGATTGTAAACTTGGGCAAGTCCTCCCTAGATCCAGTCCAGTCTCTGGAATATCTGGACCTGCGGTTGGTCACTATGGAGGCAAAGATATTGTTGCCTCTGAGAAAGGTCAGCGACCTCAGGGCTTTTGGTGAGCCGAGTGAAGGAAGAGAGACATCCTTCGGTTCGGCTCTGTATAAGCCTGTTGGGCAAGATAGCAGCCTCCTTTGAGGCGATATCTTATGCCCAATTCCATTCCAGGGCAATTCAGCGCAACATCTTGGCAGAATGGAACAGGAAGGTGCAAACACTGGATTACGGCATGGCCTTGACTCCCAGGACACGGAGGAGTCTCAATTGGTGGCTAGTACACCCAAACTTGACTCAGGGGGAGGTCTTTTCTTCCAGTTTTCTGGAAGATTGTGACCACGGATGCCAGCCTTATGGGTTGCGGTGCAGTCATGGAGGACTCCACAGTCCAAGGAAGGTTTTCCTGGAGGGAGCAAGGATTTCCCATCAACGTCCTGGAGCTGCGTGCCATTCGGCTAGCTCAGAGATGTTGGACATCCAGGTTGCAGGGTCACCTGGTAAGGGTGCAGACCAACAATGCCACAGCAGTGGCCTGCATCAACCACCAGGGCAGCACCTGGAGTTGGTTGGCGCACGAGGAGATCTGTCTACTGCTCATGTGGGTGGAAGAGCATGTGCCAAGGCTCTTGGCAGTATACATTCCGGGGTAGAGAATTGGAAAGCGGACTACCTCTGTCGCCAGCAGATACTCCTAGGGCAATGGTCTCAGCATCCTTGAGTTTTTCGGGAAATATGCCTACGGTGGGGGATGCCAGAGGTGGGTCTGCTGGCATCCCAATTCAAGAACAAGGTCCAATGGTTTGTGCCCAGGGCAAGGGAACCCCTTGCCATCGGAGTGGACACCCTGGTAATTCCATAGGTCCAGTTTCCCTTGATTTATGCCTTTCCCCCATTCTCTCTACTACCTCATCTCTTACACAGAATTTGGGACAGTCATTCTAGTAGCGCCGGCTTGGCCCAGAAGGGCCTGGTACCCGGAGATAATAAGAATGGCAACGGACGGACCTTGGTGGCTTCTGGTCTGCCCCGATCTGCTGTCTCGGGGTCCTATATGTTACCCGAATTTATCTGCGCTAAATTTGACGGCATGGCTGTTGAAGCCACGGTCTTAAGAGATTGTGGGGTCTCGGGGGCTGCGTTTTCTATACCTATGAACGCCGGCAAGCTGGCCACTAGAAAGATTTACCACAGGGTCTGGAAGGCTTACATTGGGTGGCGTAAAGCCAGGAGATGGCATCCACGCAAAAATACGATTGGAAGGATACTAGCCTTCCTTCAGGCCGGAGTAGACATAACGTTGGCCTTGACTACAATCAAGGGGCAAGTTTCAGCCTTGTCTGTGTTTTTTCAAAGGCCTCTGGCTTCACACTCCTTGATCAAGACTTTTCTTCAGGGGGTAACCTATTTGTTGCCTCCTGTCAGATGTCCTGCTTGTCCGTGGAACTTGAATTTAGCGTTGTCAGTGCTACAGAAGCAGCCTTTTGAGCCTATTAGGGAAATTCCCTTTGTTCTTTTGGTTTGGAAGTTAGTCTTTCTTTTTGCTATTACCTCGGCGAGGACAGTTTCAGAGTTGGCAGCCCTTTCTTGTAAGGAGCCATACTTAAGACTGCATCAGGATAAGGTGGTGCTGTGTCACCTTCCGTCTTTTTTACCTAAGGTGGTACCAGCCTTTCATCTAAATCAAGATATTGTCCTACCTTCCTTTTTTTTTTTATTCTCACCCTATCTCTCCAGAGGAGAGACTGTTGCACTCTCTGGATGCAGTCCGGGCTGTTGAGGTCTATCTGAAGTGGTTCGCAGATATCAGAAAGCCCCTCCTGGGCTTTCTGCCATCGGAAGTCTGTGGCACAGATTTGTAAGGCCGCTACATGGTTCTTTAATGCACACATTCACAAGATTCTACCAAATAGATGTTAGTGCAGCAGAGGATATGGCGTTTGGCCGCAGTGTTTTAAGGGCTGTGGTATAATTGAGATTGTGTCTCCCTCCCCTTATGTTATTGCTCTGGGACGTCCCAGTAAGTAATGATTTAT
The DNA here is from genome assembly GCA_018402905.1 of Glandirana rugosa. Lineage (NCBI taxonomy): Eukaryota > Metazoa > Chordata > Amphibia > Anura > Ranidae > Glandirana > Glandirana rugosa. The sequence goes on along the minus strand of BLSH010341645.1, from coordinate 118,583 downwards.
ATAGCCTGCTCTGTGTCCCTTGATGTTCTCAAAGAAATGTATTTTCCTTGAATGCTTGCAACATTTCAAAGTATTTTGTTTATGCATGAACCATATTTACCACCAAACCTTTCCCTGTAGAGCAGCCTTTATCAATCTCCTTACATCAAAGTAACCCTTTAAATGAATTTTCAGGTCTTTGGGAACCCCTGCTAAAATAAAATCAGTGGTGATTAGATTAGTGAGAAGCATGGCCCGTACATTGGTCGTAAGAAAAATGCCCCCTCTTACAGTGGTAGTTGGAATGCCACTCTTAAAGATAGCTAAAAGATTATTGCTGCCATGCCGCTGGCTCTGCGGTGGTGTTGGTCCTGGACCTATGCAGTCACTATCAAATGGAGGGGTCAATTATTTAGATCTCAATGAATGCCTAACATTCTCTGGAGGAATGTTTGTTGAGAATTGCTGCTCTAGAGGATGTTCCCACATTGTTTTTTGTTTTTTTTTTTTCTTACCATTTTTCTATAGCGAGAAACTGCTTATATCACTCCGATTATCACCAGGCTTTCAAAATTCTTGCAGTGGCAGCTGCTGGGAGATCAGTTTCTAATGACCTAAGCACACCCCTCAGAACTACAGCTCCCAAGAACCTTTCCTTACACACAGTGTTGTAAGCAGGCTCTTGGGATTCACAGCAGTATCAATGTTTTGCTGGGAAAATAAATCAATGTGTTGAGAGGGGCAGAGTAGAGGTGGTGCTCTGTAGTCCAGAAGGGGAGAACTTAAACAGGGCTTGCAGCGCTACTTGGGAATTCTGTGCAGTATTGTCATCTAACAACCGCAAGCTAGGAGCTCACTGGATTTCATGCAAAATGACCAGGTATTTTTCTGTGTTTTTAAAGGGATAAAACAATGGGAAATGTGCATTTACTTTTTTTACTATTTTGCTGAGATATACATTTAATATAGAGCTGCGCTTTCCAAAGCAAATCCTTGCACCACACTGTTTTACAGTGACATGAATGAAGCTTCACTTTATACACTTCAAATAAAGTTGAGTGGGGGGAAAAAAGGGAGCTGAAATGTGCATCACACTGCCCCCTCCCACCTGCTCAGTGCAGCTGGACCGGACTGCTGCTGCACAGTAAATCACTGCAGTTTACTGTAGGGCAGCTGTCCATTTATATGTGAACGGGCATGGTTTTGTCATCTCTAAGCCAGCATCTAAGTCAAGAAAGTAGATGCTGACCTTGAAGATGGAGGGGAAATTTGTCAGTACTGTGATTTCTGTGAGTGAAGCAATACCTGGATTGTCACGTACCTGACGGGTGAGCCTGACGTGCAGCAGGAGGGCCTCGCGTATAAATCCGGCTCAGGGACCACCAATGTTATGAACAGTGGCCACAAGAGCCGAGTGGTGTAAGAGTGCCTGGATCGCCTCTTGTGCAGCTGATGATCTCCCAGAGTAACCAGCAGGTGTAGTCAGCTCAGCAGGCAGGAAACTGGTAGATGCATAATTGTGGAGACACTGGATGCGTGGTCAGACAAGCCGTGTTCAGTAACAGATGATCAAGCAGACACAAATGGCAGGCAAAGAATTGTCAGGATACAGGCAAAGGTTTGACAACAGGATATTAGTCAATATAGAGATGAGCAAGGTTACAAGGCAAGCCGGGGTCAGGATAACAGAGCTCATTCGTAGTCAAACAAGCCGGGTCAAACACAGGAAACAGATCGAATCTCAGGAACAGGTATGACCTGCAGATCAGACAGCAGAGTCTGTGTGCTGCTGAGATGTTTAAATAAGGCAGCCTGGCATCAATCAGTGGAATCACTCGGCAAAGTGTTAACCCTTAGATACCCCTGCACTGGGTAGCAGGTCCATGACATGGATGTTTTACACTGACACATTACATAGTATGCATGCACTTAACCAGGAAAGATTTACCAGATGCCTTTAAAAGCTGAACTCTAGAAAGATCTAAAACACATTAACACAACTCTCTATTCTTAATAAATCATTAACTTACTTGGTTTTTATAATCCAGCGAGTGTAGGTACCTGAATTTGATTTGATATCATCCTCTTGCAGCACCCAAGACTTAGGAAGAGAGAAATAGAACTGGAAGGCAATTTGTTGCATGCATATATGTTGAAAATGACCAAGGTGACAGGAGGAGAGAGCAGAATGAACAAACAGATTACCACATCTGTCTGCAGTTGTTTCCTCATTTTCCATGGCCAGGCTGGTAATGGGAAGATGGACACCAATGTATTCCATAAATGTAACAAGGAAAGTGTTGTCGTCCTCCTTGCTGTGTAGATATCAGGACTGAAGGGACAGAAATACAAATCATTTGGCAATCAAAGCAACTCCATTAGCCTCATGCACTTTTTTGATTTATTGATATAGACCACACCAGTGAGTACAAAAGTAGAAATGGCAGACTAGTTTCGGCAAACAAGCCTTGATCACTGCACAATTGCAGGTGTATTTCCATACCCAGGAGAGACAGCTGCAGCATACAGTTGCCCATAGCAGTTGCCTGTCTGTAGGTATATGCCATGCTTGCGTAAACTCATGAACAGATAGATATATGTAAATCCCAGATTCCACTTTATCATACATCATGTGACACAGACTTCTTCTTATCCATGACAATACAGCTATGCTGCCACCTTCAGGTGATTGGACACTAGCAAACAAGACAAGAAATACCCTCCTAGGCATAACCCGCTGCCCATTAGGCAAGGCTTCAGTTTTTTGATGGTGTCTTAGGTGATAGTCATGTCTTTGCACATAAGAATAGCTAGCGTTTCAAAAATTATATCTGTGATTCGGAGACTGGCTTTTTCTGTATCCATTACCTTAAGAATTTTTAAGCAATCAGAGGAATGGTACACAGACCCAGCAATATACACAAGGCGATGGCCTGTAAGATTGCCAGCCATTAGAGTGCTCTACAGGTCCAGGGTAGGTGATCCTTAGCTGGGAATATGAGTCCCTGAAAGCCCTTAATGGCAGAGCCCACAATGTCCTGGGGTCCTGCAGCATGGACTGGTGAGTGTCCCGGGAAGGACAGGAATGTGTGTCTCAGGATTTTTTTTTTTTATTGTTGGTGCGCTTTGAGCTTTCACTTTTGTGGGTACTGTGTAGCTTCCCGGGCTGCCCCTAGCGCTACATAGCTGTAGCTGAGTTTAGGTTTTGCAGTTTCTACTCAAACCTTTTCTTGGTTCTGAAACCAAACAGCCATGTTTGTTCCATCTTTGATCTCAAGAGACTCAACAAGTTTCTTTGAGCGCAGAAGTTTCAGGTAGAATTGGTACGGTCAGCGGTGGCTTCTCTCCAGCTTGGTGATTTTGTGGCATCAGTGGATATCAAAGATGCTTATCAGCATGTTCCGATCTTTCCACCTCACCAAAGTTTTCTATGGAAAGTGCAGGACTATCTTGTATGTGGCCCTGCTATAGAATACCTGAACAACTTCTGAGGAAGCAGTCCGCTTCTCTGCTGGAGACCAATGTGTCTCACACGGTGCACATTCTGGAGGAGAATGGATGGGTTCTGAATTTACAAAAGTCAGCCTTAGCCCCAGCTGAAAGGTTGGAATAATTAGACCTGACCCTGGATACCGTCCAGGTGAGCGTGATCCTTCCTCGTGGATGTTGGAGATGGGAAACCCATTCCTCCCTTTACCTTAGAGGGTCCTGATGGTGGAAGTCATCAGGACCCTCTAAGATAAAGGGTCCTGATGGCGGAAGCCAGCTTGATGGGCTGGGTTGAAGTTTTGGACAATTTTCTTGGTCCAGGGCGTTTGATTGCCGCAACATCTTGACACTGAGCGCTGTTCGCCTTGCCCTACTGCATTGGTCGGTACAGCTGAAGGGCCCAGAGGGACAATGCCACAAATGGTGGCATACATAAATTATCAAGTAGGCATCGGAAGTTGAGTCGCTCAGAGGAAATGGATCTCATGCTTTTTGGGCACAGAACTCTGTGTTCCTGCACTGTCTGCCTTCCCCATTCGAGGCATGGAAAATTTGCAGGCGGATTTTCACAGCCCTCAACAACGGTCTCCAGGGAAGGGATCCTCAAGCAGTGGATGCACTGGTGACGTCTCAGGACCAGTTCTCTCTAATTTTATGCCTTTCTGCCTTTACATCTTCTACTTTGTCTGCTTCACAGGATTTGAGTAGAATAAATTCTTGTGATTCTGGTCACCTTTGCCTGGCCTCGAGAACTTGGTACTTCAATATTATGGACATGTAGGCATAAGACCTCTGTATCCTTCCAGATTGACCTGAAATTCTGTCACAAGGTCTAATCCTCCATCCTTCATTACAGATACTAGCTATAACAGCATGTCTAAGGAGTCTCTGATTCCGTCATTCCTACTGTTTACCAAAGGTGCTTTCTTCATTCTATCCTAACAAGAACATTGCCATCTTCCAGTCCTAAGCCGCAGGCTGCTGCTTGATGTTTCAACTTGTTCTGGTTTAGTTGTTTGGAGCCAGTTGTCCTGTTGCCGTGTTGCCCTTCCCTCACATTCATTGCTTTTTTTTTTTTTTTACTAACTTATTGAAAACAATAAAAGTTAGACATAGACCAATGCAATTACACCATCATATGACTATTACATAAGAGAAGGAACAGGGTAATCATTGTGGGGTTGACGAAATTCCCTACATCAGACATAAGATACAAAATAACAATTCCAGAGATAAAGAGGACATTTTAACAAGATAGTGTCTGAAAACACCTAATTTACCAGTTTGAATACGTAGGTAAAAAGAGAGGAAAACATAAAACCAACAAGACTTTGGATTACCCTAACAGTTGGACATAATGTAACTAGTGCCTTCACCTATGGCAGAGAGAGATATATGAATCAGTGGCTGGAGCAGGTGGTGGTTAGAAGAATATCTGTGTCCTGTTGTAGGGGCACACTTTAAAATCAAATTAATAGATTAAATTAACACCACTCTATCTGGGGTCAGATATCAGTGTCAGCAAAGAGTCACTAGTATCCTAAGTATCAAGCCAAGGACCCCAAAGCTTATAAAACTTTTTAGTGCACCCTCTTTCTTCATATGTCAGTTTATACATAGGTAAGGTCTAATTAATAGCCCTTTCCCAAAGCCTAATATGTAGTGTCTCCGTATGGGTCCAATTAAGCACAATCATCTTACGAGCATAGTAAAACAAGAGTCTAAGGAAGTGCTTAGTAACTGCAGACACCATCTTTTAAAAATTTCTAACAGCATACATTTGGGAGGTCAAAGGTATCAGCAATAAACGCCTTCACCTGTGACCAAAAGGGATGAATCCTATTGCACCCCCAAACCATATGTAAGAAGTCACCCGTTTGATAATTATAACAAATGGGGGTGGGACGTTTGCGCATCTTAAGGCCTCATACACACGGACGTTTTTTGATGCCGGCGTTTTCTGGCGTTTTTTGCAGCTCTCCATGTTAGTCAATGGCCCCATAAAAACGTCGGCGTTTTTGAGCTGTAGATGGCGTCGGCGTTAGTGAGCTGAAAGTAGAACCCACGGCCATCACGTTCTGAGGCTGTAACGTTTTGGCATTTTTTGACGCCGACGCCGCAAAATGCCAACTAATATTGTACTGGCGTTTTCCGGCGTTTTTTGACGCCAACGTTTTTGGGTTGAAAAATAGCAGAGGAATGATTTTTTTTTTAAAACGCCCATTGACGCCGACGCTCACTAACGCCGGTGCAGAACGCCGAAAAACGCCGATTAACCATGTGTGATCAGGACAAAGGGAGGGTGTGCTGAAGTTTTGAATTGTCTAAGCATGTCTAAGTTGTGTGTAACACGTAATTCCTGTAGGAGTTGTGCAAAAGATTTGAGCTTGCCCCCTTTGTATAGTTGATGTAGATAGGTTAGTCCATATCTTGCCCATAACTGACCACAGAGGAGTGAAAGAAAAAAGGGTAGCCAAGTATTATGCCATAAGGGCTGGTTAGGAGAGCAACAATGATCCTGTTCAGCTAGGGAGACAGAGCACTGTATATACAGTAAATCCGAAGGGACATGCAGCGAATAGTTGTGCCCGTAGTGACATCCAAATATCGTCTATAAATTAGGTTGGACAAAGTCTCATAGGAAGATACAATTTCAGCTTCTGTAGCCGTTGCTGCCTTATTCAGTCATGGGAGCAACCACCAATGTATATATAAGTTGGGCTGCATAATAGTAAAAGCATAGATTGGGTAGCAACAGACCCCCCTCATTGGCCGGTAGTTGTAGAGTGGTCAAAGATATTCTTGGGGATTTTGGATACAACAAAAAGTTTGTGAGAACAGCATCAAGTTCCTGAAAAACCCATTTAGGGATAAAGGTAGGTGAATTGGCTAGAATATATAGGATTTTTGGGACAAAACCATCTTAAATAAATGTACCCTTCCCATAAGGGTAAAGGGAGCTTGACCCATTGGGCAACTTTTAGTACAAATGGAAGAAATACAGGGGGCCAGATTATTGTCATAAAACTTAGTCAAAGGAAGCTGGATCTCTATCCTCAAATATCGAAATCTGGAAGTGACCTGTAACGGGCAGTCAGGGGGCAGACTTTGGGACGGGAGTTCATCTATACTAAAAGGCTGGATCTGGACCAATTTACTTTGAATCCTGAGTAATGGCCAAATCGTTTGAAAGATACAATAGCATGTCATCAGCGTAAAGTGAAACGCTCTTCCAAAGCACCAATGGATATTCCCTGCACCAATGGGGAAGTCCGAAGGAGTTCTGCCAGTGGCTCTATTGCCAGTGCAAATAGGAGGAGTGAAAGCAGACACCCCTGCCTGGTGCTCTGACCAATAGAGAAGGATTCAGAGATTTGACTGTTGACCCTAATTCGGGCCAGGGGTATATAGGATATTTATCCATGCAAGAAAAACCACCCCAATGCCAATCTTCTGAAGTACTTGGAGCAGGTAGAGCCACTCTATCAAATCAAATTCCTTATGTGTATCAAAAGAGACCAATGCTCTAGGGGAGTCTATGACACTCGGCAGTTGTAGATTAGCAAAAAGTCTGCGGAGATTAACATTAGTGGAGCGTCCAAGGACATTCAATATTTTGGGACTTCCCAATCCTCATGGAAATAAAGATGCTCTAAGTCCCGTGTTGTCTGATAAAGAAAATTGAATATTTAGTTTACTTTTTAAAAATCCCTTTCTTGAAATACATCACAAGATTCCTCTTCTGTTGCTATTCATGGCTTGCTACAAAAACTTACGCCTAATGGGGAGGGGTTATACTTAGGAGAGGATTTCCCATGTTTTCATTTTTTGGCAGTGTCCAGTCACCTGAAGAACGTGGCAGCATAACCCTGTCATTGTGGATATGAAGAGGCTCTGTGTCCCATGATGTACTCTAAGAAAAGGATTTTACAGGCAAACCAAAAATTCCATTTTATTGATCATCCAGTCCTGAAAAGAATACCTTTAATGACGTATTTATCATTACTGAGCTGAATGAATGTGTTTTTGTTATATCTGAATAGAGCTCAATTCAAAAGCAGAAGTAAAAGTCTGCCACCTGCTGCAAAAAAAACTCAGAACCATTACTTTATCTGGTGTAGGCCAGTGGTTCTCAACCCTGTCCTCAAGTACCCCCAACAGGCCATGTTTGCTGATTTTCCTTTATCTTGCACAGGTGCTTTAAATCAGTGTCAATGGCTTGTTATTTTGGACAGCTACTTTATCTAAGAGAAATTCCCAAAGCATGGCCTGTTAGGGGTACTTGAGGGCACGGTTGAGGATCACTGGTGTAGGTTATACAGCCCCTCTGTCATTGAAGCCACCATCATTTTCAGTGTCTGCGTTTATTTCCCCATCCCTTTTCCTGCCTTCCATGAATGTTATCTGCAAGTACTGCGCTTGCGCATACCCGACCCTGTCACTAGTCACATGGGCTTTCAGAAGGAAAAAATAGACTTTTGGGGGCGAAATATGACTTTATCTCGGTGTAGACACTATTCGCATCTTTGTGTAAAGAATATAAGAGCGCAACCAAGTTTCGCAGTGCTAATTATATCAAGTGCAATAATTTCATCAGTAGCAATGGCCGTAATCAATAAACAATACTTAATAAACAGTATTGGTAAAGTCCATAAAGCTGCAATTCATTGTATTTCTTGATCTTCCAGTGCAGCTTCTAGTTCATTTTCATTGTGCAATATAAAGTGCCAAGTGCTGAAGAAAACAGTCTGTGAAATCCGTGCTCCCCTCTGTGTGCCCACTCACGCACCAGATCTCCAGGACTCCCATTACAGGAGTCAGAGGCGCTTTCTTTATGAATGGGTTCTGTAGTTCCACAGGCTGTATTCCAGAATGGAGCATGGTATATTCTCAGTGAGACATCAAGGGATATAAATGAAGGGCAGAAAGAGAAAGCACTTGGCACTTTATATTGCACAATGAAAATGAACTAGAAGCTGCATTGGAAGATCAAGAAATACTGTGAATTGCAGGTTTATGGACTTTACCAATACGGTTTATTAATTATTGTTTATTGATTATGGACATTGCTACTAATGAAATAATTAGCACTGCGACACTTGGTAGCGCTCTTATATTTACAGTCACATTTAAAAGCACATGCCCTTTAGAGAACAGCAACCTTTGTTCAATTGGATATTCATTTTACATTGATTTATTGGGCTTTAGTTAGGGCACATTGGTTGTTTCACATATTTATTGGTTCATAGTTAACGCACACACCATTTAGCGCAGGATATCAATTCTCAGTGATTGATTGATACATCAACTATTCACACCTTGATATGGCCTGGATGCAGGAAATGTGCGTTTGAAATGGGCACATTAGGGACGTTGTCGGCAACCACACCATTGGTTTCTCACAAACGGAAATGCTTTGGAGGATGGGGATAACAACGAGTCCCCGGGTTACAAACATCCTACTTACGAATGGAGGGAGACAACAGGAAGTGAGAGGAAATCTACCCCTAGGAAGGGAAATTCACTCCAGTAAGAGTTATAATGGGAAAAAGTTGTCTCCACTGGAGCTGTATCACCAATCCTTGTTTCTACAACAACCCAAAATTTTCAAAATCCAATTGTCACAGGGACACAAAGTGAGGTGAAATCTTCTGAACAGGAGCACAGACAGCCAAACAACTGTTACAGGGGTGTTACCCCTTCCCTATGCTATCCAAAAACGTAAAAATATTTTCTCTTTCGTTCGTCGACAGGCACAGCAACTCTTAGGACTAAGTGGGTTATACTGCCCTCTTCAGGAGTTTACTAGGCAGAACAGGCAGTTCTAACAGCAAAAAAGAACAGTAACAGACACAGCCCCTCCCAGGGGGCAGTCCCCACTGGCAGATAACTCCACACCCAGCTCTGCTAGCTCAGTTTTATTCTGCCTAGTGCAATGAGTTAGACCTAGGCTCCCTATTGGGATCTGTGGTACCTCTCTGGTCCACTTCGGCTGTCAGGAGACAGCCTCACAGATGAGGTGCTGCCTTTCCCATTGGACGTCGAGACTACACATGTGTCCTGTCTGGATTCAGTCGGACGATGCCACGGCTGTGGCATATGTGAACCACCAGGGCGGGACGAGATGCTCGGCTGCAGCCTCGGAGGTAGCTCCCATCCTGCGGTGGGCAGAAAGCCACGTTCCGGCAATCTCTGCCGTCCACATACCGGGTGTAAAAAATTAGCAGGCGGACTATCTCAGTCATCAGCGCCTGGACAAGGGAGAGTGGTCCCTGTACCCGGATGTGTTTCATCAGATTTGTCTGAGATGGGGCGTCCCGGACATAGACTTACTAGCGTCCCGTCTCAATCGGAAGATGCGGACCTTTGTGAGCAGGACATGGGACCCCCTAGCGGTCACGGCAAATGCTCTTGTAGCTCCGTGGGCTTGGTATCGGCTCATCTATGCCTTTCCTTCTCTGTAACTGCTTCCGCGCCTTCTGCGCAGAATAAAAGCGGAGGGTATCCCAACCATTCTGGTAGCTCCTGATTAGCCACGGCATCCTTGGTACGCAGACGTGGTACGGATGGTGGTGGACGTTCCCTGGTGGCTCCCGCTTCGCGAGGATCTTCTGTCCCAGGGACCCATCCAGCACCCTGCTTTAACCTCTCTGGCTTTAACGGCCTGGCTATTGATTCCCAGGTGTTGATGGATCGAGGGGTCTCGGACTCAGTGACTCCTACCATGTTGAAGGCTTGTAAGGCCACTTCACGTACGATTTACCACCGCACCTGGAAGGCTTACATTGCCTGTTGCGAAGCCGGGGGGTGGAACCCTCGTTCTTCTCGGTGTCTCGGGTTCTGGCCTTCCTGTAGAAGGGCCTCAACCAGAAACTGGCGTTGAGCACTATCAAGGTTCAGGTTTCTGCCCTGGCGATCTTTTTTCAGCATCCTTTGGTGACGCATTCATTGATTCGTACTTTCATGTAGGGGGTTCGGCATGTCGCCCCCCAGGTACGGTCACCTTTGGCGCCATGGGACCTCAATTTGGTCCTCTCTGTGCTTCAGAAGCCGCTTTTTTGTGAATATCAGGGAAATCTCTCTGCAGTTGCTTTTGCAGGAAGTGGCTTTCCTGATGGTTATCACATCCGCCCGGCGAGTGTCTGAGTTGGCGGCTCTGTCTTGTAGGTCTCCTTATCTGGTCCTACATAAGGATAAGGCGGTCTTGCGCCCGTTGCCTTCTTTTTTGCCAAGGGTGGTGTCATCTTTCCACATCAATGAGGACATTGTCCTTCCTTCACTTTGCCAACGCCCATCTCACCCTAAGGAGGTCGCTTTGCACTCAATGGATGTTGTTTGGGCCCTGCAGTTGTATCTGGCGTCCACAGCCTCCTTTTCGGAGGTCAGACGCTCTTTTGTCATGGTGGATGGCCCACGCAAAGGTTTGGCTGCCTCATCGGCCGCTATCTCACGTTGGATTAGACAGACGGTGTCCCGAGCCTATGCTGTTCAGGGTCTGGAGCCTCTCTTTCCGGTTATGGCTCACTCTTCCAGGGCGAATAGCACTTCCTGGGCTTTTCAACATCAGGCGTCGGTGTCTAAAGTGTGCAAGGCGGCTACTTGGTCCTCTGTGCACACCTTCTGAAGGTTTTACAAAGTTGATGTTTTTAGCATCCTCGGATGCTGCGTTTGGCCGCAAAGTTTTGCAGGCGGCCATGAGAGACACGTGTGGTTCCTCACCGAGGGTTCAGTTGGGTGTAGTTCTGTTGTTCTGTTACCCACCCCTCATTTTTGGCACTGCTTTTGGACGTCCCACTTAGTCCTAAGAGTTGCTGTGCCTGTCGACGAACGAAAGAGAAAACTGGATTTTTTTTGACTTACCGTAAAATTCCTTTCTCTGAGTTTGTCGACAGGCACAGCACCCAACCCTCTGATGTTGCACTGCTTGTTACGCACTGAGCTAGAAGAGCTGGGTGCGGGGTTATCTGCCAGTGGGGACTGCCCCCTGGGAGGGGCTGTGTCTGTTACTGTTCTTTTTTGCTGTTAGAACTGCCTGTTCTGCCTAGTAAACTCCTGAAGAGGGTAGTATAACCCACTTAGTCCTAAGAGTTGCTGTGCCTGTCGACGAACGAAAGAGAAAGGGATTTTACGGTAAGTCAAAAAAATCCATTTTTTTTTTGGCTGGAGCTACACTTAAAAAAAATGTACCTGTTCCGACTTGCAAACCAATTCAACTCAAAGAGGTGTTCCAGCCGAAATTTGAATTTTTGGATAAAAATACCCCTTCAATATTCATGCTTATTGTATTACAGTAAAGCTATGCTGTATACTAAGGTCTGTTTAGTAATTTTGCAGCATTGATTTCTTACTTTTGGAAGTTCCATCAGACCGCGGCCATCTCCTGTGTAGGCATCTGAAACCAGACAGCATCTCTTCCTGTATTCGGTGCATGCTGGATACCCACTTTAAAGAGGAAGTAAAGTCTTCCTTTTTAATTGTACCTACAGGTAAGCTTTATAATAAGACGTACCTGTAGGGTACTGTAAATATCTCCTAAACTTGTACCATTTAAGAGATATTTACTATATACGCAACAACAGACATCAATATATGTTGTGTTTAGCATACTTAATTTTTCTCAAATCATAGAAAATAAAGAAACGGCCACCCGGGCTGTTTCTTCAGGGCCCTGTGCCGTGACTGGTGGCTTCCATGCCGGATCCCACGAACCTGAAAGAAACACCGGGGAAGATGTCAGCCATCTCAGTGATGTGCGGGTGCTGCTGCGGGGGCTTCAATCTAAGGTATTTTATAATGAGCTAGTATGCGATGCATACTAGCTCATTATGCCTTTTGTCTTACAGTTTTTTTGCTTTTTTTTTTTAATAGGGTGTACAACCTCTTTAAGAACAAACCTACAGATCCTATCTTGTTTATAACCCGGGGACTGCCTGTATGTATACTCTGCTTGTTAATGAGATAGTTAGTGGTGACTTTACTGCCAACTTTTTGGTCAATTATATTTAATGTGAGTCTGAAAGTGGTTGTAAACTCTCTGTAAAAAAAACCAAAAAACTGCAAGGCAAAGGCATAATGAGCTAGTATGCATCGCATACTAGCTCATTATGAAATACCTTTGAATGAAGCTGTTGCAGTGGTCTCCGCACACCACTGTGACTGGCGACATGCTTCTTCCGGGTTCAGCGGCTCTGTCCAATCACAGCGCGGGTTCCAGCGCTGTGATTGGTTGGAGCTGCACTGACGTCACTCCCGCGCATGTGGTTATGGCACTTTAACTGAAGAAACGACACCCTGGGGCCGATTTCATGTGCTGATGATGTCGGCACATGCAGATACAGGGAATATCTCTTAAACTGTGCAAGTTTAGGAGATATTCCCAGGACCTACAGGTAAGCCTTATTTATTGGCTTACCTGTAGTTTAAAGTGGTTGTACAGAGTTTACAGCCACTTGAAATAGGTATAGTAGTACATCTATTATGTGGTATTATAATTTTTTGGGGGTTTTAGAAGAGGACAGACTTGCACCAGCTAGCTTGTATTTTTCCACCACAAGATCTCTATGCTGCAGCTCCTTATCCCCTTACTTGTTCCGATACTGGTCTCTTGTGGAGATACTGGGAGGTGGGGTTTGTATCTAATGCTGGACATTGTTCACTGTGGGCCAGCTTGACATATGGAGTAAATAATATTTCAGAAGAGCCAAACCAGTAGAAAGCACACCTATGCTTTCACTCCTGACTGCAGTTTGAAAGCAGCAGAAGATGAGATTTTCTGCTGTAATTATGATCTTGGCTAAGGTTCTATATCTGAGCCCCCACACATAATAGATTTGTTCTGTGAGTCATCAGTGCTGCTGCTAGATTTGTATTTATCAGATCTCACAAAGTTCTGTGTGCAGGCAATTTGTTTTTTAGATCCCCACATCTGCATTACAGGATATATTGTCACATTTTTCAGGGGCAGTTGTTGTTTGCTCTTTGTAGCATACTTCATTTTTCTCAAATCATATAATATGACAGATCTGAAAGATCAAATATTTTAAAGGAGACCCCTGAATTTCCCTCCCTTCCCTGATCCCTTAAAATCATAAAAGGTTGCAAAACATGACTTTCTTTGGCTGCAAAAACATCTGCTCTGTTATTTTGCAGCAGATGCATTGGGAACTGTCACTTTACCTTTGCTGAAGGGAAGGAGGAGCACAGTTTAGGGCTAATCCTCTACTTCAGCAGAGAGCATACTGCCAGTGCCTAGCCCATGACCACATAACCAGCCACTAGTGATCCCAGAGCAGCAGGTTCTGAAGTTAAAGCAGAACTCCAGACAGAAGGAGTGGAATCTTGATTGGAAAGTACCAGCTTACCTTGTGCCAAAACGTTCTCCCTTTTCTTTTTACGGTCTGTTTTTCAGCTGGTTCTTCTCCCACAAAAGGTCCCTTGTGCCTCCTGTTTATGGTACTTCCAGTTTGTTAGACCAGGCACTGCTGTTTTCTCCCTAGGATATATGGTCAACAGTCAGGTTTCCTCCTCGTAGTTTCCTGAAGTTGTGCAGTGACACGCTCTGTAGCACCTAGTCGTGACCCACCCCACGGGTATTGATTGACAGCTGTGCTAATAGATGCTCTCTAGTTAGCACATTGTTGTTAGCACCGTCCACATGCACACCCAGAATGTCACTGCATTCCCATAGAAATATGTGAAATTTATCTTTTATTTGAATCTAGAAAGCACATTGGATGTGACATCCCCCTCTCTGAGCTCTGCTGTTCAGATAATTATGATGGTACTTTTAATCTAGGAAGCACATTGGATGTGACCTGCACCGCCTGCCTAAATTCTTCCTCTAATTGTAATGAAGTAACTGGTGATGTCACCCGGGATTAAGGCATTAGTAACTCAAAGTAAGGCATTGTTTGGAAAAAAATAATAGCGTTAATACTGAGCAATGGGGTAAGGGAGCTAAGGGTTCAGAGAGGGCAGGGTCCTGGAGTCCAGATTTAATGTATTTTATGCCTTTTCTGAATTTTTTATGACTGTAAACAGAACTGTAAAGATTTGCTATTGCCTACTTGTAAAGTTGCAGGTGCCAGGACTTTCAAACTAAATTCTTCCCTCAATATCTACTCAGCTCTTGCCACAGTTCTCAACAGCTTCAAATAGCACATGTAAAGAGATAATGGGAGCCACACTGCAAATAATTGGCAGTTAACTGTGCTACAGGGGTTTACCTATAATCTGTCAGTTTTTAAATTATTAAATTTAAATCTTCAAGCTGGAATTCCAAATAAAGCAGATTGTGGGGGTACCTGCCTTGATTGCTAAAGACAAGGTGAATGACACAACATAGAATGTTCAGTTTCTTGTATGTGGCGTTGAAGCACTATAATATTTCATTCACAACAGTTGGGTTGCGGAGGCTTTTATACAGACTAAGGGCCCATTCACACCATTGCACAGTGAATGGCACCCAGTGCACCTTAAAATCTCATGTATGCCACAGAGCATCAATCAGCATCCATTGCATTGTGCTGTCCGGAAAAGCAGCTTGCCCTGTTTTCATGTGCATTGTGGGGCACTTTCAGTCTATTCATTTTGAATGGGATTTTTAACACAATGTAATGCACTTCAACACATGACAATGTGTGTTGCAGAGCACAACGTTGTGGTCTGATGGACCCTAAAAGTTCAGACAGGCAAGATTTTAAAGTGATTCTAAAGGAAGGAATTTTTTTTTAAATAACAGAAGAGAAGAGAAGGAATCACCGCTCAGTGAGACAAGGCCTGGCTCGCCACGGTGACAGACAAGGAAACTTGAAGTAGGCAAGCACACACCGCAACGGGTTACCAATCATGGCCTTGTTGTAATTAAGACAGGTAAAGTCACTGGACTCAACAGAAGGCTAACGCGTTTCACACATCTTGTGATTAAACATGATTAAGCACCAGATGTGTGAAACGCGCTAACCTTCAGTTGAGTCCTGTGACTGTACCTGTCTTTATTACAATAAAGAAGTCTATGATTGGCATCCTGTTGCGGTGTGCGGCTGCCTACTTAAAGGTTCCATACCTGCTCCATGGTTTTGCTCATAGCAGCTCCTATCCTCTTCTTTTTGGTTCCCCTGCCTGGCTCCTCCCCCATGCCTAGTTCCCACAATAGCAAGCCTCTTGCTGTGGGGTGCTCAAGTAGGCTTGCTCCCAAGCCTCTCTGAATGTCCATTCACACACAGAATGCATCTCGGCCCCATCCCCTACTCTTGCGTCACAGGCTCACTGGCTGTGATTGACAGCAGCAGGAGCCAATGGCTCCAGCTGCAGTGAGCCAAGGAAGAGAGCGTGACCCGGGAGAACAGCTGCTTTTGTGCACATGGCTTGATCGTGATGGGGCTCAGGTAAGTATTGGGGGGGGGGGCTGCACCCAGAAGGTTTTTTACCTTCATGCATAGAGGTTGAGATGGTAGAAGGCGTGTCTTCAGCAAAGGAAACATGTTCCAGAAAAGCAGTGTGCAGCATACCTCTCTTCTTTTTCACCTTGTTTGAGCAAAACAATATACACTGCTTAAAGAGAAAGTAAACCCTGATGGGTTTTACTTCCTCTTTATTACCCTGTAAAAGCATAATGGGCTAGTATGCATCACATATTAGCCCATTATGTGGCACTTACCTGCATTGGAAGCCCGCAATGTCCCCGCTCCAAGCCGTGTCCATGTTCCGCCCTTCTTCCTTCCGGGGCCGCAGACTTCGGCTCTGTGACTGGCCAGAGTCGCGTGACGTCACTTGCACGGGAGCCGCCAACCACGGCACGATCTCAGTGAAGAAATGGCACGGAGGCCGTTTATTCACTGCGTATTTGCCCGATGACTTTGGCACATTAAACTACACTGTATATTTCCTAAACCATACAGGTTTAGGAGATATGCAGGAAACCTACAGGTAAGCCTTATTATAGGCTTACCTGTAGGTTAAAGCGGTTGTCCAGGGTTGACAACCACTTTAATAACTTATGTCCTCTCAAGTTCCAGCCTGCTGTGAATTTGATTAGAATGTGTTTTGCAGGCTTTGTACCTGCAGAGAACAATTTTACTGAGTTTAGTAGCTGGTTAAAATTTGTGATGATGGAATTGGACAGCAGGGTCATCCCGTGCTGGTCAAAGCAATGTTTTTTGACTACTAAAGTGTTACGTAGGTTATTTTACTAGACATTATAAATTGAATTGTAATGACTGGTTATAAAAACGTTCATGTTTCTCATTGGTATAGGTTATGTAGAATGCAACCAGTTTATAACAACTTGGCTTCTTAATATTAAACATACATGGTTTAATTTACATTGTCTCTTCTATTTCTGTATATGGATGAGGGCACTGTAATTTAATAAAAAAAAAAAACACCTAAGTACCTTTTTCCTAACCGATATACAACTGTCACATGACCCAGATCTTTCCCAGCCTGTCTGCAGGAGCACATAAGCAGGAGAAGCTAGTCCTCTGCTGCTGGCCACATGTTAAAAAAAAAAGCCATTGGAATAAAGAGTAAAAATAAATAATCCATATCAATAAACTGTTTTGCCATACAAATATATATTTTAAATGAACTCTTTTTTTTTTTTTTGCCAACATGTGTAGGCGGATTTCTGCCAATCACAAGCTGTGTCACGCCCCTCCAGCCTGTGTCTTAGGATAAGAGGGAGGTGAAGCCTCCATCAATCTACATGTAACATCCCACCCTCATTGTGCTTGGCTGGTTAGTGGGCATGGAGGAGGAAGGAGGGAGTGGGCTGTCATTAACACTGTATAAATGCCCACATGTGTGACTCTATAGTCACATGGGCTGCTCAGATGTGATAGGGAGGAAATGCTCAGCATAGAAACTCACTGAAAACTGAGCATGCGCACAGTTTCCACCACAGCTCCGAAATCCCTAGCTGAGGTGGGGACATAAACAGAAGGTGGAGATAGAGAGCACCAGGTTTTTGCAGAATACAGAGAACGCATCTCATAGCCACTGAGTGAGTGTGACAGCATGTAATACACCATTTATCCACTTGCTTACTGGGCATTTAAACCCCCCTTCTGCCTGGACCAATTTTCAGTTTTCAGCGCTGTCACTCTTTGAATGAAAATTTGCGCGGTTGTGCGATGTTGTACCCAAACAAAATTGGCGTCCTTTTTTTTCCCCACAAATAGAGCTTTCTTTTGGAGTTATTTGATCACCTCTGTGGTTTTTATTTTTTGCACTATAAATGAATAAAGTGCGACGATTTTGAAAAAAGAACAATATTTTTTACTTTTTGCTATAATAAATATCCAAAAATAAAAAATAAAAAAACAAATTTATTCATCGGTTTAGGCCGATATATAGTCTTCTACATATTTTTGCAATCGCGTATATTGATTGGGTTGCACAAAAGTTAGCGCCTACAAACTATGGACATTGGTTTATGGCATTTTTTATTTATTTTTATCTTTTTACTGGTAATTGCGGTGATTTGCGATTATACAGCAATCAGATCTAAAAATAGACACTGATTACTGTATAAATGGCATTGGCAGGGAAGGGGTTAACACTAAGGGGGCAGTGAAGGGGTTAAATGTGTTCCCCGGGTGTGTTCTAACTGTAGGGGGGCGGGGTTGGCAGGGGCATGACAGATCTAACTGATCCCAATAACAGGGATCAGTAGACCTGTCATGACCCCCCTCACAGAACAGGGAACCGCAGTGTTTACATCGGCGGTTCCCCGTTCCGGCTCTCTGTGAGGAGATTGCGGGTCTCCGGCAGACATCGGGTCCGCCCGACCCACGGGCACGCTCACGCGCCGTGCGGTGGCATGCGCGCCGGCGGGAGCGCGCCTAGCACGAGCCAAAGGGGAGGACGTCTATTGACGGCCCCCCGGCATTTTAGAGCCGTGCTGTGGCCGTCATTCGGCTATGGCGCGGACGCAAAGTGGTTATTGATAGTTTTTTATGATGTGGGTTTAGTGACACTTTAATTGTATCTTACAATCCAAGCACGTATACGAATAAGGGCCCTCCACTCTAAATTTCTTTCTGCCTCCTGAAAGTAATCTGCAGCCACAGAGCTCCCTGTCTTCAATATGTATGAAAGACATATTCTTTAAAATCCTTTGTGGTGTGTCTGTCTTCAATGTGTCTTCACAGGTGACTGAAAGTAAAAGTTGCCTTCGTCCATATATCACCAGAAAACCTCTTTAGCCTGTCTATTCTTCCCACTCTTGACACATTATCTAATGCACATGATTCTTCACATTTAAAGCTTGTGCTGTATGTAAATATAATTTTGGGCAGTTGTCATTCAATCAATTGGCATAAGCAAACACAAGCAACTTAGCCAGGCTATTCTTGGTATTTTTAGCTCTTCTAGCAGCCATCGTTTTCCCAGTAATGGTATTGAGTCTAAAGTCTTCTGTTTTTCCTGATTTTCAATCTAACTATATTTGGTAAGTCATAAAAAAACCATAACAAACAATAATCCCATAGGGAAGGCAGTTTATGGTGGCTTCAGATATCTTTGTTAATCCTCAGATGTTGGAGCTAAGCCAGCCCCTGACCTTTTAACAGTTTGACACAAAGACCGTCTATGGACAACTGAGACGCTGATATTGGATTGTTAAATAGCAGAGGGGAGCTTAGTTAGAGCAATGGTTGAGGCCTGTTTATGGCGTAAGCCCAGAACTGATTGGGTGCAAGAAGCTGCATTGAGGATTTTAAATACTTTGGAAACATTGTTTATCTTTACATTTTTATGAGTTGATTGGTTCCCTTTGAGCGCAAAAAAGAATTTAATGCACATATGTTTGCAGGAAAAAAATGTGCATTTATTTTTTTTCAGAGAAGTCTGCAGAACATTGCACCCGTGATCAGTAGATCACAGATGCAATGTCAGGTTCCTGCAGACACTGTCTCCAGCGTTCTTGCCTATACCTCCATACAGACTGTCTGTTTGAAAGCTGGAGGAAGTCTCCGTGAACTACGAAGGCTCTCATCAGCTCACTCGCAATTCTTTGAGAACTACAAGCCGTCTTCTGCAGTGGAAGACGGGACTTGTAGTTCCTCATTCACAGATTCCTGTGAATGAATGATGCGGCTGAGCGGGCAGAGCTTCGCACAGCTGCAAAATCTTAAAATGAGACAGCGGGTGCGTGGAGAAGAACCCCCGCCTGCTGTCATGGGGGAGATCAGGCGGTACTGGGGGCAGGAGCTGGATCATGTTGCATGCCTTTTAAAGTAAATCAATGCAAGATTAGTTTTCCTGAGCACAACTATTTATTTAATGACCTTGAAATGTAAAAGGTTTCTTCCTCTCGCACAGCAGCCACAACTTTTAATTTAAACGTAAACCTGTCTTGGGAGACATCTGTGGGCTGCCATTTCTGAAATTGCTTGTACCTGGGTTTTAAAGGGGGACTCAGACATCCTCATGGGCGTACGTGTTCCTGGGTGAGTGACTAAAGTATTGAACCAATTAGCATTTAGGTAATTAGCATTTTTAAAGTGATGAAAACCACTTTAAATTACATTGTCCCTTCTATTTCTGTATATGGATGATGGCACTGTAATTATTTTAAAAGAAAAAAAAAACATCCAAGTACCTTTTTCCTAATTGATATACAGCTGTCACATGACCCAGATCTTTCCCAGCCTATCTGCAGGGAAACATAAGCAGGAGGAGCTTCTAGTCCTCTGCTGCTGGTCACATGTTCAACATTAAAAAACAGCCTTTGGAATACAGAGTAAAAATAAATAATATCAATAAACTCTTTTAAAAATTGTCATACAAATATATATTTATATATCAAATTTTTATTATTTTGTGAAAATAACACGGCGTAGGTGGATTTCTGCCAGTCACAGGCTTTATCACACCCCTCCAGCCTATGTCTTAGAGTAAGGCCCCTTTCACACAAACGGATAGAATCAGCTGATCTGCCGTTGCTAAAAGTAAGTCAGATAAAGCACGATTACTTGCATTTGTTACATTCCGATTAGCCACGGATACATGCTGCTGGGATGGAAACATTGTTAACATTCTTGACAGTCCTGAAGTGCTTCCTATTGATTTCTATGCTTGTTGCCGTTGCTATCCGTAGATGACACAGTTCAGCTGCAGATATGTGCGGTTAGCTGCATAACATCGTTCCTGGACGCATTCCAATCCATTTTTTCTAAACGTTCGAAATCGTCTGTAACAAAACCGTTGCTAAATGCAGAGTGTGAAAGGGGCCATAGGAAAGCATTGTCACAGTATAGCTGCGGTAGATAACTTCATCTATCCGCAGCTAAAAGCTGGAATCTATCCGTTCATGTGAAAGGGGCCTTACAGGGAGGTGAAGTCTCCAATTATCTACATGTAATATCTCACCCCCATTGTGTTTAGCTGGTTAGTGGGCATGGAGGAGGGGCTGTCATTTACCACTGTGTATACACCCACATGTGTGACTCTATAGTCACATGGGCTGCTCAGATGTCATAGGCAGGAAATGCTCAGCATAGAAACTCACTGAAAACTGAGCATGTGCAGAGATGCCACCACAGCTGCACAATCCCTAGCTGAATTGGGGACATGAACAGAAGGTGGAGATTGAGAAAAGCAGGATCAGCCAGGTTTTTTGCAGAATACAGAAAACAAATCTCATAGTGACTGAGTGAGTATGAACAGCATGTAATACACCATTTATTGCTATTTTTTATGATGTGGGTTTAGTGACACTTTAAGAGAAAGGTCAACATTGACCACCTACCATGTTTCTCTTATATCTCATGTTGTAAAGCACTGCGCAAGCTGTTGATAATAATATCACAAGTCCAGTATGTTCACCATATTATAGAACAGGTAAATCTAATAGTATATAGTTTGGCAGTGCAGACTGTGCTTTGCCAATAATGTAACAACAACTTATGAATAGAAACACAACCAATAAGAAGTTACTATATCTTGCAATCCCTCTGTTTGATGGAGTGACTTCAAGTGGCTTGTCTTTTCTATTCACAATTTTCCTTTTTACATGTTGCTGATATTACAGGTTTTCTTTAATTCCACCTGGCCGTTTGCTGGCTATACATTTTTATGATTTAGGCTGGGTTCACACACGCTGCGGCCGCGGCTCACAGCATGGTGTCCGATGTGTGTCGTTTCATGTGCGAATCCGGTCCGAATTTTTGGTTGAATTTTCACCTGAAAAGGACCAGAAGATTCACAGGACCCATCTGCAATCTGGACCGTGGCCGCCCCGGAGGTGTGCGAACCGGCTCCATTGAGCGCCAGGCACACTCTCATGTCATGCGAATTGGATCCGGGGAAAACCCGCATCCAATTCACATAAGTGTGAACCCAGCCTAAACAGGGCCCAGCCACAATAAAGTCACATAGTACAGAGAAAATTGCATGTAGACTACTCATGTAGTCTAATTTTCCGCAGCTGAGAATGAGTTTATTGGGAGCTACATTCCAATTGTTTTTTAGTGATTACTGCCCATCATCGTTGTTTGCACTATGTTGTTAAAAAGTTAGGCGACCCAAAAGCAATATTTCAGTTGTGGTTGGCCGCCGATGGTCTAAGTCAGGCATCCTCAAACTACGGCCCTCCAGCTGTTGCGGAACTACACATCCCATGAGGCATTGTAAAACTCTGACATTCACAGACATGACTAGGCATGATGGGAATTGTAGTTCCTGAACAACTGGAGGGCCATAGTTTGAGGACCCCTGATCTAAGTCACCCATTGTTTGCTTCAATTTTTTGAGGCATCCAAGACCAGCTGTTCCAACTCTGCCCATCTCCGACCGTGAAAGCCCCCTTAGGCTAAGTTCACACTGCTGCGGTGCGAATTTTCTGCGAATTGAATACGATTGCAGTGCGAGTTTTTTCAGTACAGACACAAGTGCGATTTCTACATGTGTTAGTGCGAATCTACTGCAAAGCTGTAGCTGGAGTTGGAGGGGGAAGCCATCGCAGTGATGTGAATGGGAGATTGCGTTTTCAATCCGTGTTCTATTGTAGTCTATGGAGCTGAATTCGCAACGCACAGCATCGCACACGGATCAAACTCGCACAGGACCCTTTTTCTTCATGGATTAGATTCGCAACGCATCAATGTGAACTGCCCTGATAGAACACTATGTTACTGGAGATGACTTGCGAATTTAATCTATCGCAACGCAATCTATTCGCAGTACAGTACGCAGCAGTGTGAACCTAGCCTTACAGCAGCCTCTGCTGTTGGGTGAGCAAAGAACCTCAAAGTTTCCAAGAGACAAGAGTCACTGGGTGGTCCAACCTACTCTCATCTACCCAAAACTGAAGTAATGGTTTTGAGTTGGCCAGTCCTTTAACATGGCTCTGTCACTAAGTTAAATAAAATGGAGCAAAGCACCACCTGCCATAAAAGGCTTTTTATTCACCTGCCTTGTCACCATTCCTCTTATCTTTACTGTAAGAGATATGAAATATCTTCACCTCCAACACTTTCAGGAGTATTGGATGCCTATGTCCCCCAGAACACCACTGTGGTTCCTTCCGTGTACCCTTCTATCACATCTGTGTCCTGTAATGGCGTAGGAGCCAGCAGAAGAACCACAGTGGGAGACCAGGTGTCTATCACAGTGGGGCAGCTGTGCATGGTAGCCAATCCGCTTCTAACTTCAGCTTATTCAATTGAGCTTTGACAAAAATCCTGGAAGCTGATTGCTTTCTATGCAGAGCTGCACCAGATTTTGCATTCTCCAGTTTTAGTAAAACAACTTTACTGTGTTGGATGTGAAGAGGCCATAGCTCTGCAAGAGCGAAGACCTGAGGAAAGGGCGATATAACAGGTAAGTTGCTTCTATGGCATGTGATGCCTTCCTATATTTTTTTGAAACCACAGTCTTGTTAAGTAATGGCATGAAATGTACTTGCCTGTGTTTATTTATTTTATAAAGGCAACAAGTGTCATAAAAAGAACAAATAAGAACGATCACTATCATGTTGCCACAAGATGTGTAGAAACCAAAATTTCAAACCGTGCACGATTTGTTGAAATACAAAGCACTCGAATGAGCCTGCCGTCTTTGGTGAATGTTGTACTTTGCCTTCCAGGTGTCCGCAAATATGGTAAAGATTTTCAAGCTATTGCAGATGTAATTGGCAACAAGACAGTGGGTCAAGTGAAGAACTTCTTTGTAAACTACAGGCGTCGGTTTAACTTAGAGGAGGTATTGCAGGAATGGGAAGCAGAACAAGGAACCCAGGCCTCTAATGGTGATGCCTCTGCTTTAGGGGATGACACAAAAAACACTTCTCATGTACCATCAGGAAAGAGCACTGATGAAGAGGATGAGGTGTGTTTGTGTACCCGCAGCTCAGACATGTCATTTTTTTTTCTTTTTTGTAGTTATTAATGATAAATAGGTAGTATTCAGCAGTGTAAAATGCTAATGTGTAATTGTCTACGCTTGAATATTATGTTTATGTATGCTTTTTATGTAAATCTATGAATAGTATGATATTTGTTCAAAAATTACTTTTATTAGATTATACTATACCTTGCTATGTAATGCATATAAACATGTTTGTTTTCTTTGTTTTTAGTTTATAAACTTGATTTTCCTTCCCACACATAGAGGGACTCTGAGAAGATGAAGCTGAGGTATCAGCCAAATTTTTTAAGTTTTGGAGCACTAAGATGCTGAAAGACGTCTTATACTATATACATACATAGTGCTAAAAGGAGGCGACAGTACCATTTGGCATATGCTTTC
The DNA here is from genome assembly GCA_018402905.1 of Glandirana rugosa. Lineage (NCBI taxonomy): Eukaryota > Metazoa > Chordata > Amphibia > Anura > Ranidae > Glandirana > Glandirana rugosa. Next base: position 94,364 of record BLSH010341645.1, on the reverse strand, counting down.
ATATTTTTCTTTCATTACTCCTCCCTTTAATAGAGTGTGGAAAAGGTAAAGTAAACATGAAGTTAGCAAGGTAGTATACAACTCAGGGCCTTTTTAACCACTTCAGCCTCGGAAGGTTTACCCCCCTTCATGATGAAGCCATTTTTTGCGATACGGCACTGCATTAGTTTAACTGACAATTGCGCGGTTGTGCGACGCTGCACCCAAATAAAATTTGTGTCCTTTTTTCACACAAATAGAGCTTTCTTTTGGTGGTATTTGAACACCTCTGCGGTTTTTATTTTTTGTGCTAGAAACAAAGAAAAAAAAACTGACAATTTTGAAAAAAACAATATTTTTTACTTTTATAAAACACATCCAATAAAAAAAACATAAAAAATCGAATTTCCACATCATCATCCACAACATTTAGGCCAATTCTGCTACAGTATACTTTAGGCCAATATGTATTCTGCTACAATATACAGCGTATATTGATTTGTTTGCGCAAAAGTTATAGCATCTACAAACTATGGGATATATTTATTGCATTTTTATTTATTTATTTATTTACTAGTAATGGCCGAAATCATTTTTTAGTGGAACTGCGACATTTCGGCAAACAAAGCTGACACTAAGTGACACTTAATGGGGACCAGTGACACCAATACAACGATCAGTGCTAAAAAAAATGCACTGTCTCTGTACGAATGACACTGGCCGGGAAGAGGTTAACATCAGGGGCGATCAAAGAGTTAAATGTGCTCCTAGGGAGTGCTTTCTAACTGTATGGGGGTGCTTTGATGGGGGAAGACAGAGATCCTTAGCAGGAACACAAGATCTCCATCTGCCCCTCTCACAGAACGTTGGTCTGCCTTGTTTACATAGGCACACCGCCGTTCTGCCTCTTCTGAGAAGGATCGGCGTGGAGCGGGCCACCAGCGGCACACGCGTGCCCCAGACCCAGTGCACAAAATCACGTACAGGTACATGATTTTGCGCATGAGGGCCGCCCTGCCGCAGTATGTCTTAACAGTCCGCAGTCCTTAACAGGTTAAAGGTGCTCATGAACAGATTATATTTATTTATTTATTTTTTTTTAATTAATAAAAACATAACATTTTTATTGAATTATACATGTTAAAATCAATCCAATAAAAGCTTAATTTCAAAATTACATGGTTTCATTGTCATCATTTTATAGCAGTAAGGAGATTGCTGATCCCAACATGTTAATCACAACAAGGGCCTCTTCAGGGGATACCGCTAATAAACTTGTAACTGTATAAAAAGCAAATTAACAGGTAAATAAATCACAATATATATATATATATATATATATATATATATATATATATATTATGCCTGCAATGAAAATATATTTACCCAATCAATAGAATATCCTCATTCTATACCGTGTGCAAATTGTATCACTGAAATAGTGGTTACAAGGTAATATTCAATATGGACTCCCAGATTGATGTACAAGCAAGGAGATATCTGATGACTGCTGGAGGTAGTAAAATTGAACCAAGCTATCATTTTACAATGTATTTACCTGTTGATTTACTTGTTATACAGTTACCAGTTTATTAGCGATGTCACCTGAAGAAGCCCTTGTAGGGTAAAACATGTTGGGATCAACAATATCCTTACCACTATAAAATGATGACAATGAAACAATATAATTCGAAAGGAAGCTTTTATTATTTTGATTTTAACATCTATAATTCAATAAAAATGTTATATTTTTAAATATCAAATAAATACTTTTTACAGCATTCACATGCTACCAATTCTCATTTTTAGCTTTGTGCACCCCTAGGTCATAGGTGGGATTTAAGTTGCATCGTCTGGCTAGGGCCAGTGATGTTTTTGTCGGCTTTAGGACTACGGTGCTGATGCCATCTTTCCACAGGCTGGCCATGGGACTCTGCAGGCACGTCATGCTCAGCTTTTTGTTGTCCCGGTCTGGGAATAAGGCAGGATTAGGAGCTTATGACTAGCGTTGTCATCTCAAAACAGGAAGGTGGAAAAGGGCAAAGTACTAGCAGGATCAACTGGTATTTTTTGGCAAATTTTAAAAAGCATACAACAAAAAGTTTATACTACTATGCTCAACAGACCAAAAGGCAACAAATAAATTAATCTCTCCAATGGGGATACAGTGAAAGCCTGGTAGAAGTGGTGACAAATTTGCATTCTGTCCAAAGCTAGAAAAACAAGTTTTGGCCAGAATCAAGAATGTCCAGACTGCCACACTCCCAAAAGGTCCACTTTATTGTACATTAGACATTAGAACCCAAGGCAGGACAAGACACAGTGGTTTGACCCTTAAAACAGTAGTAACATAAGCAGCTCTACAATGGAATCTGGTTCATGCAGGTTCCTTTTGCTTAGTTGTTGCTGGGTTGAACTTTTCCAAAACTTTACTGGTGTTAAGGAAACCTAGCTTTCAAACCCATTTCATGCATCAAATCTCAATGGCAGCAGCTATGGCTTACTTAAGGCCCCTTTCACACTTGTGCGACAGCAAAGTCACATGACAAGTCGTACCCCATGATTTCCAATGAGTGCCATTCATATCTGTGCGACTTCAAGTCGCACGACTTCAAAGTAGTCCCTGTACTACTTTGGTCCGACTTTGATGCGAGTTGAGGTCCATAGATCTCAAGTGAACATAGGCATTCTCTGAAATCGCGCGACTTTAAAGTCGCGGCAGTGTGAAAGGGGCCTAAGTGGAACGTCACCCAAAAGAGAAAGTTCCGCTAGTTTGCATCCCCTCCACTGCCACATTTGGCACTTTTCGGGGGGAAACGGGTACCTGGTTTTGACAGGTACCCGCTCCCACATCCGGTCAGATATGCCGCGACGATCTGAGCCAGACGGGACCATTCACAAGGTGCAAGACTTCACTTCCTATTTCACCTTATTGGAGATGCCAGCGTCTGCACTGGAGGCCGGTTGAAAAATCAGCTTGGGTGATGACACTGTTGGATCCCTGGACAGGTAAGTGTCCTTATATTAAAAGTCAGCAGCTACCATATTTGCAGTTGTTGACTTTAATTTTTTGGGGGGGGCCTGGAGCTCCTCTTTAGATTTATCTAGCTCCAAAAGCCTCTAGATATCCCACCATAGCCAAGAAAAGTATTGGGTACTTGGGTTTATAAAATGTGCACAATGAGTTTGTTCTTTCTTTCCTTCTTAGAAGATGGGGATTTGAAGGGAGATCTAGGAGGGAGGATGGTTTTCAGTTTCTCAGTGTTATACCTTCTAAAGGCAAGGTCTGTTACTTTAAGTCATCTTCGCTGAGTCCCCCTAGGTGTTTCATGAAAAGGATTTTACGGTGAGTACAGAATCCCTTTATTAAAGGATTTAACTTGAACATGTATTTTTTTCCTTCTTGTTTGGTCTTAGGTACAGAACAGCCAGACAGTTCCTCCAACCAGCCAGTCACCTCCAGAACAGTCCTCTGCCCCAGCACCAGCAGCTTCTGCATCAGCCTTGAACCAGCCTCCTCCTCTTCTACGGCCCTCACTACCAGCTGCCCCAGCCCTACATCGGCAACCTCCACCTCTGCAGCAGCAGGCTCGCTTTGTCCAGCCAAGGCCCACCCTCAACCAGCCACCTCCTCCTCTAATTCGGCCTGCTAGCTCCTTGCCCCCTCGTCTGAACCCAAGGCCAGTCGTGACCACAGGCTCTGGTCCGCAGCCTCCTTCCCTTATCGGGATTCAAACCGAACCACAGCAGACAATGCATTGATTTTATGCAGATAGGTTCTCAGCTTAAAAAGGTGAACTTTTTAATAAGCTATTTTTGAGAGAGAAGTCAGTTTTTGAGCCCCTCTCCAAAGTTTGACAAATCCTTCTACCACTTCTAACAAAGATCATGACGTTTCAGGTGTTAAGGAGTTTTGTACCATACACTAAACTGATCCAGAATGTAATGTAGCCTTTTTTTATATACATAGAGTCAGATGTAAACCTCTTATACACCAAAGTGTGTGTGTGTTTTTTTTTTCTAGATTCATCTGTTATTTGTTATTATGTGTTATATATTCGTGCACTTATTGGCTGACCATATTATGCAATAATTCCCAAATCAACTTGTGAATGGTTAAGTGATGTGCAATGTGAAGATTTATAAAACATATCTAACCAGTGTTAAAGTGAACCATGCACACAGAGCACAGATGACCGTGATGTCGCTAACCCATTAAAGTGAACCTGTCACCTACAGATATTAGAGTTCTCCTTCAAGTCACAGCTGAAGAGATGTCTTCATTGCCCATGGGCCTCTGTTTTTCATCCAGCCATAAGTGTAGTCCACCAATCATACTACTTAATTAGATGGCCTTTTCCTGAGAACTGTGAAAGTGCGGGCCAAGTTTTGTCACATTGGCTATTGGAGGCTCCACTGAACCTCACAGAGATGAGGGCTGCATATAATTATGTAACATGTAGCTACAATAGTGTAATGTAAAAAGCATCTGGCTAGGATGAATTACTTAGATCTCAGTAAAGGAAAATGCAGGGCCTTTGCAAGTCAAGATTTATTGAAGCATTTCATGGATTGCATTAACAGTTCACTAAGTATTTTTACTCATTGTATTGAATTGCTTTTCAGCCAGTGTTCATGGGGCATCGTCTCTATTCACTAGGAGATCCAAAGATCAGAAGACAACAAATGCTGCCCTTAGCAACTCATTTCTGTTATTAGAGTGAACTGAATTTACTTTAAAGTTGCTAAGCCACTGACAGAGATATGTTATTATAGCATGTAGTGCATAACCAAAGTTGGAACTTAATGTGGAGCTCCAGCCTAACAAAAATGAAAACATCAGCAGTTACAAATACTGTACTGTAGCTACTGATATTTAATATAAGGACACTAACTTGTCCAGGGATCCAGCGCTGTCCTCACCCAAGCCGATTCTTCAATTGGCTTGGGGTCCAGGCATCAGCATCTTAACTAAGGGGAGACCGGCAGTGAAGCCTTGTGGCTTCACAGCTGGCTTCCCACTCGGGCATGCACTTTGTGAATGGTCCCACAGTCTTCTGGGACCTGTGATGTGTCCCAGTAGGCTCCGGGGAAAGGAGGGGGACTGAACATCCTCTCGGATCACCGGGGCGATCTGACCGGAAGTGGGAGCGAGTACCTGTCAAAACCAGCTGCTGCTCCACCCCACCAGCTGCCAATTGTTAAATAGGAGGGGGGTATGCAAACAAGCAGAACTTTCCCTTTTGGGTGAAATCCTGCTTTAAGTTGTAATTGGACTGCTTTCACCCCCTCCCCTCCATGCTACTAATCCACACATGTCAAACACAAGGCCCACTGGCCATATTCGGCCTGCCAGGCCTTGTCATGGTACCCTCACACTCAGTTTTGCAACCAGAACGTGGCAGAACTCCATTGAGGTACCCACTGTGCAACGCGCAGAAAACTAAACCCTGCACACTGTACACAGCACACCCCAGAGCTCTGTACATAATGCACCCCAGAACTCTGCACTCTGTACATAATGCAGCCCAGAGCTCTGCACTCTGTACATAATGCACCCCAGAACTCTGCACTTAGCTCACCCCAGATACAACTGGCCCTTTGAGGGCAATCATACTGCTGATACGGCCCATGATGAAATTGAGTACTAGTCAATCACTAAGATTGGCAGCCTCACTGACCAACAGTGTGTGAGGTGGGGAGGAAGTTGGTATGGGCACAGCGTCCGTGCCTGAAAATGTCATTAGGACATTAGAGCACACAGGCTGTGAACATTGTGTTGGCATCTTCATGTGTCTGATCCATATGTCTGCCAGCTGTTTAGTCATTAAAAGTGAAAACAGTTTCATGTTTAGCTGTAGGATTAGCTGCTATGGACAACACTTCTATTTTCCTTTCCTTTACTGTAATAGTACGCTCTGCTATGCATGCAGCAATTTATACCAGCCAATCAGCAATCAACACTTGAATTCTTTAAAAAGACGATTGGTTATTTTTTAATTGGTTGTTATTAGTTGCTGCATGTTGTTTTTTTGCTCTTCTTTATTATGAGGCTGAAGGTGCCCCCCTTCTTCCCATCAAATGGCCAATTTGTGCTCTCATAAACATGTTGATGAAGCATCTGTTGTTCATGGGTCCACTTTAGTGTTGTTTTTTCTTTATTTGTTCTACTTAATATGTTATTTTTAACATAACAGTGAAGTGTAGTTATCTTATCATGTTCGTGTCCTTGTCAATTTGTGTCATCGGTATTTCACTCTCAATGGCTTAAAACTGAAAAAATGTATATATTTAGTATTATATTTATTATTTCCCTTCCTTCACACATTATTGAGATTATTCAGTAAGACAATTGTGGTTGCTTCTCGCAACAGCTGACAAATGAATGCAGTGATCACAGAATGGAAGGTTCCATCACTTTTCCTACACTGAAAATTCTGATCTACATTCTCCACTATGATTTAGATTTTCCATCTATTTCTTGAAAGCACTTCTAATTTCCCTCTAGTTGGGATCATTGTATTTGTCCATGTTTTATTTTTTGGCCTGTTGTATTTTTCATTTACAGTTTTCTGCGTGACATCAGTGCTAGTGATAGCACAACAGTTCAGTCGGTATTGGGTATCTGCAGCATAGTGCAACCAATAACTGTTAGATGTAGGGTACAAGAATTGTAGAATTGCAATTGATCTGATGGGATTATTGTGTTGTTTTTGGCAGCAGTAGAATTGCAGAGGAATGTCATACCTTCTTAAATGTTCCCATCCCCCTGTGCCTAAGATTGACCTGTTTGGTCGAGTAGCAGTTATGGCACCACAGCTCCATGGTGCCTGCACCTAAAAAAGTCAGTGAGGGCTTATTTTAAATCTTATTAAAGCGGAATTCCACCCAGAATTTTTTTTTTTTACATCATTCAAGTCCTTTGCCTATAAAGACTTACCTTTGAAGGAAAAAAACATTTTATACTCACCCTAAGTCGCTTGTTGCTAGGTGGTCTCTGTAATCTGCCCCTATTAGGTCATAGGCTCTTCTCCTCACTTCCTGATTCCCCTGGCCTCCTGGGAGATGTGACTTATCATTTCCCAGGAGTCGGTGGGCTTCCCTGTACTGTAAAATCGTGTTCTTTCCAGACAGGAAATGACACAATTTAAGGCGGACCAAGATCGAGGAGTGCATGAGGGTTACCCACCATGCACTTCTTTCAGGAGGGGATGCCATGAGACTACAGATGGGCTTCAGCTGCCCTCACCTAAAATGGAAAAGGCCAGCAGTGAGAGAAACAAAATTGTGAGTAAAAAATACATGTAATTACTGGGCGGTTTGAAAGTAAGGAAACTAAAGATTACATCTAATTTTTTTTATTGATTTTACCACTTCAGTAGCTTGCCACAAATTTATCTCTTCAGTTTTCTTATCGTTTTTATTCTGGCTTCGTCACATCATTGTGGTAATTTTATTTCCCTTCTCTTTTTCATTTTCTTTCTTTTCCCAAAGATTACATCTATTTAGTATTAAAATTTCTGGGTGGAACTCCGCTTTAATGGCTTGTTAAAATTATGTGAATATTTGAATGGCCACTTTAAGGCAACTGTCACTTTATCAAAGGTTCTGAAATATGCTGATCCTAAGTGAATACTTGCCTCTTCACTGTCCAGGCTGATATTACGAAATCCCCCTCTGAAGTATCTTCTGAAACTGACACTTCCGGGAGTGTCAACCTGATGTATCCCCAGCTCACAGTGATTCCCCCCACCACTCTAGTGTCAATCTGCTGTGCCCCCCCCCCTCCTTCCCCAGCACCCAGTGGTTCCTCTTACCAACCTAGTTTGTTCTGTAGTGATGTAGGGGTCAGCTAGAGGAATTACTGAGCGCCGGGGGTGGGGGGCAAAGCAAATCGTCAATTTGGAGGAGGATTTCACCACAAGGGAGGTAGATTCAGCAGCAGGGGAGAGGTATACAAATGTGCAAGTTAGTAACAGGGCTAGCTTATTCCAGAAGGTTTGGTAAAGCGACAGCAGCTTAAAATATTCAGTTTAAGGTTTTTTTTTAATGGGGTTAGTTTATGGGATGTTAAATTGGTTAATGCCAAACCATTTATACCCAGAACAAACATTTCAATTTTATTTTGCCAAAAATGGGTGTCAAGTAAAAAAAAAAAACTTTAAGGTAAATTGGCCTTACAGTTCACAGTGGAGTTGTGATAAATTGTGTTTTTGTTAAAGAGCACATCAACTGTCATTTGTAGGATAAACCCATGGCCTAGGTAGAAGAAATGATCATGCTAGACTTGTCATGCTATTGTTTATTTATTTGCTGTATCTGTCTTGTTGTAATTATGATGACAACTGTTTTGTGTCTTCTGTACGTGACCGTCCAGTATAAATTGATAAAATTGTCAGCTGTGTTTCTGGTTTACTCAAAGCTATGTGTAAAATTGATGACTTCTGTCTCCCTTTCTGAAAAGGGATTCTGTTTTTTTAAATAAATTATTTATTGTTTGTTAAAACCTCTGAATCATATTCTCCATGAACTTGTCTTTTTATTTATTTTTTTGTTATTAAAGTGTCTGTCTACCCAAAAGTGATTATATCTGTTACAGATGGAGTATGGTTAGTTGTATTTCTTGCTGGCTTCTTATTTCTGATTGGGCCTTGAACAGTGAGATCTTCCTGCAGGATCCCGCTTATTTTGGGGTTTGACTGTTTCTGCATCTTCCCACATTCACCAAAATATTAAAATAGATGTGAACCCTAACTGGATGGCATTTAGTTTTCTAAGGCATCGTGTATAATGAGTTTTTTTTTATTTTTCCAATAAGAAAAATACATATCTTAACCTTTTTCCATCCTTTATTAAATGTCAGTACTACTGGTCTTCTCCAGCTTCTTTGTAGCTGCATCCTGCCTGTATACATGTGCACCAATGGCAGCTGTATATCATTGCTCATGGTGAGCTTCCTGGTGAACATGCCTGCATAATGAGTGCTGGCAGGGCTATGTATAGTCTGCACTGGAACCACATGTGATAGGGTGACAATAAAGGAACACAATTGGGAGAAGGGGACAGGACATTGTCACCTATAACAAAAAGTGCCTAAACATGGACAATCATGTCAAGATCACCAAGTATTACTTTAAGAAGCCGCAAAAATGATCAGGCACCTGCCTGAAAGGGCAACAATTGAGGATTAGCAAAATCACTGTAAACCATAGCTGCTAGGGAATACTCCTGGGAAGAAGTGACATGAGAAAAACAGCAAAAATTCTTTGGGAGTGCTTAGATACCGGCTGTAATATCCTGAGTATGTAGATACTCTAGGTGAAAGTCATAAACTTGTAGAGTACCAACTGCCATTATTATGTAAACATGGTGTTTATTGTAGGTTGCTCTCTTCTCCAGTTCCGTGGATGGCTTTTGACATCATCAGCCTCTATTTTGCCCACTCACTCGTTGGCACAGCCCAGCCACTACGCCCTAATACTGGATGCTGACAGCATTGAGACTCATCTCTGACACCTCCATCTGTGGGCAAGTAAGCAGGCCACTGACGACTGTTTATCCATCCGACACCACTGGTTTGCATAGCCTTTTAACTGTGTTTTATTATCCTACAATACAACACTATGTTTACATAATTAATGGAAGTTGGTACTCTACAAGTTTATGACTTTCACCTAGAGCAGTGATGACGAACCTTGGCACTCCAGATGTTTTGGACCTACATTTCCCATGATGCTCATGCACTTTGCAGTGTAGTTGAGCATCATGGGGAAATGTGGCTCCAAAACATCTGGGGTGCCAAGGTTCACCAACACTGACCTAGAGTATCAACATACTCAGGATATTACAGCCTGTATCTAAGCGCTCCCAAGGAATGTTTGCTGTTTTTCTCAAGTATTACTTTAAAGTGTGTGGCATGGGGGTGTTTAGCTCTTGTGGTAGATGCTTTTTAGTGAGTTCACGCCAGCCAGGATCTCTGTTTCAGGGCATGATAGCCCATGTTTATTAAAAGAATGTTCAAAAGTAAAACAGTAATCTTCCCTCGCAGGGGGGTTCCAACACCGTTGTATGCTTCAGCCTCTTGCTACTGGCATAAATAATATTCAGCCATCCTGGCTTATAAAGGATATCTAGCTGTCCTGGCTGATAAATGAAAGCTAGCCCATCTGGCTAATAGCTGAAGTCAGCCCTCCTGGCTGATAAGCGATCAGCCACTGCATGGTCACGGGTCACCTCTGCCTCCTTGCAGACTTGGTAGACCTGACTGCCTCCTGCAGCCTTAGACCCCTGGAGACCTCCTGTTTTCATATTGAGAGCCGTCTCCCAGTGTGTGAGACACAGAACCCTGGTCCTGACTTCCCATATCAGGCTCCCACACAGCTGGAAGTGATTGTCCCTCACTGATGAGTACTTGGGGCACTTTAGCAGGAAGTGGTCCTCATCCTCCAGGACCCCCTGGTCACATTGCTGGCACAGTCTACTCTCCCTGGGCTTGTAGGTCTTTCTGTGCCGTCCTGATTTGATTTCAAGCTGTGGGCGCTCAGTCTGTACCGGCTCAGGGTCTGTCTGTCTTTGGGGTCTTGTAGCATCTCCAGGTATGGGGCCAGTTTGTAGTCTCTCTGCAGTGACTGGTAAATAGTTTCTTGGAGTTTGTCATTTAATTTCTCCATTCTCCAACGTATTTTTCTTTGGAGTCATTCATTATGCTTTTTATTTGAGGTTTTGTCAGGCCGGATTGTTGGGAGTTTGGGATAGACAAGGCGCTGATGAGTTGTTGCAGGCCACATGGCTTGGACTGGTCCTTATTGGTCAGTAAGGCTTCATGGTTGTATGAGTTGGGACTGCTGTTTTGCAGGTGGTCCCAGTATGATAGTGCCCTCTTCTGTACTGCGAGAAGTAGGGGAAATCTGCCCAGCTCAGACCAGCAAGCACTGTTTGAGGTACTCCGATGGACTTGGAGGAGGTGCTTGCAGAATTCCAGGTGAAATATTTCTGTTGGGCTGGAGTCCCATTTGGATTGGTCTAAGTAGGGGACTGGACCCCAAACTTCACTGCCATAAAGAAGTATTGGGGTGATGATGCTATCAAATATTCTGAGCCAGACTCTCACTGGAGGTTTTAGGTGGTACAGCTGTCTCCTGATGGCATAAAAAGCTCTGCATGCCTTGTCTTTTAGTGCCTCTATGGCTGGCTTGAAACTTCCTGATTTGTTGATTTCTAGGCTGAGGTAAGTGTAGCTGTTAGTTTCATCAAGAATGCAGTTGTCTAATGTAAAGGAAGGGCTGTTTGTTTTGTGTTTTTCCTTTGGAACACCATGGTTTTTGTTTTGCTTAGGTTGGTTGGCAGTGCCCATGTGGCACTGTATTTTTCCAGAATGTCCAGGCTGTCTTGTAGGCCTCTCTCTGTTGGTGATAGAAGTAGGAGGTCATCCGCATACAGGAGGAACTTCACCTCGGTGTCATGCAGAGTCAGTCCAGGTGCTGGGGAGGATTCTAGAGCTGTGGCCAGTTCATTGATGTAGATGTCGAAGAGGGTTGGACTTAGGCTGCAGCCCTGTCTGACTCCCCGGGCCTGCCGGAAGTGTTCCGTTCTTTTCCCGTTCACCTTTACGCTGCAGCTGTTCTCGGTATATGAATTTTTGATGACATCATATGTTTTCCTTCCTATTCCACTCTCCAGTAGTTTGAGGAACAGACCTGGGTGCCACACTGAGTAAAACGCCTTCTTAAAGTCCACAAAGCAGGAAAATATCTTCCCTTGTTTTGTGTTGTGAACATGGTTCTTGATGAGACTGTGCAGGGTGTAGATGTGATCTGTGGTGCGATGGTTTGGCATGAATCCTGTCTGACTTCTGCTGAGGACATTGTGTTGTGTCAGGAAGTTGAGGATCCCTTTGTTGAGGATACTGTTGAATATCCCCCTGTAGTTGGCTGGGTCATACTGGTCTCCACTCTTATGGATGGGTGTTATGAGGCCTTGCTTCCATACTGTAGGGTAGTAACCAGCACTCAGGACTAGATTAAACACTGCATATTGCAGCGTGTACTTCTGGGGAGCCGTGCTTAAGATTTTTTAGTTTGCAGGTGTTGGATTTTCTCACTAATTTCTTGTAGTGTAACCGGTACATCAAGAGGGTTCTGAAAGTCCTTGCTTTTTTCCTCCATATTGTTTAGTCTTTTGATGATGTCTTTTTGTTCTAGAGGAGTTAGAGCCTCCTCTGGAATATCTTTGTAGAGGTTCTTAAAGTAGTTGAGCCAGATGTCGCCATTTTGGATGTGGAGGTTGTTTTTCCTGGTAGCTGGGCCGATAGTCTTCCATGTTTCCCAGAAAGAATTTTCCTGAAGTGCCTCTTCTAACTGTTGCAGGTTTTTGGAGATGAAGTTTTGCTTTTTCTTTTTAATGGTTTGTTTGTATTTTTTCTGTAGGATGTCATGGGCTCTCCTTAGGTCGGTGTTGTCTGGGTCTCTGTGTTTGTTATTGGAGACTGTCCATAAGGTGTTCCTTAATGCTTTGCATTCTTTGTCGAACCATTTATTGGATTGTTTGTCGGATGGTTTCTTGTAGTTTGTTTTCCTCAGATGGGCTGTTTCTGCAATGGTGTGTAATATTTTATGGAAGTCCTTTGCTGCCTGGTTCACACTTCGTGAGCTTATCTCATAGGCATTGTTTTGGAAGTTTTCAAGCTGTTTTTTAATGTCCGGTCTGTCAGTTACCTCTCTGTATTTTGTGGTAAACTGGATCATTTAAATGATGGTGGCAGGTTGCGGAGAGAAGCCCGGTGGAGTTTTGGTGATGGTTTTTTAGAAGATTTAATGTATAGCAGTAATTGGTTGTGGTCTGACAGGTGTGTTTGTGGGGTGACTGCAAAGCCATTGATGAGTGTGGGGTTTGTATCTGTGATAGCATAGTCTACCACACTGCTGCCTACATGGGAGTTTAATGTGTACCTTCCCAGAGAGTCTCCCTTGGTATAACCATTGAGGATGTATAAGCCCAGACTGCGACACAGATTCAGCAGTTTTCTTCCATTTCTGTTAGTGGTACCATCGTAGCTCTTTCTTTGTATCTGTCTTAACTCATGGCAGTAATTTGCGTGGCCTAATATGTACGTGTTGCCATCAGAACTTATGTAGTCCTTTTCCCTTCCTGTCCTGGCATTGAGGTCTCCAAAGATGAGTACTTGTCCCAGGGATTGGAAGTGGATGACCTCACCTTGTAGGACCTCATAGGTGTCTGGTCTAAAGTATGGGGACTCTGCTGGGGCAATGTATGCTGCACACAGGTAGATGTCATACTGAGAGGTAAGAATGGAGCTGCTTATTCTTAGCCAGATGTGGCTCTCTCCTTTTTTGATTGCAGTGATGTTCCCATGTAAATCCTCCTTGTACTAGACTATTAATCCTCCTGGACATCGACCCTGCTTAATGTTTTTATCTTTCTGTGTGGGGACAGAGAGTTCCCTATAGTCAGTAGGTACTGATGGTTCATCCTGTGCCCGGATCCATGTTTCCAGGAGGATTTGTAGGTCCATCTCACCTAGTCTTTGCTTGAAATCTGGATTGTTTACTTTGGATCCGAAGGCTGAGGCGTTCAGACCCTGAATGTTCCAGCTACTAATTACTAATAATGTCATTTTTGGTTTGTGTATCTATACACCTTGTAATGGGTAAATTTCCTGGGACAAACCGGATTATGGGTGGTTGTCATAGTCTATTTTTTGCTTTTTTTTAACCCAGTTACAGTATTTCATTGCATATTGTGCTGAGAAAGGTTATTAAGTTCTTAATTTCTCTGCTTTGTGGTGATCTTGATGTCCTTCTTTGGGCGGGTGGGTTTCTTCACTCTTGCCATCTTCGTGGCCCTGTTCTTTGATTGGTTGTATTGTTGTATTGGACTATTGGTTAGGTTTGGGGTCTTATACTTGTAATTGTGTCTGTCTGAGAGTGATTTGTGCTAGGTCCGGGGTTGTGAGTTCTCTCAAGAACAATGTCTTTGAATTCTCTTGCCAGGAGACTGAACCCATGTTTGTTCAGATGTTTGTTGTCATAGAGCTGTTTGGGCGTTATAGAATGATGTTGTGCCAGGTGGATGGAAGGCTTTGACCTGTTTTTGTCTGCCAGCTCTGTGTTGATTTTCTGGATTATGTTGTTTGTTATCTCTCTCCTTGGAAGAAGGGAGGACAGAATTACTTTGGACCGTGGAAATTTTTGTTGTGCAGATTCTGTTAGCTGAAATAATTTGTCCGCAATAGCTTCCTGTTGTTCCTGGATGTTGTTTGTGCCCGTGTGTATGATATGTTTGGGGTTAGTGAAACATGGATCATTAATGACTCCTCTTTCCTGTTCAATTGTGGAACAGCGAATTTTGGAGACTCTTGTCCCTGGGAAGAGCCTTTTGGTGTTGAGGTATTTCCCATTTGAGTCTATTAAAACAATTTCGGGCGTTGCCTGTTCTTGTGGTTTGATAATGGTTTGTTTGTAGTTTCCTCGTTATTGGAGTTGTCTTGGCTATTGCTGGGCTTTGTAATGTTAATTTTTGGAAGTTAATGAGTCTCCCCAGTCTGTTGTTTGTTGGTGGACACTTTGTCTGTACAAACCATCCCTTTTGATTCTCTTTCCTGATTATGGAGCATTATTTGTGATTTTAGTGTCCTTATCTCTTCCCTCAATTGAGCATTTTCTTGTTTTAGCTGTTGCATTGTTGATTGGATTTCTAATAGGACAGATTATTTTCCACTTTGAGCGTGTTTAACTCTTCCTTTATCCGGTCATTTACATTTTTGTCACCTAGCTGTCTTTGAAGCTGTTCTTTGAACTGTACAAAATCTCTCTCCAGTTGAGATAAGGCGTCTCTGAGGATGTTGGGAGGGGGCACATCGGGCATGTTTGTGTCCAAAGTTGCTGATGGTCTCTGTTCCTCATGATTTTTATCTGAAGTTTTTAGATTCTTATAAACCTTGGCATGATCTCTAATTTGGGGGAAGACCTGCTGAAACTCCTCTAATTTTTCCTCTGTGCCTTGAGCCATTATGGTGCCATTGCGATATATGTTCAGGGTGAGTCCCTCACAATTGTCTTCCTCATCCCTGACCTTGATCTGCTGGCCCGCTTTGGTGCCTCCCTTTGTAATATTCTTGTAGTGTTTACAGAAAGCTGTATGCCAGGCTTCAGTATTCTCAATATAGAAAAGAAAATAGGTTATCTTTCTGCCATGTTCAGTAGTGGGAGAGTCAGCAAACAGAGTCTCTGGGTTTAGTTTCACTGTTTCTTTTCTCCTGGCTTTCTTTGCTTTTTTTGCACTTTTCTCCCTCTGAGTAAACTAGCACTGAGGATGCTATCCTACCCCTGCCTCCACCTCAATATATCCTTACACTCAGGGCTGGACTGGGACCACAATTTGGCCCTGGACTTCATCCAGACCGGCCCATTTTAATTTTGCAAACGCACAAAAACAGTATAAAAACTATACGCAATTGCACAACAAAATATAAGTAAAAAATGCACTATTGGGCATAGGACAGGACATAGTGCCCATCAATGCAGCCACACCAATGCCCATTAATGCAGCCTGATCAGTCCCCATTAATGCAGCCACACCAGTGCCCATTAATGCAGCCACACCAGTGCCCATTAATGCAGCCACACCAGTGCCCATTAATGCAACCACACCAGTGCCCATTAATGCAACCACACCAGTGCCCATTAATGCAGCCACACCAGTGCTCATTAATGCAGCCTCACCAGTGCCCAATAATGCAGCCACACCAGTGCCCATTAATGCAACCTCACCAGTGCCCATTGATGCAGCCTGATCAGTCCCCATTAATGCAGCCTCACCAGTGCCCAATAATGCAGCCACACCAGTGCCCATTAATGCAGCCTCACCAGTGCCCATTGATGCAGCTTGATCAGTCCCCATTAATGCAGCCTCACCAGTGCCCATTAACGCAGCTACACTAGGGCCCATTAATGCAGCCTCACCAGTGCCCATTAATGTTAGTCCCCCCCAGTACCTGGTCTGGGCAGTTCTTCTACCTAGGTCCTGGCTGCCGGTGGTTCCTCTGGACTGGAGACTGTTAGCCTGGGGGCGAGGTGAGCGGTGGAGACTCCCATACCCGTATCCAGCAATAAACTAATCCCCCACTGCATAGCTGTTTAAAAAAGGAAACTTCTCCTGATCTCCCCTGCAATGGTGTCACTAGGGTTGGTGACACCCGGTGCCGTAAAACATGCTGTCACCCCCCCGGCACTAAGCAGACTGTTGTGTCGGGCACCTTTCCCCCCTTAACCTGCCACAATGGATGGAGCTGGGATGGGATTGGATGGATCAGGGATTGGACTGGGGGTATGAGTGGAGCGGGATGGGATGGGGGGTGGAGCGGGATGCGAGCGTGAAATTACCCGTGACCACTCCGACGTAATTACCCGGGA
>BLSH010341645.1:61285-77180 GCA_018402905.1 Glandirana rugosa | reverse complement strand
GGATCGGGGGGATGGATGGAGCAGGGATGGTATCGGGGGAGTGGATGGAGTTGGGGGGGTGGATGGAGTTGGGGGGATGGATGGAGTGGGATGGGATCGGGGGTGGATGGAGCAGGGATTGGGTCGTGGGTATGGATGGAGCAGGATAGGGTGGGGTGTGGAGTGGGATTGGATCAGGGGGTGAATGGAGCCAGGATGGGATCTTTGATTTGGAGGAGGTTAGAGGATATGTGCTAGGGGGTGCTTTGGGAGGGGAGAGGAATTGTCCTGGGGGGAGGGGGTCAAACTTCAAATCTGCCCCCCCTTCTACTTCCTTCTAGTAAAAGTCTGCTATAACCCAAATCAAAGCGGCCCCCTAGCACCTACCCTCTAATCTCCCCCCCCCCCTTATATACCTCAGGGCAAGAGCTGACTGTAGCGTGGATATTGTCCTTCCTCCTCGGCTCTTCTTCCTCCCAGCCTGTGTACATGTCGGAGAGGAGAAGGAAGCAGCAGTGAGTGCAGCTAGCGGGGACAGTGATATGATTCCGGCTGTGGTGTGTGGGACAGTTGGACGCCGGGCACCCAGACTTCAATGCCTCCCTCACTCCCTCCTCCCCCACTCTCCCTGCACATTGCGAGTAGCAGAGGTGATCCCTTAATGAAAGGAGGGAGCCGCAGTGCCCCTCACAATGCGGTACAGGTGTCAGTCTGAAAGTGGTGTCACCAGGGTGTGGGCCGCACTCCACGCATCCCCGTTACGTTAGCAACGCCACTGCTCCCCTGTGTTCGGCTGGGGACAGAGCACGGACTATTTCATCACTTTTGGTTTAAGGCAGATTAATCCGCCGCATCTCTCTCGGCTGGCTCCAGTGTAACTATATAGTGCCGGCCTCCACATGTATAGTGTGATGCGGCGGTTTAATCCGCCAAAAGCCGAAATTGAAAAAATGGTCCGCGCTCTGTCTCCGGCCCCCCTGCTGAACACAGAGCGCCCGGACTCCGGAGACATTTTCTTTTTAAACAGCTACAGCGGGGGAATAGGTTTAGTGCTTGAAAATTATATGGGAGTCTCTGCCTGCTCTACCTCCGCTGTCAACTCTGTGTCACCGCTGTGACCGGCCCACTGAGCCATCGACCCACCGGGAAACTCCCGGTAGTCCTGATGGCCAGTACAGGCCTGCTTACACTGAGGATGTCCTCCTACCCCTCCACTCCACCCCAGGTATCAGGACACTGATGATGCTAGCAAAAGAGAGGTGAAGACACCAAAAGGACTCATGCTGGGTCACATGGCCAAATATAACACAATTTTATTGGTAACTGACATGAATAACTCCATAACCAAAAGACAGAATGCACCACCACAGATAGTGTTGTAAAAAAAGACAACGTTGTCTATAGTTAAAACAAAAACCCCCCACACATGAGCCGACCGGTCATATTCACACCAATACTACCTCACTGAGCATCGGACTTCAGAAGTGGTCAGTAGGATGTCTGGGATCCAACACAATGGGCTGTTTATCCCAGTAGCCTAGCCGCTTGTACTGAAGATCAATGTATTAAATTAACATATCACTAATGGAAGTAAGCAGGAATGGATGGACGGGAAACACTATAGTGAGAGATGGCCAATGTGAACAAAACTCATAGGTGGATAAACCGTGATGTGGCAGTCTCAGGAGGGATTATCCTCCAATGGTAAAGTGGGATAAAAATCATAAATGGGTATGCCACAAGTATTGGTCAACTGGACATTGAAACACAGTCATTGAAGGTCACAACTCTGACAAGTGGTCACTATGGATACAGCAGGACTATAGTAGAGAAACACTGAACGATCTCACCAGACTTCACCGGTTCGACCGGCCTGGATGATGAGGTTGTCCTGGCTGACGAGCTCAGATGAACGGTCCGGTCACCCAGTCCCAGCAGTCAGGATCAATTGCAGTGTTGATGGGGCATCTGTGGCAGAAGCTGATGCATATATTGCTGAGGGGGTAGATCTCTGTGTGGCTGGTAAGCCCCCTGCACAGTTGTCTGGATGCTGAGTTCTTCGGGCCGATCAAGCCGCCAATGTGTGCGGCGCGGCGCGTGTGCCGGAGCTGGTGAGTGGGTAGGTAACTCCCACGAGATGTTGCGCTGGTCAGAAGTTGGTCCCGCACTTCCGTGAATGAGGTGGGGGTGGTCAGACAGATGGTGGGAGGGGTGTGATGACGCGTGCGCTGACGCGTTTCGTTCGGCCAGTCCAAACCTTTTTAAAGCTGTGGCTGTCCATTCATAGAAACCTTATATAGTGAGAAATAAGTAGCTGTAGTTACTACATCAGGCCACCAGATGTCACTGTGAGGGATAGCCATTCACGCTGTCATCCGAACATATTTGTCAAAAGGATGCATGTGGAAATACCAGCCAGACCGCTGTGACCACACAGACCAAGTGTTATTTTGAATATGCCACTGCACACAGGAGAAAAAAGGGGAAGAAAAAATAGAGGGAATTAAGCTCATATAAGAATCACCCATTCCATAATGAAAACAAATCAAAGGAGGAACATACCAAGAGAGCATAGGGAGGAAAGTGATGCAGCTGATATAAATGACAGAAATCAATAAATGATCCTAAAGACACAAAATGTCCAAACTGCGTGGACATCTAGGGTTCTAGGAAAACAGATAAATTGCACTCCGTGTTGAGTCCCACGGGTGCCATAGAATCCGGAAGAAAAATATACATTTTTTCTTTTTGTAAAAGGACTCTATCAAAATCCCCCCTCCGTGCGGGAAGATCCAGTGCAAAGATGCCTTTCACTTTAAGTCCCTCGGTTTTTCCGCCATGAAATTGCTTAAAATGGACTGCTAGCGGTTTTTCTTCCTCCTTTTTCTTAGATCGAATACTCGTTAGATGCTCATTTATTCTAACTTTAAGGGGGCGTTTTGTCTTTCCAATGTACGCCTTGCCGCATGGACATGTGATCTGGTATACTACTATAGCAGTAGAGCAGTTTATGAACCTCAGTATTTTGTAGCTTTTTAAGCCATTCGCACTATGGAATGTTTCGGTCCTATCCACAAACCGGCACACCCCGCAGTGACCACATGGATACATACCGGGTTTAACATGGAGCTCTGTTAACCAGTTGGAAGAGGGGGTACATCTATATTCTGAATGTACCAGAAAGTCCGAAAGGTTGGGGGCCCTTTTGGCGACCAATAGGGGTCTGGGGCCCACAATCTTTCTCAACACCGGATTCTTGGTCAGGACGTGCCAATGTTTTTGCAGAATCCTTTTAGTTTCTCCCCATTGAGCTCCATACTGGGTAATCATGCGTGACAGAGGGGCTTCACCTTCACCCGGTATGTCTGACGAGGGTGGCCCTGAGGCCCCAGTTAGCAATTCTGATCTACTTCATTGGGATGCCTTTGGCCGTGCCCTCCTTAGGATACGGTGTGAATAGCCACGTTCCCGAAACCTATTATAAACATCCCGTGACTCAGCTCGAAAATCTGCGTCCATGGAGCAGTTCCTACGCGATCTGAGGAACTGACCCACGGGGATGCCTGCAATGAGAGGACGGGGATGACAGCTACTCGCCTGAAGCAGCGTGTTGGCTGCCGTGGGCTTCCGGAAGGTTTTGGTATGGATAGTTTCATTCTCCAAAGTAATTGTAAGGTCCAGGAAGGGGATATGCTGGGATCGACAGTATATGTAAGTCTGACATTGCGATCATTGCTGTTAAGAAAGGATAGAAATTCCTGTATTTCACTGACGGATCCCTTTTCTCCTGTGTGCAGTGGCATATTCGAAATAACACTTGGTCTGTGTGGTCACAGCGGTCTGGCTGGTATTTCCACATGCATCCTTTTGACAAATATGTTCGGATGACAGCGTGAATGGCTATCCCTCACAGGGACATCTGGTGGCCTGATGTAGTAACTACAGCTACTTATTTCTCACTATAGAAGGTTTCTGTGAATGGACAGCCACAGCTTTGAAAAAGTTCGGATTGGCCGAACGAAACGCGTCAGCGCACGCGTCATCACACCCCTCCCACCATCTGTCCGACCACCCCCACCTCATTCACGGAAGTGCGGGACCAACTTCTGACCAGCGCAACATCTCGCAGGAGTTACCTACCCACTCACCAGCTCCGGCACACGCGCCGCACACATTAGCGGCTTGATCGGCCCGAAGAACTCACGGTTTATCCACCTATGAGTTTTGTTCACATTGGCCATCTCTCACTATAGTGTTTCCCGTCCATCCATTCCTGCTTACTTCCATTAGTGATATGTTAATTTAATACATTGATCTTCAGTACAAGCGGCTAGGCTACTGGGATAAACAGCCCATTGTGTTGGATCCCAGACATCCTACTGACCACTTCTGAAGTCCGATGCTCAGTGAGGTAGTATTGGTGTGAATGCGATCGGTCGGCTCATGTGTGGGGGGTTTTTGTTTTAACTATAGACAACGTTGTCTTTTTTTACAACACTATCTGTGGTGGTGCATTCTGTCTTTTGGTTATGGAGTTATTCATGTCAGTTACCAATAAAATTGTGTTATATTTGGCCATGTGACCCAGCATGAGTCCTTTTGGTGTCTTCACCTCTCTTTTGCTATGATAGTTTTTGACTCTGGGGTCTGCATCTCAGGTTAGATGAATGGCCATTTGTACTCTGTATTCAATTCAGGTACATTACTAATTCGCCTATCACCTCGACGGGGGACCTTTTTATATATTTTGTATACACTGATGATGCTATCCTACCCCTACCTCCACCTCAAGGTTTCCTGATACTGAGGATGCCCTCCTACCTCTCGACCCCAACCTATATGGGCACTGAGGAAATACTTCTATCCCAAGGTATTGGGACAGTAAACAAGACCTCCTACCCTTCCAACCCAAGGTATCAAGGCACTGAGGATGCCCTCCTACCCCTTTTCCCCAAGGTATCGAGGCACTGAGGATGCCCTCCAACCCAAGGTATCCTGGCACTGAGGATGCCCTCCTACCCCTCCAACCCAAGATATCCTGGCACTGAGGATGCCTTCCTACCCCTCTACCCCAACTATCCTACCCCTACTTCCACCTCAATATATTTTGACACTGAGGATGTCCTCCTACCCCTCCACTCCACCCCAGGTATCGGGGCAATGATGCTGCTATCCTACCCCTACCTCCACCTCAAGGTATCCTGATACTGAGGATGCCCTCCTACCTCTCCACCCCAAGCTATATGGGCACTGAGGAAATCCTTCTATCCCAAGGTATTGGGACACTAAAGAAGACCTCCTACCCTTCCAACCCAAGGTATCGAGGCACTGAGGATGCCCTCCTACCCCTCTACCACAAGGTATTGAGGCATTGAGGATGCCCTCCTACCCCTCCAACCCAAGGTATCCTGGCACTGAGAATGCCCTCCTACCCCTCTACCCCAAGGTATCGAGGCACTGAGGATGCCCTCCTACCCCTCCAACGAAAGGAATTCTAGCAGTGAGGATGCTATCCTACCCCTACCTCCACCTCAAGATATCCTGATACTGAGGATGCCCTCCTACCTCTCCACCCCAAGCTATATAGGCACTGAGGAAATCCTTCTATCCCAAGGTATTGGGACACTAAAGAAGACCCCCTACCCTTCCAACCTAAGGCATTGAGGCACTGAGGATGCCCTCCTACCCCTCCAACCCAAGGTATCCTGGCACTGAGAATGCCCTCCTACCCCAAGGTATCGAGGCACTGAGGATGCCCTCCTACCCTCCAACGAAAGGAATTCTAGCACTGAGGATGCTATCCTACCCCTACCTCCACCTCAAGGTATCCTGATACTGAGGATGCCCTCCTACCCCTCCACCCCAAGCTATATGGGCACTGAGGAAATCCTTCTATCCCAAGGTATTGGGACACTAAAGGAGACCTCCTACCCTTCCAACCTAAGGCATTGAGGCACTGAGGATGACCTCTTACCTCTCCACCACAAGCTATATGGGCACTGATGAAATCCTTCTATCCCAAGGTATTGGGACACTAAAGAAGACCTCCTACCCTTCCAACCCAAGGTATCAAGGCACTGAGGATGCCCTCCTACCCCTTTTCCCCAAGGTATCGAGGCACTGAGGATGCCCTCCTACCCCTCCAACCCAAGGTATCGTGGCACTGAGGATGCCCTCCTACCCCTCTACCCAAAGGTATCAAGGCACTGAGGATGCCCTCCTACCCCTCCCACGAAAGGAATCCTAGCACCGTGGATGCTATCCTACCCCTACTTCCAACTCATTATATCCTGACACTGAGGATGTCCTCCTACCCCTCCACTCCACCCCAGGTATCTGGGCACTGATGATGCTATCCTACCCCTACCTCCACCTTAAGGTATCCTGATACTGAGGATGCCCTCCTACCTCTCCACCCCAAGCTATATGGGTACTGAGGAAATCCTTCTATCCCAAGGTATTGGGACACTAAAGAAGACCTCCTACCCTTCCAACCCAAGGTATCGAGGCACTGAGGATGCCCTCCTACCCCTTTTCCCCAAGGTTTCGAGGCACTGAGGATGCCCTCCAACCCAAGGTATCCTGACACTGAGAATGCCCTCCTACCCCTCTACCACAAGGTATCGAGGCACTGAGGATGGCCTCCTACCCCTCCAACGAAAGGAATCCTAGCACTAAGGATTCTATCCTACCCTTACCTCCACCTCAAGGAATCCTGATACTGAGGATGCCCTCCTACCCCTCCACCCCAAGCTATATGGGCACTGAGGAAATCCTTCTATCCCAAGGTATTGGTACACTAAAGAAGACCTCCTACCCTTCCAACCTAAGGCATTGAGCCACTGAGGATGCCCTCCTACCTCTCCACCACAAGCTATATGGGCACTGAGGAAATCCTTCTATCCCAAGGTATTGGGACACTAAAGATGCCCTCCTACCCTACCAACACAAGGTATCGAGGCACTGAGGATACCCTCCTACCCCTTTTCCCCAAGGTATCGAGGCACTGAAGATGCCCTCCTACCCCTCCAACCCAAGGTATCCTGGCACTGAGGATGCCCTCCTACCCTTTCACCCCAGGTATTGAGATACTGAGGAAATCCTTCTATCCCAATGTATTGGGAAACTAAAGAAGCCCTCCCACACTTCCAATCCAAGGTATCCTGGCACTAAGGGTGCCCTCCTAGCCTTCTAACCCAAGGTAGCGAGGCACTGAGAATGTCCCCCTACCCCTCCACTCCACCCTGGGTATCGGGGCACTGATGATGCTATCCTACCCCTACCTCCACCTCAAGGTATCCTGATATTGAGGATGCCCTCCTACCTCTCCACCCCAAGCTATATGGGCACTGAGGAAATCCTTCTATCGCAAGGTATTGGGACACTAAAGAAGACTTCCTACCCTTTCAACACAAGGTATCAAGGCACTGAGGATGCCCTCCTTCCCCTCCAACCCAAGGTATCCTGGCACTGAGGATGCCCTCCTAACCCTCTACCCCAAGGTATAAAGGCACTGAGGATGCCCTCCTACCCCTCCAACGAAAGGAATCCTAGCACTGTGGATGCTATGCTACTCCTACTTCCACCTCAATGTATCCTGACACTGAGGTTGTCCTCCTACCCCTCTACCCCAACTATCCTACCGCTACTTCCACCTCAATATATCCTGACACTGAGGATGTCCTCCTACCCCTCCACTCCACCCCAGGTATCGGGGCACTGATGATGCTATCCTACCCCTACCTCCACCTCAAGGTATCCTGATACTGAGGATGCCCTGCTACCTCTCCACCCCAAGCTATATGGGCACTGAGGAAATCCTTCTATCCCAAGGTATTGGGACACTAAAGAAGACCTCCTACCCTTCCAACCCAAGGTATCGAGGCACTGAAGATGCCCTCCTACCCCTCTATCCCAAGGTATTGAGGCATTGAAGATGCCCTCCTACCCCTCCAACCCAAGGTATCCTGGCACTGAGAATGCCCTCCTACCCCTCTACCCCAAGGTATCGAGGCACTGAGGATGCCCTCCTACCCCTCCAACGAAAAGAATCCTAGCAGTGAGGATGCTATCCTACCCCTACCTCCACCTCAAGGTATCCTGATACTGAGGATGCCCTCCTACCCCTCCACCCCAAGCTATATGGGCACTGAGGAAATCCTTCTATCCCAAGGTATTGGGACACTAAAGAAGACCTCCTACCCTTCCAACCCAAGGTATTGAGGCACTAAGGATGCCCTCCTACCCCTTTTCCCCAAGGTATCGCGGCACTGAGGATGCCCTCCAACCCAAGGTATTCTGGCACTGAGAAATCCCTCCTACCCCTCTACCCCAAAATATTGAGGCACTGAAGATGCCCTCCTACCCCTCCAACCCAAGGTATCCTGGCACTGAGGATGCCCTCCTACCCCTTCACCCCAGGTATTGAGATACTGAGGAAATCCTTCTATCCCAAGGTATTGGGACACTAAAGAAGACCTCCTACCCTTCCAACCCAAGGTATCGAGGCACTGAGGATGCCCTCCTACCCCTTTTCCCTAAGGTATCGAGGCACTGAGGATGCCCTCCTACCCCTCCAACACAAGGTATCCTGGCACTGAGGATGCCCTCCTACCCCTCCAACCCAAGGTATCCTGGCACTAAGGATGCCCTCCTACCCCTCTACCCCAACTATCCTACCACTACTTCCACCTCAATATATCCTGACACTGAGGATGCCCTCCTACCCCTCCACTCCACCCCAGGTATCGGGGCACTGATGATGCTATCCTACCCCTACCTCCACCTCAAGGTATCCTGATACTGAGGATGCCCTCCTACCTCTCCACCCCAAGCTATATGGGCACTGAGGAAATCCTTCTATCTCAAGGTATTGGGACACTAAAGAAGACCTCCTACCCTTCCAACCCAAGGTATCGAGGCACTGAGGATGCCCTCCTACCCCTCTACCCCAAGGTATTGAGGCATTGAGGATGCCCTCCTACCCTTCCAACCTAAGGTATCCTTGCACTGAGGATGCCCACTCCAAGGTATCGAGGCACTGAGAATTCCCTCTTACCACAAGTAAGGGAGGCGGTACCTCCCTATTTCCTTGTTTCTATTACGATGCTGGCACGGTGTCCAGGCTCTGTCACGGATTGGTGGACTTGGAGACGGTCGCCAGTATAGAGGAAGTGGTGGGTGATGCCCCTGAGGAAGCCCTCCTACCTTTCCACCTCCTGGTATTGGGGTGCTGTAAATTAAATTAAAATATACAATATTTTCTTAATATTAATATATGTTAATATAATTTGTGTCAGAGGTTAAAAAATGTATTTTAGTGTACTTTTTAAATGAAATGTTAAGTTTCCTAGACCTTTGCAGCAATATTGTGGAATAAATAATTGTAACTGCCACTGTTCTATTCTCTAGGGTGTCTGTATTTAGAAAATATATAATGTTTTGGGGGATTTCTGTAATCTTCAGGCCTTAAATGATTTTTTCTGTGCAAAATAAATTGCAAAGATGGCCCTGGAGGTGAAAGGGTTAATTGGAATGAATTTCAGAGAAATAAAACAATGTATTTTATATATAGAAGTGTGTGTCCCATCTTTTCTGTCACTCCATTACCCAGCCGAATGACAGAAGATCAGTATGGAGATAGTTTTGTTGTAATGCCCCTGCAATGGATTTGGCTGATTGCGCCCCGGTTCAGATATGTGCGATGCGGGAAGCAGTGCGATTACAGAGCCGCTTCCCGCATCGCAGTCTTCCCACAATCAGTTCACACTGCTTTCTGCGAACCGCTGCGGGTCTCATTACAAAGTTAATGACACCCCGAGTTTTGTTCACAGATTGCAGTGTGAACTGTGCACTCGTACATGAATCGGATTGCATGGGGGAGAACACCCATATAATGCGATTCTAGTGCGGGAATAAAAGGTACATGTACCTTTTTATTGCAAATCTAATGCGAGTTCAGCCATACAAGTTAATGGCTGAACTCGCACTGCTCAGAGATCGCATGTGATCGGCATCTGCAGTGCGGGTGCGAATCACATGCGATCTCAGATCGCACAAGGGTGAACCCAGGCTTAAAGTAAAAAGTTCAGATGGGATTTATAAATCGTGCAGCCAAGGTGATGGCTTGTCCCCACCTATAACCTAATATAGAGATTTTTATTAATCTTATTTAAGGTGAATAAAACTCCATTAGTTATCAGAAATGGTGATATAAAATCTGGGTGGAGTTTGGCTCCTAACAGATTAAAGTAATATGATAACATAAGAGGTATAAAGAGGAGAGAAGAGAAACCCAACCTGCTCCCTCGAAGCACCAAACACTACTGCCAGCTGCTTCCCCCGCTCTGCTAAACCTTAGCTTTACTGCACTGTGACGTCATCGAGGCTAACGGTCCTAGAGCTGGGGAGACGGCCAGGCAGAGAGGTGATCACGTGGGCAAGGCATGGTGATCACATGATAAGGGGATGGTGATCACGTGGGTAAGGGAGGCGGTACCTCCCTATATCTCCGTTTCCACTACACTGCTGATAGGATGTCCGGGCTGTCCGTCACAGATTGGTGGGGGGTGTTAGAGGCGGAAGTTGTGGGCGGGGTCTGCGGTAGTGATGGGAAGTTAGATTCTTTTAAGTGAATCGGTTCATTTCGAGTCACTCACTGAAATGAACCGATTCATGAATCGATTCTTCGGTTCACTTGCTGAGTGTATTGACAAGCAAGTGAACCGAAGCTCTGACTCAACCTAATTCAATTAGTAGAATCAGAAAACTGATTCACAGAAGTTTGGTAGGTCCTTGGCTCAGAGCAGTCACAAGCCTATTGTTGCATCACTGTCAGATCATACAATATTGTCAGATTAGCCAGCGTTATCAATTTTGGTGACGCACAAACAAAAAGCGTGTTTTTGTGTGTGAACTGCAGTCTGATGCGCCAACTTCACTGTTAGCATTGCCAGCCATCAGGTTTGTGCACAGTCTTGACAGCGCAGGAATAACGATCGGATTTTATTAATGCAGGCAAAGTACCCACGGTAGTAAAATACAATGGTTAATTATGCATTGTAAAGACAGTGGACAAATCTGATGGTTAGCAATGTTATCTATGAAGTTGGCCAATCAGAATGCAGTTTACAGGCACAAAAACCCGCTTTTCCTTTACACCGCTGTTTGTGCGTCACTGTAAGTGGCAATCTTGGCTGATCCTATAGATTGCTCGATCTGATAGAACACCGCTACCCAGGTTACTGAGCACAATCCTATACTCATATGATTATATTACAGACCCTAGATACAATAAAGAGAACCTGTCACTTCTACAAACTATCACATAGGGGTTTGTTAAGTGGGAAAAAAAAAATAAAGTAAAAATTAAAACGATCCCCACCAACCCCAATATCTGCATGTGAATAAATGTGCGTAGGCATGCATGTGTACATAAACGATGATTGCTTTACATGTTAGGTGTCGCTACAAACGTCAGAGTGAGAGCAATAATTCTACAATGGTTAAATGTGATGTCCAGCACAGGCTCCAGACAAGGAAGTGAATGACACAGTGCTGAGGAAACAGTGGAGGGATGATTACAGCACAAGGACTCCATTGAAGAGGGAACTTTCGCAGGGGATACTGAGGGGAGAAGCTGGAGATTGAAGGAGGAACCCCCTTCTAGGACCAAGCACAGTGATCGAGGACCGGACAGCAGAGGAGATCGACCCGGACCCAAGAAGGAGGACCCCAAGACCCCATTTACCAAAGCGGGTACCCCTGCAGGGGTAGGAAATTTCTGGTAAGTGTGGGCATATACGGGGGAGCACGTGTGGAAGTCACCATATTCCCTGAAAGAGCACGGAAGTCACCTTTATAGAATTTGAACATTTACAGCAACGTCATCGTATTTTGTTTGTCATTCTGGTGAACGATCAACGCCACATATTGCACAAAAGAACCAACATTGATTGGAAATATACCAGTGTTTGTAAACACACCGCCCTGGGAACTAGCACATTCTGACACAATACAGCACTTTCCTTATCTGCACTGAGTTTTTTGGACACCTACGGACGTCTACGGACGAATCAGTTGAAATAATTTATCACTTCTACTATATGCTCTGTGTTTATTTGTTTTGAGCTTTAAATATATGGGTTTGCACATTCTGGCACATTAGCACCTTGGTTATATACTTACGGACATTTACGGGCGGTTTTTATACTTCCCACTATTTTTCAATATATATTTTCTGGCACAAGTCACTTTGTTTTTACATCAACCTGTTCCTCATGAATAACCAACCAGTCGTTTTATCTTGATTTATACGTTTTAAATTCTACGGACATTTACGGACTTTTACGGACCATCATTTCTTAATATATTCCTTTTTAATTCTTCTGCTTTATGGTGTATACAGAATCAGGGTTGTATAGATTTACATGCGTGTACATCTGTATATTACAACATCATTGGAGTTCATATCATAGAGACAGCGCCATTTCCATACCCCCCATACATTTTTAACGTTCCCTCTTAGGAGGAAATTTACTGGAAGGCAGCAGTCCTATCGTACATATCCTTAGAGTTTTTCCCGAGTCCTGAGCGCAGGAACATTTCCCTTATTTTAAATTGTGACCCATGGAATATTTAACCCTTTCCTCTTAAAACTAAAAAAAAGAGTCCCACTTCACACTTGTGCAATGCGGGAAGCAGTGCGATTCCAGTGCAGGTTCCATGCATCGCTTCTCACTCTCAGGCAGTTCACAGTCACACTGCTCTCTGCAAACCGCTGCAGGTGTCAATGTAAATTGAATGACACCCCAAACCGGTTTGCAGATCACAGTGCAGACTGTGATAATGGACAGGAATCCGATCCGATTCCAGTGCAGAACAAAAAAGGGTCCTGCACCATTTTGGTGCGAATGCGATGCAATTTCAGCCATACACTTTGTATGGCTGAATTCACATCACACAGACATTGCATGTCATGTGCACAGCAATACAATGCGAATCACATGCAAAAAACCCAAGGATCCAGGGGACCAAAGGCAAAACAAAATTACTTAAAAACAGGGTAAAATGTATTTTTGTGTTATATTTTTTTTTATATTTGTGTATATATAATACAAATAATTTATGTGTGTGTGTGTGTGTGTGTGTGTGTGTATATATATATCTGTGTTATATTTTATATTGAGACAGCCCTTTCATTCAGTTATATAGCTACTAATCAGTGGTGATTCATGGTTCTCTTTGTGTACTGGGCTCCAGGGGCGTCGCCAAGGGGTGGCTATCAGGGCTTCAGCCCCGAATGTCACGCCCTTAGCCCCGAGCCTCCCGCGGGGCCCCTAATGGCGACTCCCGCAGGGCCAGTACAAGGCAGGGGCAGTGCCGGCAGTGCGCTTTACTCATGGCCGTTCTCCGGCTCCATGTACTCCTCCTCCGCCCTGCCCCTCCCTCCACTCTGCTCGGGCTCTGTCCTCCTCCGCCCCCCTCCGGCTTCATGTCCTCCTCCGCCGCTCTGCTCCGGCTCTGTCCTCCTCCGCCCCCCCCCTCAGCCGCTCTGCTCGGGCTCTGTCCTCCTCCGCCCCCCTCCATTCCCCTCCGGCTCAGTGTCCTCCTCCTCGGCCCCCCCTCCCTCCGCTCTGAACGGGCTCTGTCCTCCTCCGCTCCCCCCCGCCAGGTGAGAGGAGTGGGAGAGCAGCTGGCTGAGGGCTCCAAGAGACGGCGGGGATGAAGAGCCACAAGGACAGCCAGGACGAATTGCCTGGAGCAGGGAGAAAAGCTCTGAAGACTTCAGGATGCAGAGGTGAGTTGTAAAAAAGGGTAAAGTGCAGAGGTGATAGATGGTGCAGATGTAAGTTGTGGAAGAGTGTGGGGGTGAAAAGGTGATTTGCAGACAGGGTGCAGATGTGAGTTTAAAGGGGGTGCAGAGGTGGGATGTGGATGGGTAGGGATGCAAAGGTGAATTGCGGACAGGGGGTGCAGAGGGGAATTGCAGACAGGGGTGATGTGAGTTGCCTAAGAGTGTGGGGTGAAGAAGTGCAGATGTAAGTTGCAGAGCGGTGAAGGGGCGCAGAAGTGAGTTGCGGACAGGGCGTGTAGAGGTGATTTGCAGACAGGATGTGCAGATGTGAGTTGCTGAAAGGGGGTGCAAAGCTGGCTTGTGGATGGGTGGGGGTGCAGATGTGAGTTGCTGAAAGGGGGTGCAAAGCTGGGTTGTGGATGGGTGGGGGTGCTGAGGTGATTTGTGTACAGGGGGTGCAAAGATGGGTTGTGGATGGGTGGGGGTGCTGAGGTGATTTGCGTACAGGGGGTGCAAAGATGGGTTGTGGATGGGTGGGGATGCTGAGGTGATTTGCGTACAGGGGGTGCAAAGATGGGTTCTGGATGGGTGGGGATGCTGAGGTGAGTTGCGTACAGGGGGTGCAAAGATGGGTTGTGGATAGGTGGGGGTGCTGAGGTGATTTGCGGATAGGGGGTGCAGAGATGATTTGCAGACGGGGTACATATGTGAGTTGTGGAAAGGGGGTGCCGAGGTGGGTAGTGGATGTAGCAAAGACAAAAGAACAATGGCGCACTGGCCTAGCGCATTATCTTCAGATAAAAACCTGTAAAAAGCTGTGAAATAGAGCTTATTAAGCATTTGTGGGGTCCTTCCAATGCATGGCCATGTGCTGCGCGGCTGGTTCTCTCACAAACAAGGCTACCGCGTTTCGAGGTTTCCACCTCTTCTTCAGAGCTCTGAAGAGAGTTGGGTTGTGGATGGGTGGGTGTGCAGATGTGAGTTGTGGACAGGGGGTGCAAAGGTATATTGTGGACAGGAGTGCAGAAATACATTGCGGATGAGGGTGCAGAGGTGAGTTTTGGACGGGGTGCAGAAGTGAGCTATGAACAGTTTTGGACAAGGGTGCCGAAGCGAGTAGTGGTTGGGGGTGCAGCGGTGAGTTATCAATGGTGGGTGCAGAGATGAGTTTCTGCACCTTTTCTCTGAGAAAAAGAGCTAAAATATACACACATACGTGCGTTTGAGCACACCTATATGCGGTGTCAAGTCGCCCACCTGAGCCACAGGCGAGCGGCTTAATAGAGCCACGAGCGGGCGGCTCACAGAAGAAGGGAGCAGAGAGAGAGAGGGGCGGGAAAGCAGAGATGACATCTCTCTCTGCCCGCCCCGCATCACTGCTCTTCCGCCGCTGCGGCCGCACTGTCTCTCTCTCCACAGCCCTGAGCGCCGGTGGGGGGAGGGGGGCTGTCATAGTCGCTGACTCCCGTGGCGGGGTGCGGGGAGGGCTCTGTACTGGCTGCATACTGTGAGGAATTCCACTGGGGGGCACCTGTGATGGAAGAAGGAACACTGCTGGGGGGCACCTGTGATGGAAGGAGGAACTCTGCTGGAGGGGCACCTGGGATGGAAGGAGGAACTCCGCTGGGGCACCTGTGATGGAAGGAGGAACTCCGCTGGGGGCATCTGTGATGGAAGGAGGAACTCCTCTGGGGGCACCTGTGATGTAAGGAGGAACTCCGCTGGGGGCACCTGTGATGGAAGGAGGAACCCCGCTGGGGGCATCTGTGATGGAAGGAGGAACTCCGCTGGGGGCACCTGTGATGTAAGGAGGAACTCCGCTGGGGGCACCTGTGATGTAAGGAGAGACTCCACTGGGGGCACCTGATGAAAGGAGGGACTCCACTGGGGGCACCTGATGGAAGGAGGGACTCCACTGGTGGCACCTGATGAAAGGAGGGACTCCGCTGGGGGACACCTGTGATGGAAGGAGGGACTCCACTGGTGGCACCTGATGGAAGGAGGGACTCCACTGGGTACACCTGTGATGGAAGGAGGGACTCCGCTGGGGGACACCTGTGATGGAAAGAGGGACTCCGCTGGGGACACCTGATGGGGGAGAAAGGTAGTGTCCACAGGGGG
>BLSH010341645.1:48299-58301 GCA_018402905.1 Glandirana rugosa | reverse complement strand
TAGTTGGTGGGGGGGTCAAGGTGGCGTTAGTTGGTGGGGGGTCAAGGTGGGGTTAGTTGGTGGGGGGGGTCGAGGTGGCGTTAGTTGGGGGGGTCGAGGTGGCATTAGTTGGTGTGGGGGGGCCAAGGTGGCGTTAGTTGGTGGGGAGTAGGGGCAGTATTTATGAGGTGAATTCTGGTAATAGGGTAATAGGGGTGGCTGGGGGTCTGTCAATTGGGATTGGGGGAGCTTAAGTTGTTTGGGAATAGGTGTGTCAATGGGGGGCAGGGGTCATTAATGGTGGGGTGGGAGTCTGTTAGTGCGGAGGTAGAGTATTTAGGAGGGAATGGGGTCTTATAGTGGGTGTGTGGGCCATATGTCTCTGCCCACCCGCCCAGCATCGGCACTATTTTGCCTTTCTAACTGTCATAGGACAGCAGTATAGCTATTGCGCACGTGCCAGTCTCTCCGCTCTTGAATGTGGGATGCTCCAGATGCTGTACTGCTGTGCAGAGGGATACATGTAGGGATTTTCCACTGCATAAAACCTTTACAAAGCGACTTTAAAGTGACAATCTGCATCTTCTTTTTGTGTTACCAGGCTACAGTGGGAAGCTGCATCTGGTGCTACGAGATTGACGACCGTTGACAGTGACAAGGTGCATCTGGTGGCAGGTGACGATGGCAAGTGACACACTCAGTTCTCCTATTGATTCTGCATTATGGTGAGCTGAACTTTTTCATTTTATCTTACAATGTATTAATATAAATAACGTGCTTCAATCATCCTGACAACATAACAACCATGGCGACGTGGTGATTGAAGCACTCACACTTTCCATCACCCCGACAAATCAGCAGTAATATCGGTATCCCTTGAAAGAAGGCATCCCCTTCTACTTCTGCGCATGCGCTTGTTTCTGGCAAAGCTAATTAGGGGCGGAGCGGCTGCACCCAAATACAATAGAGCTGTTTTAACTGTTTACACACCAAGTACAGGCTGGATCAGGATGACAGCAGGACAGTGGCGGAGACGCCACTGGGCACACAAGGGAGGCTGGATGGTATGGGGGAGGCTTTAGACGCCACTGTGGCACACGCTGGATGGCACAGGGTAGGCTGGTTAGGGTATCACAGGGAAGGCTGGATAGCACGAGGGGGGGGGGGGGCACAGAAGAGGCTGGATGGCATGGGGGCATATGCTGGATGGCACAGGCTGGATGGCACAGGGGAGGCTAGATGGCACAGACGGGATGGCACAGGGGAAGCTGGATGGGACAGGCACAGGCTGGAGACATGTGGCACAGGCTAGGGGGCACAAGCTGGATGGCACAAACTGGGGGCACAGGCTAGAGACACAGCGAGACATATGGCACAGGCTGGCGAGACACATGGCATAGGCTGGGGGGGGTAATAGGCTGGAGACACATGGCACATACTAAAGGCCACAAGATGGGTGGCACAGACGAGCTAGGGGGCACAGGCTGGAGACACATGGCACAGGCTGGGGGGGTCACAGGCTAGGGGGCACAGGCTGTATGGCACAGACTGGTAGTCACAGGCTGGGGGTCACAGGCTTGATTGCACAGGCTGGGGGTCACAGACTGGATGGCACAGACTGGTAGTCATAGGCTGGGGGGGCACAGGCTGTATGGCACAGGCGGGGGGGTCACAGGCTGGATTGCACAGGGGTGCATGGGCTGGGCTGGATGACACATGGGGCACAGGCTGGATGACACATGGGGCACAGGCTGGATGGCACAGGGGGCACAGGCAGGGTGTTGCTGTTAGTGCGGAGGTAGAGTATTTAGGAGGGAATGGGGTCTTATAGTGGGTGTGTGGGCCATATGTCTCTGCCCACCCGCCCAGCATCGGCACTATTTTGCCTTTCTAACTGTCATAGGACAGCAGTATAGCTATTGCGCACGTGCCAGTCTCTCCGCTCTTGAATGTGGGATGCTCCAGATGCTGTACTGCTGTGCAGAGGGATACATGTAGGGATTTTTCACTGCATAAAACCTTTAATCTGCATCTTCTTCTTGTGTTACCAGGCTACAGTGGGAAGCTGCATCTGGTGCTACGAGATTGACGACCGTTGACAGTGACAAGGTGCATCTGGTGGCAGGTGACGATGGCAAGTGACACACTCGGTTCTCCTATTGATTCTGCATTATGGTGAGTTGAACTTTTTCATTTTATCTTACAATGTATTAATATAAATAACGTGCTTCAATCATCCTGACAACATAACAACCATGGCGACGTGGTGATTGAAGCACTCACACTTTCCATCACCCCGACAAATCAGCAGTAATATCGGTATCCCTTGAAAGAAGGCATCCCCTTCTACTTCTGCGCATGCGCTTGTTTCTGGCAAAGCTAATTAGGGGCGGAGCGGCTGCACCCAAATACAATAGAGCTGTTTTAACTGTTTACACACCAAGTACAGGCTGGATCAGGATGACAGCAGGACAGTGGCGGAGACGCCACTGGGCACACAAGGGAGGCTGGATGGTATGGGGGAGGCTTTAGACGCCACTGTGGCACACGCTGGATGGCACAGGGTAGGCTGGTTAGGGTATCACAGGGAAGGCTGGATAGCACGAGGGGGGGGGGGGGCACAGAAGAGGCTGGATGGCATGGGGGCATATGCTGGATGGCACAGGCTGGATGGCACAGGGGAGGCTAGATGGCACAGACGGGATGGCACAGGGGAAGCTGGATGGGACAGGCACAGGCTGGAGACATGTGGCACAGGCTAGGGGGCACAAGCTGGATGGCACAAACTGGGGGCACAGGCTAGAGACACAGCGAGACATATGGCACAGGCTGGCGAGACACATGGCATAGGCTGGGGGGGGTAATAGGCTGGAGACACATGGCACATACTAAAGGCCACAAGATGGGTGGCACAGACGAGCTAGGGGGCACAGGCTGGAGACACATGGCACAGGCTGGGGGGGTCACAGGCTAGGGGGCACAGGCTGTATGGCACAGACTGGTAGTCACAGGCTGGGGGTCACAGGCTTGATTGCACAGGCTGGGGGTCACAGACTGGATGGCACAGACTGGTAGTCATAGGCTGGGGGGGCACAGGCTGTATGGCACAGGCGGGGGGGTCACAGGCTGGATTGCACAGGGGTGCATGGGCTGGGCTGGATGACACATGGGGCACAGGCTGGATGACACATGGGGCACAGGCTGGATGGCACAGGGGGCACAGGCAGGGTGTTGCTGAATGGTCAGTGCTTATCCCTGGGGATTTCACAGCGGCTGTAGCATGATGATTGGGGAATCTGTCGTGGGGGGGGGATGGGTTGGGATGAGTGGTTAGAGGAGTGTGGGTTTATCAGTGGAGTTCAGGGGTCATTATTTGAGATGTGAGGATCTATCAGAGGTGGGGCTCGGTTGACAAGGAGTGGCGGTCTTGTAGTGGGGGGTGTTTCGTTTGTGGGGTAACATTCTGTCAGTGTGGAGAGGGAGTAGTTGGGGGGTGGCTCTGGCAGTGGGAAGTGGCTGTTTAGATTGTGGCGTGATGGTCTGTGAAGGGGGTGAGGGTCTCGATACTGAATTTCACGGCCTGTATTATAAGAGGGGATACTACATTTCACGGCCTGTATTATGAGGGGATACTGAATTTCATGGCCTGTATCATATGAGGGGATACTGAATTTCATGGCCTGTATTATATGAGGGGATACTGAATTTCATGGCCTGTATTATAAGAGGGGATGCTGCATTTTACGGCCTGTATTATGAGGGGATACTGAATTTCACGGCCTGTATTATGAGGGGATACTGAATTTCACGGCCTGTATTATGAGGGGATACTGAATTTCATGGCCTGTATTATATGAAGGGATACTGAATTTCACGGCCTGTATTATAAGAGGGGATACTGCATTTCACTGCCTGTATTATAAGAGGGGATACTGCATTTCACTGCCTGTATTATAAGAGGGGATACTGCATTTCACGGCCTGTATTATGAGGGGATACTGCATTTCACGGCCTGTATTATAAGAGGGGACTCTACATTTCACGGCCGGTATTCTGAGGGGATGCTGCATTTTACAGGCCTGTATTATGAGGGGATACTGAATTTCATGGCCTGTATTATATGAGGGGATACTGAATTTCATGGCCTGTATTATATGAGGGGATACTGAATTTCATGGCCTGTATTATGAGGGGATACTGAATTTCACGGCCTGTATTATATGAGGGGATACTGAATTTCATGGCCTGTATTATATGAGGGGATACTGAATTTCACGGCCTGTATTATGAGGGGATACTGAATTTCACGGCCTGTATTATGAGGGGATACTGAATTTTCACGGCCTGTATTATGAAGGGATACTGAATTTCACGGCCTGTATTATAAGAGGGGATACTGCATTTCACGGCCTGTATTCTGAGGGGATACTGCATTTCACGGCCTGTATTCTGAGGGGATACTGCATTTCACGGCCTGTATTCTGAGGGGATACTGCATTTCACAGCCTGTATTATAAGAGGGGACACTACATTTCACGGCCGGTATTCTGAGGGGATGCTGCATTTTACAGGCCTGTATTATGAGGGGATACTGAATTTCATGGTCTGTATTATCAGGGGATCCTACATTTCACGGCCTGTATTATAAGAGGGGATACTGCATTTCACGGCCTGTATTATGAGGGGATACTGAATTTCACGGCCTGTATTATAAGAGGGGATACTGAATTTCATGGCCTGTATTATTACTATTGTTATAGGATACAAATTTAAACCCCCAACTGCCATAGAGGGTTAAAAGCAAGCTGGTAGCAATTATCATTAGTTGGTGGTGACGTGTATTAGTTGGCAGCGGCTCAGTCAGATTTTTCAGTTGGATGGGGGTCAGTCTGAGGTGTCAGTAGTTTGTGGTGGGGTGGTAATCTGATGTGTAGCCAGCGGGCTGGTTAAATAACATTTTGTTGTGGTTTTGCGTAAGTATTTGCTCGCTCCTCAATATTTATTGTATTTTAATTAAACCATTTTTTGAGAATTTTATTTGTTTATCTCTGTGTTAGTGATCATATCTCTTTCAGTGTGTTATAGAGCACTACATGGACCCTTCTTCAGCTAACATCAATGCACCCTAGTGTATTATTGTGCTTCATTGTAATTCAGCATGCCATTTGTATCATTGAGGGGAAGCCAAGGAAGAAAAAGATAAAAAATTATTAGCATACTAATCATGAGATACTTTATTTTTAACATCCATTTTGAAGGTGCTATATGTAAATTTAAATGCCTGGCCCACCCATTTTTTGGTTACCACTTGCTTACTGGCCACTTAAACTCCCTTCCCGCCCAGGCCAATTTTCTGCTTTCAGCTCTTTTGCTCTTTGAATGACAATTGTGCGGTCGTGCGACGTTGTACCCAAACAAGATTAGTGTCCTTTTTCCCCCAAAAAAATAGCTTTCTGTTGGTGGTATTTGATCACCTTTGTGGTTTTTATTTTTTATGCTATAAACAAAGAGCGATCATTTGGAAAAAAACATTTTTTTTTCTTTTTGCTATAATATCCAAAAAAAAATTATTATATAATAATGTATTCTTCTACATAGCTAGTCTACAAGCTATGGGAATTGATTTATGGCATTTTTATTTTATTTTACTAGTAATGGCGGCAATCATATTTCTTGGTGACTTTCAACTTGTGGGTGACACGATGTTGCAAGTCATGAGACAAAATATTGATTCAATGTGTGCCATTTTAAATTGATACACCGGTTTACACTGAGGTCACCCATCAGTCGGCTTAGCCCCCTGATAAGGCGCGCTCCATTCAGTGCAATAGAGCAGTTCTAATCGGAGAAACTCAGGACTCTCCGACTTCAAAAAATGTTCCTGTACCATTTGGGGGCGACTTCAGAGCGATTTGCATTGACTTCTATTACAGAACTCATTTGCAACGCCTACTGAAGTTGCGCTGTATGGGGCGTCTTCAAAGTCGGGTGACTTTGAAGCTTCCCCCCAGTGTGAACTGTAACAATTTAATTTTTCTTTAAATAACATACATTTTATACTTGCCTGCTCTGTGAAGTTGATTTTGCACAGAACAGCCCCGATCCGCCTCTTCTCTGGTCCCTCGTCTATGCTCCTGGCCCCTCCCTCCTGCATAATTCCCCCACAGCAAGCTGCTTGCAATGGGGACACCGGACCTGAGCCGCTGCTGTGTGTGTCCATTCTGACATGGAGCTGTGGCTCAACCACGCCAACCTCTATACTGTGATTCGCTCACTGAGTTTGACAGCAGCAAGAGCCAATGGCACCTGCTGTGTGTCTCATTCAATGAAGAGAGGGACAGCAAAGTCTCTTGTGCAACATCGTTGGAACATCGTTGATGTTAAATACATCAAGGGGGTGAATAAGGTTCAGGAGGGCAGTCTTTTCAATATGAAACCAAAATCAAGAACACGGGGACATGACCTCAAACTAACTGGGGGGGAAGTTCAAAACTAATCTTAGAAAGTATTATTTTACTGAAAGGGTGGTTGATTATTGGAATAAACTACCAACAGAGGTTGTGAGACAGTCAACAGTAAATGGCTTCAAACATGCTTGGGATAAACATAAATCCATAGTCAAACAACAAGGTTAATGTACAAAAAAAAAAATTATAAATAAATAAAAATAAAAAATAAAAAAATAAATAAATAAATAAAAAGGGGCAGACTCGATGGACTACTCAGTCTTTTTCTGCCGTCACTTTTCTATGTTTCTATGATAGAGATGGGGGTCAGGTAAGTATTAGGGGGGCTGCTGCAGACAGAATGTTTTTTATCTTAATCGAAAAAATGCATTAAGATTAAAAGCCGTTGTGCCTTTACAACCACTTTAATCTGTGCCATTTCTGATGCAATTTTTTAATACAAAAATTCCACTGCCATCCATTTTTCTGCTAATTACCAGTGTACACACTGGAAAAATATCCTTCCAAAGTATTGTCTTCTACCATGTTTATTCACCTGCCAAAATTAAAACAATATTTTTTTTTTCTTTAATGTTTTGTATTCTTTACACTTCAAAACATAAGGTAATACTTGAGGGATACCAGCAATAGTTGTTTTAATGAAACTGTGGAGTCAAGAAGTGGTTGTAATGAGAAAATAATTTCCATACGGCCATACCCTGAAATTTGGACTTTGGAGACCACTTCTGAAAAATAAAGAGTAAACTAGCATTTGACATAATTGCACTTGGAAATGGAAGACTATGTAATAATGCTTCATGTAAACCAAAAACTTTTTTATATTTCAGAACACAATTGAGATGGAAAAAGAATGCGACTTAAGAAGAGTAGAAGGGGCAGCATGAAGAGGCGATAGACCCTGTTGACCTGTAACTTCAAGAATATGAAAGAGAATCCACTCACATACTCTGTGATAACGTTTATGGAAGAGGAGGCTGAAGGAGCAGACCCACAAAATTGTGCCTGTCTACTCTAGAAGATCCTGAAAGGGAAGGGGGGTGATCAGAAATAACACTCCATACATGACTAAATGTTGTATAGCTGATGTCCGTAAAAATTAGAGGCGCATCTTCCTGAGGACACTGAATTTAGTACATTACTGTTTGACTTGTTTAGAAATAATGTGATGTGAGAATAAATTGACCATGAGAACTGAACTTATGTGGACTGTGCAATCGCTCATAGACTAGGAGCGGTCAGCCTCAGTTGGGGCAAGACTGCTAAGCACCATACTGGGCTGCTAAACAAAAAATGAGAAGATATCATTGCAGATCAAAAATGATGTCACACTCTGTATTGCTATAATTCACCATAACAAAATTATGAAAAACGTTAAAGTCACCTTCAAGTTGCATTGAAGTGGCATTGACTTTGATGTTAGAGCAGTGTAACCAAGATGAAATGTTGAGTTCACATAAAAAAAGTAGACTTCAGAAATATGTTTTTTTTTTCCATAATTGTAACAGTGTGTCACATTTTCAATAGAAGAAAGGGTGCCTAAAGGCAATAGACTAAGAGATGGAGTGACTAAATGCCCCAAATAGGTGCGGGTGTGCCTTGTGGTTCATAACTAAGAGAGGGCATGGGCGTCCGCAGAAATTTTTTCGGGGGGGGGGGGGGGCATCATTTTAAGGTCACCCATGCTATGCTGCTTTTTGACATTATCACGGTCAGAGACTGCAGACATAGTACAGGAGATGGTCAGAAACTGCGGACATAGTACAGGAGATGGTCAGAGACTGCAGACATAGTACAGGAGACGGTCAGACACTGCGGACATAGTATAAGAGACAGTCAGAGACTGTGGACATAGTACAGGAGATGATCAGACACTGCAGACATACTACAGGAGATGGTCAGAGACTGCAGGCATACTACAGGAGATGGTCAGACACTGCAGACATACTACAGGAGATGGACAGACACTGCAGACATAGTACAGGAGATGGTCAGACACTGCAGACATAGTACAGGAGATGGTCAGACACTGCAGACATACTACAGGAGATGGTCAGACACTGCAGACATACTACAGGAGATGGTCAGACACTGCAGACATACTACAGGAGATGGTCAGACACTGCAGACATGATACAGGAGATGGTCAGACACTGCAGACATAGTACAGGAGATGGTCTGAGACTGTGGACATGGCACACGAGATGATCAGAGACTTCATACATAGCCCAAGAGGATAAGGACCTAATGGGCAACCCCCGATCCCTAATTCCAGGGGGGGCAATTGCCCCCCCCTTGCCCCTATCTGCGGACGCCCATGAGAGAGGGGTGTCTTAAAGTGGTTGTATCACCTAAAATGTATTTTTTACCTACAGGTAAGCCTATAATAAGACTTACCTGAAGGCAAAATGAATATCTCCTAAACCTGTACAGTTTAGGAGATATTCTCTCTGCAAGCACCACTGATGTCAGAAGTGCATTCGCAGTGATGTCCCAACGAAGGCCCAGCGCATAGTGACGAACCCTGCCAGAAAGTACACCATAAAGATGGGCTCCTGCACGCATGCGCGGGAGTGACGTCTCACAGTGCCGGAGCCGCATACACGGAGGGATCCAGGGAGGAGAGATGTCAGCTCCCTCTTTGGTGACCGGGTGGACCAGTGGGAGCTTCGTTCTGGTATTACATAATGAGCTAGTATATGGTGCATACTAGCTCATTATGCCTTTTTTATTTTATTTTTTTCACATGGATACAACCGCTTTAAGGTCCAAGACTAGGAAAGGGGGAACCTGGAGGTCATGGACTGAGACAGTGCCTTTAGGAGCATTGTATGAGCAAGAACAGTATCCCATGAAAGAAGGTATCCCCTTCTACTTCTGCGCATGCGCTGGTTTCAGGCATAGGAAAGCGAGCGCGGAGCTGCTGCACCCGAACACAACAGAGCTGATTTCACTCTTTACACGCCAAGTGATCACCAGGAGGCACAGCAAGACGCAGGTTGGATGGGAGACACACAGGCTGCATCAGGATGACAGCGGGACATTGGCAGAGACCCAGGCTGGATGCCACAGGGGCACATGCTGGATGGCACAGGGGAGGCTGGATGGCACTGGGGCACGCCACAGGCTGGGTGGGTAACAGGCTGGATGCCACAGTCTAGGGGGCACAAGCTGGATGGCACAGTGAGACAAATGGCACAGGCTAGGGGGCACAAGCTGGATGGCACAGCAAGACACATGGCAGAGGCTGGGTAGGGGGGCACAGGCTGGAGACACAGAGGCACATGTCACAGGCTGGATGACACGGTATTGCACGGGCTGGATAGCACAGGCTGAGTGGGGCAGAATGGTCAGTGCTTATCACAGGGAATTTCACAGCGGCTGTAGCATGAAGATAAGGAATCTGTTGGGGGGGGGGGGTGGAGTTGGGATGGGAGTTGACTATCTGGGTATGAAGAGATTGGTGAGTAGGGTTGAGGTGGGGGGGGGGGGTTGTCTAAGGAATAGAAGTACGATGTCGGCGACACTTTAAGGGACACTATTCGTGACTGGTAAGACG
>BLSH010341645.1:21907-47931 GCA_018402905.1 Glandirana rugosa | reverse complement strand
TTGGGTTTTTAGTTTGTGACCCCCCCCCCACCAACTAACGCCACCTTGACCCCCACCAACTAACGCCACCTTGACCCCCCACCAACTAACGCCACCTTGACCCCCCACCAACTAATGCCACCTCGACCCCCCACCAACTTACGCCCCCTTGACCCCCCACCAACGCCACCTTGACTACCAAACACCCCCCAACTACTTTCCTGCCACTCCCCACTGACAGACACCCCACCAAGTAATGCACCCAACTGCACTACCAATCTCCCCAAACTACTGCCCCCCTCAACCACCAGTCACCACTAATAGACCGCCAGCCTCTGTGATATCCCCAGGGATAAGCACTGACCATCTGTCAAGGGGTTAATGCAGCCTGTGTCCCACTGTCTGTGACCCCCCCACCCGTGGCTTCATGCAGTCAGTCTGTGACATCCATGGTGTGCCGCCCCCCCCCAGTGACATACAGCCTTGCCTGTGTCTTCGCCGTGAGCCCTCGCCGTGTCCCATTGTCATCTAGCTGAAGCCTGTATCTCGGCGTGTGAGCGATGAATCCAACTCCGTTTTAAACATCGGCAGCTGCTCCGCGCTCAATTAGTTTTGCCTGAAACTGGCGCACGCGCATTAGTAACAGGGGATACCTTCTTTCACGGGATACCGATATTACTGTTACACTGGCTTCTTCATTCCCTGCATTATAATCGGCCTCACGTTGAGGTAGGCATCTTCCCCTTAGGGTTGTCATCCCTTTAATCCAGAACACATTAATTACACAGGTTCTGAGACTGATTAAGGTGGTAATTAAACTCACTGGGTGCCTCATCTGCATTAAATTGGCCTCAGAATCTGTGTAATTCATATGTGTCCTGGATTAAAGGGATGATGTGGCAACCCTACTTCTCCTGCCCTTCACCCTGGCATGTGTATGGCTCAGGCTG
Source organism: Glandirana rugosa (assembly GCA_018402905.1). Lineage (NCBI taxonomy): Eukaryota > Metazoa > Chordata > Amphibia > Anura > Ranidae > Glandirana > Glandirana rugosa. The sequence continues at coordinate 47,002 of BLSH010341645.1, read as the reverse complement.
GCACTGCTCTGCCCCAGGATAATGTGTGGCTCGTATAGAATTGCTGGGCTCCGTAATAATGACTCCGCTCCTCTGCACCAATCCAGGCTGAGGGTTTCTTTAGCGCCCCCTGCTGGAGGAACAGCACTGGCTGGGCGCACAAATCTCCATTCCTTCGCTGTGTGGTTTTATAATTTGCCTTCCTTTTGCTTTTATCACAATCACTCCCGCAGATCACCTCTGGGCGGACAGAAGACTTGACTTTTATAAATAACATCTCAGCAAATTCCAAGTGTGGGTGGTGGGTTTTTTCTTTTAGCTCAACTCTGAAAATCCTCAAAAAATGATCCCTTGCAGAGGTCTAGGGGACTTCTTAACCACTTCACCCCCGGAAGGATTTACACCCACCCCCCTTCTTGACCAGAGCACTTTTTGCGATTCGGCACTGCGTCACTTTAACTGACAATTGCGCGGTGATGCGATGTTTAACCCAAACAAAATTAACGTCTTTTCTCCTACGTTCACTGACAGACGCAGCTCTTCTTTGACATGTGGGTTATATGCAGATCCTATTAGGAGTTAACTAGGCAAAAGAAAGAAAGCAAGCTGGCCCCTCCCAGGGGGCCAGCCTCTCTTTCCCATATAATCCCCCTGCTTTGCGCAGCATATCAGTTTTAACATGCCTAGTGCAAGGAGTTGACCTGGCTCCCTTATGGGACCTGCAGTTCAGAATTTTTGCTACCGCTTTTTTATTTTTTTCAAGCTATCTGATGAAAACTGCTATCAAGAAGCCGGCTGGGGCATAGAGGGTTACAAAAAATCCTGCACTTTCCCCAGCACGGCCGTCCGATGCGAGCTAGTCCTATGCTATGGCGGGTCCCGCCGCATCGTGCCCATTCCATGCGGGCGGCTAGTGGGTGCCCCCCACTTGTGCCCAGTGTCCGGACTGTGGTCCTGTCCAGGGGCTTTTGGCCGGCAGCATCCCTCCCAGTCTGGGGAGGAAAGTTTGCGACCGGGTGGCTACCCGCTACGCCCGTCAGGAGTGGTGAGTGAGCCTCCTCTTCTACCCCCTAGGGGCGCGGAGGGGGGGGGGGGCGCTGGGCGTTCTTAGTGTATTTCTTTAAAATCTAGCCGCCTGTGGAGGATGGTCGCTGGGCTAGCGCCCTCCTGGGTGCTCCCGTCCCCTCCTTTTACCCCACACTGCACCCCGTTAATCGCTGCCATTTCCTACAGCTTAGACCGCCATGTGGTGATCCGCCGCCATTTTACGGCGGATCGCCGCCATTTTGCCGGAGCAGCGGCCATTTTCCCTGAGTGCCGGTGGCGACCATTTTGCCGTAGCCGCGGCCCACATGCAGCCTTTGGCCTCTTGTGGATGTCCTCGGCGGCCATATTGGAGTCCCTGAATGCTGTAAAAAACGTGCTGCTGCCGTTTTTACTTTCACTTTCTCTGGGGCGGTGTGGCTGGCTTCTGACAGCGCAGGCTCTTCCTGGTGGTCCTCAGGACGTTTGTGGGCAAAAACAGCAAGTATAGCTGGGCTCTCCTGGGGGTGCTGGTAGCGGTGGGTGCAGTCCTCTTGGGATTTTCCATGGCGTTCTGTGGGGCGCTGGTGTGGTTACATTGTGGGGGTGCCTCAATTTATTTTCCGCACTTTGACTGTCAGTCCGGGGGAGTGGTGGCAGATGACCCTGCAGGGCCTTCTGTGGAGGAGGCAGCAGCAGCGCAACCTGCGCTTGGGACCCTGGTGTACCTGGACCAGCTGAGGGCAGTATTTGGGGAATTTCTCCCCCGGGTGGGGCCGAGCAATGCTCTAGGGGTCCCTAAAAAGCGTCCTCTTCCCCCTTGTTCCTCAGTGGAAGATTCCGAACCGGAAATGGCTCCGGGGGTCACCGGGACCCCCGTGGAACTTTCAGAGGGTGAATTAGTCCCCTCGGACAGTGAAGAGGACCAGGGGGCCTCAGAAGCGCGCGGAAAAGCGCTGGTGTCCGCAATAATCTCTGGCATCCGTGCGTCCTTGCGACTGGACCAAGAAGGCGAGTCGCAAGCATCTGCATATGTTTGCGGATCTGCTAGGCCTCCTAGGTCGCCCAGAGCTTACCCTTATGATCAGTTTTTTGACCATCTGATCTATCAGGAATGGCAGCGTCCGCAACATTCCTTCGCCCCACCTAAGTGTTTCGCTATACGTTATCCTTTTGAGGATAGTTTAGTGAAGAAGTGGGCGCCCCCAACAGTGGACCCCCCCGGTGGCTCGCCTAAACAAGGTGGCGACCATTGCCCTGGAAGGGTCCCCGTCGTTTAAGGATCCTGCCGATAGGAGGACGGAGGCAGTGTCAAAGGCACTTTTCCTCTTGGCAGGATCGCCCATGAGGCCAGCCCTGGCGTCTGCCATGGCGGCGCAATATCTGTCTGAATGTATGGCGGAGCTGCAGAGTGATCTGGACTGCGTCAGAACCCTTGATGCGTCGCAGAAATCAGATCATTTGTTTCAGGGTATTAAGTACCAGTGTGATGCAGCTCTGGACCTGCTTCCTATGTTGTCCAAAATGTCTGTTTTTGCAGTCATTATCAGACGGGTTCTCTGGTTGCGTTCGTGGTCGTGTGACCACGCATCCAAAAGAGGTCTTGCGGATCTTCCTTTTCAGGGTGGCCATCTCTTTGGGCCACAGTTGGATGAAATCATCAAGGATTTCACTGGTGGGATAAGTACTTTTCTGCCGGAGCCCAGGCGGCGAGAGTTCCGCCGCAATAAGGGGCCTGTCTCTTCAGGTCAGAAGAGGTTTTTTCGTGCCCCTGGCACAGCGGGCAAGGGGTCGCAGCCCGGCAAGACTGCTGCAGGGGCCGGTAAACGACACTGGCAGCGCAAGAACGGAAAGACAGAGGATAAGCCCTCCTCTGCATGATGGGTTGCCCCCACCCGAACTTCGGGTGGGGAACGTCTTCTGGGGTTTGCAGACAGGTGGACTGTCCACATTTCCGACCGTTGGGTGCAGGAAGTGGTGTCCACCGGGTACAGGATAGAGTTCAGCACTCTACCCCCAGACAGGTTCTTCCCATCGAACTTGAGACTCCCTCAGGGACGTAGGGAGGCCCTTTTCAGGGCTGTTCAGACACTCTCCGACCAGGGGGTGATTGTGCCAGTACCTCAGTTGGAGAGGTTTCACGGTTTCTACTCGAACCTAATTGTGGTCTCCAAAAAAGGAGGGGGGGGTCAGGCCAGTTCTAGACCTAAAGGCACTAAACCTTTATGTGAAAGCGCGCAAATTCCGGATGGAATCGGTCCGCTTGGTCGTGGCCACCCTACATCAAGGGGACTACCTGGCGTCCCTGGATATCAGGGACACGTACCTCCACGTTCCCATCTGTCTCCGGCACCAGCGCTTCCTGCGCTTTGCGGTGGGAGATCTCCATTACAAATTCGTGGCGCTTCTCTTCGGTCTGGCCTCGGCTCCTCGGGTCTTCACCAAGTTGGTGGCCCCGGTGCTGGCGCTGAGGCAGAGAGGCATTGCGGTGGTAGCATACCTCGACGACCTGCTCCTGAGAGCGGAGTCTGCCTCAGCTCTGGAGGAGAACGTACCCGTATAACGTAACGTATCACCATGACCTCGTTAAAGAACTTTGGCTGGTTGATCAATCTGCAGAAGTCGACGGTGTCTCCGTCCCGCCGCCTGGAATATCTGGGTCTGATTCTGGACACGGAGCAGGCGAAGGTGTTCTTGCCTCCGGCCAAGTTGCTGTCCCTACAAACAGCGGTGCGAACCCTACTGTCACGCCGGTGGTCATCATTAGGGTTCTGTATGTGGGTGCTGGGGCTCATGGTGTCAGCCTTCGAGGCGGTACCTTACGCCCTGAGCCACACTCGGCTCCTTCAGCGAGCAATTCTGTCTCGGTGGGACAGGTCTCCACTGTTCCTGGACCAGCTGGTCAGTTTGGATCATAAGACCAGGGGATCCTTGGTCTGGTGGCTTCGGGCCCGGCCCTGGCGCTGGGGAAGTCATTTCTTCCCCTGAGGTGGTCAATAATCATGACGGACGCCAGCCTGTCGGGCTGGAGTCCTGGGGCAACTGTCTGCCCAGGGCCGTTGGTCAGCGCAGGAATCTCGCCTTTCGATCAATGTGCTGGAGCTGAGGGCGATCAGGCTCTGCTTCTCCCACTGGACGGTAAGGTTGAGCGGCCTCCCGATTCGGGTTCAGTCGGACAATGCCACAGCGGTGGCGTATATGAACCATCAGGGCGGAACAAGGAGCTCGGCAGCGGCTGCAGAAGCAGCTCTCATTCTGCGTTGGGCAGAACTTCACGTTTTCGGCAACCTCCGCCATCTGCATTCCGGGCATAGAAAATTGGCAGGCGGACTTTCTCAGTCGCCAGATCAGGGGGAATTGTCCCTTCATCCAGAGGTGTTCAGCCAGATTTGCCACAAGTGGGGCACACCAGATGTGGACCTCATGGCGTCTCGGTTCCACCACAAAGTGAAAACTTTTGTGTGCAGGGCAAGAGACCTGTTGGCGGTGACCACGGATGCGCTCGTGGCGCCTTGGGGTCGGTATCGTCTCTGTACGCCTACCCTCCCATCAAGCTTCTTCCCCGGCTACTGCACAGGGTAGAAGCGGAGGGGATTCCGATGATCCTGGTTCTGGCTATTGAGTCCCAGGTGCTGAGGGACAGGGGTGTCGATGACTCCGTGATCCCTACCATGCTAAAAGCGTGCAAGTGTACTTCATGCAAGATTTATCATCGCACCTGGAAGGCCTACATTGCCTGGCGTGAGGCGGGGGGTTGGAACCCTCGCTCTTACGTGGCGTCTAGGGTCCAGACTTTTTTACAGCAGGGCCTGAATAAAAAGTTGGCTTTGAGTACTCTCAAGGGTCAGATATCGGCTCTGGCGATTCTCTTTCAATGCGCTCTGGCGTCACATTCATTGATTCGTACATTTGTACAAGGTGTGCGCCATGTGGCCCCTCAGGTATGGTCGCCTATGGTGCCATGGGATTTGAATCTGGTGCTTTCTGTGCTTCAGAAGCCACCATATGAGAAGATCAGGGATATTCCCTTACAGTTTCTGTCGCAGAAAGTGGCTTTCTTGGTGGCCATTACATCCGCTAGGCGGGGGTCTGAGTTGACAGCATTGTCCTGCAAGTCTCCTTACTTGGTCCTGCACAAGGACAAGGCGGTCTTGCGCCCGCTGCCTTCATTTGTACCAAATGTGGGTTCCTCTTTTCACATTAATGAAGATATTCTTCCTTCATTGTGTCCGCATCCTTCACACCCTAAGGAATTTGAGTTACATTCCTTGGATGTCGTAAGGGCTTTGCGGGTGTATTTGGCAGCTACAGCTTCCTTTCGGAAGTCTGACGTGTTGTTTGTACTGACGGACGGTCCGCGCAAAGGATTGGCGGCCTTGTCGGCCACTGTTTCCCGTTGGATCAGACAGACCGTGACCCATGCGCATTCTGTTCAGGGCAAGGTACCCCCTTTTCCAGTCACGGCTCATTCCACCAGGGCTGTTAGCACTTCCTGGGCTTTCAGACACCAGGCCTCGGTCTCACAGGTGTGCAAGGCTGCTACTTGACCTCGGTGCACACATTCACTAAGTTTTATAAAGTTGATGTGTCCGCATCTTCGGATGCTGCTTTTGACAGTAAAGTTTTACAGGCGGCAGTGTAGGCACGACTGGCGCCTCCTCAGAGGTTCTGTTGGGTACAGTTGTTGTCGTTTACCCACCCCTCTTTACTGACACATCTTTGGGACATCCCCACGTGTCAATGAAGAGCTGCGTCTGTCAGTGAACGTAGGAGAAAAAGAGATTTTATTAAAACTTACCGTAAAATCCTTTTCTCCAAGTTCACTGACAGACACAGCACCCACCCCTCTGCGTTTTTTTGGTACAGCTTGTTACGAACTGATATGCTAAGCAGAGCAGGGGGATTATATGGGAAAGAGAGGACGGGAGGGGCCAGCTTGCTTTCTTTCTTTTGCCTAGTTAACTCCTAATAGGATGTGCATATAACCCCACATATCAATGAAGAGCTGCGTCTGTCAGTGAACTCGGAAAAAAGGATTTTACGGTAAGTTTTAATAAAATCCCTTTTTTCCCCCCCACAAATAGAGCTTTCTTTCGGTGGCATTTGATCACCTCTGCGGTTTATATATTTTGCGCTATAAACCAAAAAAAAAAGCAACATTTTTGAAAAAAAAAAAAACAATAATTTTTACTTTTTGCTATAATAAATATCCAAAAACAATAAATAATTTCTTCCTCAGTTTAGGCCAATCTGTATTCTTCTGCATATTTTTGTTAAAAAAAATCGCAATAGGCATATATTGATTGGGTTGCAAAAGTTATCGTGTCTACAATCTATGGGAATAGTTTTATGGCGTTTTTATTTATTTATTTATTTTTATTTGCTAGTAATGGCAGCGATCTGTGATTTTTGACGGGACTGCGACATTGCGGCGGACGTTTGACACTTTTTTTTTGGATCAATGACATTTATACAGCGATTGGAGCTTTAAATAGGCACTGATTACTGTACCAATGTCACTGGCAGGGAAGGGGTTGTACTGTAGGGGGTGATCACGGGGTTAACTGTGTTCCCTCACAGTGTTCGAACAGTGTGGGGGCTGGGCTGGCCGGGGCATGACAGATCTAACTGATCCCGATTACTGGGAACGGTAGATAAGTCATGTGTCCCCTGACAGAACAGAGATCCGCCGTGTTCACACTGACAGATCTCCGTTCTTTCTCTAACAAGCGATCATGGGTCACTGGTGGACTCCATCGCCCAACTCACGGGCACGCTCGCTTGGAATTCACGCATGAGCGGCCGATGTACGATGACGGCGGTTTGCTCACCCGAGCCAACCTGCCCCAGTACAACTGCAACGGCTGGTCGGCAACTGGTTAAAGTAGATTTAAATACCTGATCTTCCATTCCTCTGCTAGATCTGTCCCTGTAGCGTCTTCTCCCCACGGTTTATAGACGTGCATTGGATTTGATGACCCCAAGGGACAATCCTACAGCGGAGTGCAGGGCATCAGAAGATCAGGTAAGTAAAATCACTTTGAGGCTGGGTTCACACCATTGCGGTGCGAACTCCAGCCTATTTGCTGCTGAGAAGGGGCAGAGCCGCCGTTCAGCGTCCCGTTCAGCGTCCCCTATCCGTTCTCGCAGCACATCAGCTGCTCTAGGAGGGGGAGGGAAGCTGCTGCAAGGAGGGGGAAAGATTCCCATTGAACTTAATAGGCCGGGAATTTGCACTGCATTGCACAGAAAATGCACACGTTTTCTGTGCAATGCGGAGTGCGAATGCAACGTACCTATGTGAACCTGACACATTGAAAATAATGTGTTTTCAAGTGCCATGCGAATTAGATGTGGTGTAAGCCGTGTCCAGTTCCCATAGTTGTGAACCCAGCCTGACTCTTCCTTATGCTAATCAATTCATGCTCAAAGCAAAGTGCAACCCAACTGCAAGGGATCATTTCAAGCTTCCCAAAGTTAGGTTTTGAGCCTCACTGAATCCTTTTTTACGCTTCCCTGCTGCAATTTCCCCATAGTGCAGTGTAGTGCACCTGCAGATTTTCTGTGAGTTATCTGCGCTTTTTCTATAGACTTCTAATAGATCTGTGTGTTTTGTTTTTTGTGTGTTTTCTGAAAGGTACAGCATGTAGGACTTTTGATGCACTTTCAGAAAACACACCAAGACACCGGATCTGACAGAAGTTTATGGGAAAGCACAGGTAACCCACACGAATAATGCAAGTGCATTGCACCTGCACTGTGGGGAAACTGCAGTGGGACAGTGAAAGTGGCCTAAAAGTGCTTCAACACTCAACACCAGACTTCCTCTGTACTTAAAGCAGAGTTCCACCCAAAAGTGGCACTTCCGCTCATCGGATTCCTATCCCCCCCCCCCATTTCAGGTGTCACATTTGGCACATTTTCGGCTGGGGTAGGTATTGTGTCCTCACATCTGGGAGACCGGGCCATGGTGAATTACGCCAGCGGCCCAGGTTCCCCTCCTTCCCCGCCACTGGCCACCAGGCCAGTGAAAGAGCGCATTAGGGGCCCGGCCAGGAAGCCAAAAGACTACACCGCTGGGTTCCCTTACCCGCAATGGCCGTGGCAGCACCCAACCAGCTGATCCGAAGAAGGGGGCGGCGGTGCAGACATTGCTAGACTCCAAGACAGGTAAGTGTCCTAATGTTAAATGTCAGCAGCTACAGTATGTGTAGCTGCTGACGTTTAATTTTTAAAGGGATGTCAGACCTCCACTTTAATGATCCAGCACTTTCACACCGGAGTATATTGTTTAGCTGCATCCACCAGATTCCAGTGAAAGTAATTAGTGGATTCTTGCAGCTGGAATGACGGGCGCATGCGAATCGTGCCCCCCCAATACCAAACCTCCCACCCCTGGCAAGAGTGACTGGGGGGGCATCAGGTAGGCTGTACAGGGCCCCGTGATTTCTAAAAGCAGCCCAGCCTGCAGCTAAAGGGGTAACTATGGTCGGTACAGATTTTCATGCTGCGCGGGGACACAGGCAGACTCATCATTATTAACCACTTGCCGTCCAGAGGATTTACTACCCAACCCCCCCCGACCATTTTTCGCAATACAGTACTGCATTACTTTAACTGATAATTGCGCAGTCACGTGGCGCTGTACTCGAGTAACATTTTACTTTTTTTTTTCAAAATTGTCAGCCTTTTTTTTTTTTCTTTACAGCCAAGATCGAAACTAGGGGGGACAGGGAGACACGAGGGGCACTGCCAGTCTAGGGTGCATGGGTGTGCTAAAGCACCCCCACAAATTCTGCTAATGCCCCTAATCAGCAAGCACCATGTTAGAGTCTAAATTAAAGTTTTCCTCAGATCTTAACTTGTCCACTTCAATACCAGGCACTTACCCCCCTTCCCCCTTCCAATTTTCAGCGCTGTCGCATTTTGTATGACAATTGCACGGTCGTTCGCTGTACCCAAACAAAATTTTTGTCTTTTTTTTTTTCCCCCCACAAATAGCTTTCTTTCTCATTCGTTCATTGACGGACGCATTCTCTTATTCTTGACATGTGGGGTTTATGCACCTTTCACTAGGAGTGGACTAGGCAGAACGTAGTTCAGCTAAAAGCAGACACAGCCCCTCCCAAGGGGAAGTCCTCACTTGGCATAACCCCTCCTGCCCTGCTCAGCAACTCACTCAGTTTTTTCTGCCTAGTGCAAGGAGTAGGACCTGGCTCCCTGCTGGGATCTGCGGTTCCCCTTTTTTTCCTCAAGATTCTGATGAATGCAATCAAGTAGCCGGCTGGGTGGCAGGCTGGATATCCTAGATCCAGGGAGTCTCCCCAGTGCAGCCAACGGATGCGAGCCGACCTTTAGCTGTACGCGAGGTCGGGCCTCGTTCCGTGTGGGGCGGCCGGCGGGTTCAACATCCTGCCAGCACACTTAGGACCTGGGCTCTTGTCACGGGTTTTGCGTGGCCGGCAGCTCCCCCAAAACTGGCGGGGTGGCAGGTCTGCCTCGGGTGGCTACCCACTACGCCCATCCAGAGTGGTGGGTACGCTTCTCCCTTCCCCCCCCGTGGGTTGCGGGGGGGCAGGCCTGTGGTGTCCCCCTTCTTAGGGCATAGGTGGGCTGGTTCCTTCCTACTCCTTCCTATTTTGTCTCTCTCTCCCTCCACCCCCACACCTCCGGGGCTGTAGCTCTCCTCCTGCCTGGCAGCGCTTCCTCCTGAGTGGGCTGCAGTGTGGCGCCCGGTGTTTCTGTGCCCGACCGCCATTTTCCCGTAGCCGCCCGCGTGTGTTATCGCGGCTGCCATTTTGCGGTAGCTGGCCACATGCTTGGCCTCTAGTGCACACAGTGGCCATGTTGGCGTGGTCTGTCGTGTGCTGGCCTCGGATTCGCTGGCTGGATTGGCGGTCCTGGATGTCTTGTCGCGAGGCTGTACCTGATAAGTTTCCTACACGTGGGGGACGCGGAGCAGCAGCAGGGTGATTACGGGCAGCTACAGCAGTGCTAGCAGCAGCACCTCTCGGGGTCAGTGTGGAGAGTCCTCCTGGGTGCCTCTGGGGCCCTAGTGCGGCAGCTTGAGGGGTGGTGTGAGGCGCCCAGCCCGGTCTCTGGCCTGTGGGTGTTTCCGGGGTGCGGTGCAATGGCGGCTGAAGCAGGTGCTTCCCGGCCAGAAGTCTCCGGTGGGGATCAGGGAGCGCTGGGACCTGTGGTTCCGCTGGACAAGTTAACGACCATTCTGGAAGAATTCTTCTCCCGGGTGGAGCCGATCCATGACAGTGGGTGGGCCAAGAAACAGCCACCCCATCCTCCGGTGAGGACTCGGAGCCTGAGGGGGGCTCCTCTGTGTCGGGGACCCCCCTGGAGTTATCGGAAGACAAGCTTGGGGACCCCTCGAATGATGAGGATGAGCCCTTGGGGGCCACCGCAGCTGGTGAATGGGCTCTGGTGGGCTCTTTGGTCTCAGCAGTCCGTGAGATGCTGAAACTGGGCCCGGCTGCGACACATACCCTAAGGTATTCCCTTATTTGTCGTACTTTGATCAGTTTGTTTACAAGGAATGGCAATGACCTCAGGGTTCATTCACCATGCCTAAACGTTTTTCTGTGCGTTATCCCTTTGAGGATACCCTGTTGCAGAAGTGGGCGTCTCCTACGGTGGACCCAGCAGTGGCCCGTCTGAACAAGACAACCACTATTCCGATGGAGGACTCTCCATCCTTTAAGGACCCGGCCGATAGGAGGACTGAGGCGGTGTCCAAGGCAATGTTCCTAGTGGCAGGGTCGGCCATGCGGCCGGCGCTGGCTTCGGTGCTGGTGGCACAGGCGCTTACGGAATGGGCGGCCGTTGTGCACTAGGCTTTGGTGACTCTACAGGCCCACCCGAAACCTGTGCAGATGGCGGACCAGCTTATTCAGGGCCTTAAGTACCTCTGTGATGCGGGCCTCGACATGGCTCCCATGCTGTTGAAACCGTCCATGTTGGTCGGGAGACCAGGTGTCAAAGAAGGGGCTGACGGACCTGCCTTTTGAGGGTGGTCATCTTTTTGAGGCTTCCCTGGATGAGATCATCAAGGATTACACTGGGGGGAGGAGTACGTTCCTCCCAGAGCCTAGAAGGGGTAATGAGCCCCGGCGTAGGGCGGGTCCTTCCTTCCCTACTCAAACTTCCTTCCCTCGAACAAGGTCTCTCAGCCCACTAAGGCCTTCGCAGGGGGGGGGGGGGGCGGAAGCGTCCCTGGCAGCGTAAGGCCGAGAAGGTGAAGTCCTCCTCTGCATGATGGGTCGACCCCGCCTGCTGTTCGGGTGGGGGGACGGCTCTTGTGGTTCGCGGACCGATGGACCTCTTGCATCTCGGATCTTTGGGTGCGTGAGGTGGTTTCGTCCGGGTACAAGATAGAGTTCTGTACCTAGCCCCCGGACAGGTTCATCGCCTCCAATCTGAGGCTTCCCCCGGAGAGATGGCAGGCCCTGTTTGGGGCCGTGCAAGTCCTGCTCCACCAGGGGTTGATTGTTCCGGTCCCCTCTGTGGAACGTTTCTGCGGTTTTTATTCAAATCTTTTTGTGGTTCCGAAAAAAGATGGGGTCAGGCCTGTCTTGGACCTAAAAGGCTCTCAACCTCTTTGTGAAGGCCTGGAAATTCAGAATGGAATCTGTCTGCTCTGTGGTGGCGGCGCTTTGTCAGGGAGACTTTTTGGCCTCCTTGGACATCAAGGACGTGTATCTGCACGTGCCCATATGTGCGCGCCACCAGCGCTTTCTGCGCTTTGCGGTGGGGGATCTCCACTACCACTTTGTGGCCCTTCTGTTCGGTCTGGCCTCAGCCCCAGCAGGTCTTCACCAAGCTCTTAGCCCCAGTGCATAGCGGGCTCAGCGGTGATGGCCTATCTCGATGACCTTCTCTTGTGGGGGGAGTCGGCCTCAGCCTTGAGGGACAGTGGGGCCATCACCCTCGGTTCCCTGTGGGACTTCGGCTGGGTGATCAATCTTCCGAAGTCGGTACTGACTCCGTCGCGCCGGTTGGAATATCTGGGCTTGGTCCTAGACACGGAGCGGGCGAAGGTGTTTCTTCCTGCCGCCAAGGTGTTGACGCTCCAAGTAGTGGTGCGGGCCCTGCTGTCCCAGCGGTGGTCCTCTAAGATTTTGCATGAGGGTGTTGGGGCTGATGGTCTCCACCTTCGAGGATATGCCATATGCCCATAGTCACACCGGTCCTTGCAGCGGGCAATTCTGCTGCGGTGGGACAAGTCTCCATTATCCCTGGATCGGGTGATCAGGTTGGATCACCGGACCTGATGTTCCCTTGCCTGGTGGCTGCAGGCCCCGGCCTTGGAACTGGGGAAGTCGTTTCTACCCGTAGAATGGATGGTGGTCACGACGGATGCCAGCCTATCCGGCTGGGGTCCTGGGGCTGTTGTCGACCCAAGGTCGCTGGTCCCCAGAGGAGTCCCGTCTCCTGATCAATGTGCTGTAACTTCGAGCGATCAGGCTTTGCCTCTCCCACTGGTCAGGGAGGTTGCACAGTCATCCTGTTCGGGTCCCGTCAGACAATGCCTCGGCGGTGGCTTACATGAATCATCAGGGCGGAATGAGGAGCGCGGCAGCGGCGTCGGAAGTAGCCCACATTCTGAGGTGGGCAGAGCTTCACGTGCCAGCTATCTCCGCCATTCACATTCCGGGAGTTGAGAATTGGCAGGCGGACTACCTCAGTCACCAGAGTCTGGATCAGGGAGAGTGGTCCCTGCACCCGGAGGTGTTCTGCCAGATTTGTCAAAAGTGGGGCACACCAGACGTGGACCTACTGGAGTCCCAGCTCAATCAGAAGGTGCAGGCCTTCGTGAGCAGAACAAGGGATCCGTTGGCAGACACGGCCGATTCCCTCATGGCTCCGTGGTCTCGGTACCAACTGCTCTATGCCTTCCCTCCGTTTACGCTGCTCCCGTGCCTATTGCGCAGGATAGAGGCAGAAGGGATCCCAACCATTCTGGTAGCGCCAGATTGGCCTCGGCGTCCTTAGTACGCCGACATGGTGCAGATGGTGGTCGATGTTCCCTGGCGGCTCCCGCTTCACGAGCACCTACTTTCACAGGGACCCATCTTGCACCCTGCTTTACCCTCGCTGGCTTTAACGGCCTGGCTATTGAGTCCCAGGTGTTAAAAGATAGGGGACTCTCTGAGTCTGTAATTCCCACTATGCTCAAGGCGCGTAAGGCAATTTCACGTAAGATCTATCACCGCATCCTGAAAGGCTTACATTGCCTGGTGCGAGGCGGGGGGATGGAACCCCCGTTCTTTCTCAGTGGCTCGGGTGCTGGCCTTCCTTCAGCAAGGCCTAGATCACAAGTTGGCATTGAGCATGCTTTAGGGGCAGATTTCTGCACTGGCGATTATTTTTCAGAGTCCTTTGGCGACGCATTCATTGATTCGTACAATTGTCCAGGGGGTTCGTCATGTCGCTCCCCAGGTACGGGCGCCCTTGGCGCCTTGGGACCTTAATCTGGTCCTTTCATTGCTTCAGGAGCCGCCTTTTGAAAATATCAGGGAAATTTCCCTGCAGCTGCTTTCGCAGAAAGGGGCCTTCCTGGGGCTATTATATCCGCTAGGCGGGTGTCTGAGCTGGTGGCTTTGTCCTGTAGGTCTCCGTACTTGATCCTACATAAGGACAAGGCGGTTTTGCGCCCTTCTCCTTCCTTCTTACCGAAGGTGGTCTCTTCTTTTCACATGAATGAGGACATTGTCCTCCCTTCGCTGTGTCCGTGCCTGTCTCATCCTAAGGAGGTTGCTTTGCACTCCCTGGATGTGGTTAGGGCTCTGCGGGTGTATCTAGCGGCCACGGCCTCTTTTCGGAGGTCGGATGCGCTTTTTGTCGCGGTGGATGGTCCGCGCAAGGGGATGGCAGCCTCGTCAGCCGCTATTTCCCATTGGATATGACAGATGGTCACCCGTGCGTATGCTGTTCGGGGCCAGGAGCCCCCCTTTCCGGTCATGGCTCACTCTACCAGGGCGATTAGTACTCCCTGGGCTTTCTGACATCAGGCGTTGGTTTCTCAGGTGTGCAAGGCGGCCATTTGGACCTCGGTGCACACTTTTTCAAAATTTTACAGAGTTGATGTTGCAACGTCCTCGGATGCTGCTTTTGGCCGCAAAGTTTTGCAGGGGGTGGTGTGAGGCGCTTCTAGCACCTCCCGTAGAACTCTTCTATTGGGTACTGTTGTTGTTGTTGCCCACCCCTCGTTGTGACACTGCTTTGGGACATCCCCACATGTCAAGAATAAGAGGCTGCGTCCGTCAATGAACGAATGAGAAAATAGGATTTTTTTACTTACCATAAAATCCTTTTCTCTGAGTTCATTGACGGACGCAGCCCCCACCCCTCTTTTGTTGAGTTTGTACTGCTTGTTACGAACTGAGTTGCTGAGCAGGGCAGGAGGGATTATGCCAAGTGAGGACTGCCCCCTGGGAGGGGCGGTGTCTGCTTTTTAGCTGAACTACGTTCTGCCTAGTCCACTCCTAGTGAAAGGTGCATAAATCCCACATGTCAAGAATAAGAGGCTGCGTCTGTCAATGAACTCAGAGAAAAGGATTTTAACCACTTCAGCCCCGCGTTGCTTTAACTGAAAATTGCGCGGTCGTGCGACGTTGTACCCAAACAAAATTTGTGTCCTTTTTTTCCCACAAATAGAGCTTTCTTTTGGTGGTATTTGATCACCGCTGCGTCATTTCTGATCCCCGCTATAAACAAAAGAAGAGCGACAATTTTGCAAAAAAACCCACATTTCTTACTTTTTGCTAAAATACAAATCCAAAAAAAAAATATAAAAAAACATTTTTTTTCATCGGTTTTGGCCGATTTATATTCTTCCTCATATTTGTGATAAAAAAAATCGCAATCGGCGTTTATTGATTGGTTTGCGCAAAAGTGGTCACGTATACGGATGATGAGAATTCATTTTTGGGGTTTTTATTTTTTTTTATTTTTTACTATTAATGGTCGGCGATCTGCGATTTTTAGCGGTACTGCGATATTTCAGCGGACATGTCGGACCATTTTGACACTTTTTTGGGACCATTGGCATTTATACAGCGATCAGTGCTATAAAAATGCACTGATTACTGTGTAAATGCCATTGGCAGTGAAGGGGTTAACCTGCAGGGGGCGCTCTAAGGGTTAACTATGTTCCCTGGGCGTGTTCTAACTGTGGGGGGACTGCCCTCCCCGGACACAGTGAGCGCGATCTGGCGCGCCTCCAGCGGCGCCCGCGCGCTCACTGTGCGCGATCTGGCGGCCACCGTCATATGACGGCGATTCGCCTTACAGAGCCACTTTGCCGCCGTCAAATGCCAATCGGCGGTCGGCAAGTGGTTAAGGTAAGTCAAAAAAATCCTATTTTTTATGGTATTTGATCACCTCTGGGGTTTTTATTTTTTTGCACTACAATTAAAAAGACCGAAAATTTTGAAAAAAAAGTTTTCCGTTGTTTGTTACAAAACTTTGTAAATAAGTGTGTTTTCTCGTTCACTGATGGGCACTAATGAGGCTACACTGACGGGCACTGATGAGGCACTTATTTGCAGCGCTGATACGCGGTACTTACAGGCATGGAAAGGTGGCACTGATATGCAGCACTGATGGGCACACATAGGTGGCATTGGTAGATGGCACTGTTAGGCAGCACTGCTAGGGAGGCACTGGTGGGCATCACAGATGGGCACTCCCTATTGGCAATTGTTTGCCATACCTGGCGGTCCTGGGTGGGCTCCCTGGCAGTCCTGGGTGGCGATCCTAGAGGGGGCTGCGCTGATAAAAAAAAAAATCAGCGCAGACACACCCCCCCACCTCGTCAGGAGAGCCGCCGATTGGCTCTCATTTCCTTGCGTCTGCAGACGCGAGTAGAGGAAAAGACGATATATGGCTCTTCCTCTTTACACTGATCAGCTATGATTTGTCACAGCTGATAATGTGGTAAAAAGCTTCTGACAGAAGCTCTTTACAATGATCGGAGATGCGGTGTGTCAGACTGGCACACCACACCACCGATCGCTGCACGCTGGCTTGTTATCCTGCTGGACGTCATATGACGCCCAGTCAGGATAACAAAACAGCTTCCCGGCCGTCATTATGCTGTATACGGTGGTAGGGAAGTGGTTAACCACTTCAATACCAGACACTTATCCCCCTTCCCACCCAGACCAATTTTCAGCTTTCAGTGCTGTCACTTTTTGAATGACAATTGCGCGGTCATTCAACGCTGCACCCAAATGAAATTTTTATCATTTTTTTCCCCCCAGATATAGAGCTTTTCTTTTGGTGCTATTTGATCACCCTTTTATTTTTTTACGCTACAAATAAAAAAAGACCGAAAATTTTGAAAAAAAAGTTTTTTGTTGTTTGTTACAAAACTTTGTAAACAAGTACATTTTCTCCTTCACTGATGGGCGGCACTGGTGGGCATCACAGATGGACACTGACTGCCATCCCTATTCCCAGTTGTTTGCCATACCTGGTGGTCCCTGGGAGGACACCCCTGCTTGTCCCTGTGTGGGCTCCCTGGTGGTCCTGGGTGGCTGCACTGATAAACAATCTACAGACATGAATAGAGGAGAAGCCAATATACAGCTTTTTATTTACACTGTGATCAGCTGTGATTTGTCACAGCTGATCATGTGGTAAAGAGCTTCTGACAGAAGCTCTTTCCCATGATCGAAGATACGGTGTGTCAGACTGACACTCCACACCACCGATCACTGCGCTCCCCAGCAAGAGCGTATCGGCTTGTTATCCTGCTAGACGTCATAGGACATCATATGGTGCCCATACGTCAGGATAACTGAACCACTTCATGGCCGTCATTCTGCATACGGCGGGCGGGAAGTAGTTGACCAATTCCTGCCCAGCGATGTCACATGGCGTCGCAGACTTTGAGTGGGGATATCTGAATGATACCTGCAGCAATAGGTATCATTCAGATGTCATCTTTTAGTTCAGGCAGGCCCCGCACCGTAAGAACTATCATAGTGCCTGTTCAGCCACTTGATCGGTCTTGCAGGCAGCGGGAGGGGACGTCCCGCCCTTTGGTGCTTCTCCCATCTCGCCCATATGATCGGCGGCAGGGAGAAGGAATCCGTCCATCCCGGATGTTGACCATAGAGCATCTGGCGGGCCAGATGGCCCACAGATGTCTCTATGATCTTTCAGAGGCCGGGCGCAATGTTATGACGTCATGCTTGGCCTCTGCATTTGAAAAAATGCCACGGACTTGGCTGAGCAGTCGAGATTGTGTTGTGTGTGTGTTTTTTTTTTCTTTCAGGCTTCCCAGCCTAGAGGAGAGATCTAGGGACTTATTGACCCCAAATCTCGCTGTAAAGAGGATCTGTCACACACTATTCATATTACAAAGGATGTTTACATTCATTGTAATAGGAAAAAAAGTGTCAAAATCGAAAAATTAAAAGTAAAATAAACAATAAAAAAAAAACTGCCAATTGTCCTGCAGCCTAGCATGTTTTCTGCAAGTCTTAAGCCCCGTACACACGATGCGAATCTCGGACAGGGATTTTCATACGACAACCGATCTTCCGGTGCTCTCGACAGCCGGTTTTGATTTTTCGGACGACAAAAGCTGGATGTGCAGACTATAAAAATTTTTTCGGATATGAACTCCAATTTTCGTTTAGTACGGTTTTCATCCGAAAAAAATTGTAAGTGCAAGACTGCGCATGGTCAGAAACGAAAAGATACATATGAAGCTATTAAACTCATTACGTTACTTCTGACGTTGAATTCGGTCTTACAAGAATTTTCATATTGTTAGTACGCTCTTCACTTTCGACATGAGGCTAGCATCCAACAAGAAACGGACGTTGTAAAGCTTCGTCTTTTTTTTTTTTGTTATAACGAACATGTCATACTTGCCACCTCCTGTGCAGCGGTTTTGCACAGAGTGGCCCTGATCCTCCTCTTCTGGGGTCCCTCAGCGGCGCTCCTGGCTCCTCCCCCGCATCGAGTGCCCCCACAGGGAAGCGATCCCGTGTCCTGCTGCTGCTGTGTCTATTGACAGACAGCAGGACTCTGCCCCGTCCCTGGCTCCCTTGTTATTGGATTTGATTGACAGCAGCGGGAGCCAATGGCTGCCCTGCTATCAATCAATTTATCCAATCAGGACTCTAGACACCGGGTGTGCTCGTCCCAACACAGGAAAGATCGGTCTCAGGTAAGTATTTGGGGTGCTGGTGCATTGCAGGTGGTTTTTCACCTTAATGCATAGAATACATTAAGGTGAAAAACCCAAAGACTTTACAACCCCTTTTTAACTACTTCCCGTCCGCACCATAGCCAAATGACCGTTACAGCGTGGACCTACTTTGACGCCAATAGTCTGAGTCTGAGACTCTGCTGATCACAGATTGGAGTAAGGGACCGATCCTGGCCCTTTGCCATGTGATCAGCTGTCGGCCAATGAGCAGATCACCGGCCCCTGTGAAAGGGACAGCCACCTCAGCTGTGCCCATCATTTCCACCTGCCAGTGCCCACCAGAGCATACCAGTGCCACCTATCACTGCACACCTGTGCCACCTATCAATGCAAACCAGTGCAACATAGCAGTGCTGCCTATAAGTGTCACCTACCAGTGCTCATCGCTTGCACCTATCAATGACTCTCAGTGCCCACCAGTGCCACCCATCAGTGCAGCCTCATCAGCGTACATCAATGAAGGAAAAAAATTACCTGTTTGCAAAATTTTATAACAAAATATAAAACTTTTTTTTTCAAAATTTTAGGTCTTATTTTTTGGTTGTTTTCAACAAAAAATTAAAAACCCAGCAGTGATTAAATACCACCAAAAGAAAGCTGTATTTGTGTGAAAAAAATTATAAAAATTTCATATGGGCACAATGTTGCATAACCAGGCAATTGTCATTCAAATTGCGACAGCGCTGAAAGCCGAAAATTGCTATGGGCAGGAAGGGCATTTAAAGCGGCGTTCCACCCAGTTAAAAGTCAGCAGATACAAAAAGTGTAGCTGCTGACTTTTAACAATCGGACACTCACCTGTCCCAGGTTCCAGCGATGCAGTTGCCCGAGGGCTCGCTCTTCTCACCCTCCCCTCAGTGCCGCCGTTATCAAAAGTGTAGGCACCCAGCTTTGGCTTCAAAGCTGGGCACGCACTGCACGAGTCACGCTGTCCCTTGTTAATGGCCAGGGTATCGTCTGGGACCTGTGACGTGTCCCAGAAGATTGTCCAAGAGAGAGAGGGGGAGGAAGGTGAACTTCCTTCTGGAGCCGCGCCTCTAGGAGAGGAAGTGGACCTGGGACCCCGGGACGTTCGGAAAAGTCCTGTAAGCAGCATCTTTGGGGCGGTTTGGTATACAGCGCTCCCAAAACGCAATGCAATGGATGAGCAGTGCTTTGGAAGCGCCGCAACATGGGAGTCTTCAACCCCTTTTTTGGGGTTAAAAGCGCCCCTTAAACAGCGGTAAAGCGATGCTAAAACAATCGCTTTCAGTGTGAAAGCAGCCTTATAAACTGACATTCTTTTGTTCTATAATCCTGTAGCCTCTCTGACGTCGGTCACTGGCATTTCAAAATGTAGAAAGTGTAATTATACCTGTTATGTATTTGGATTGTTTTGTTTATTCAATGAACGTTTCTGTTTCAATAAACCGTTCTGTCCTCAAGGTCTGGTCTTATTTTCTTGTTGATTAGAAGGTCTTGTGGCATTTTTTATTTTCAGGCTCGGTAGACCCTGTCCAGTGAGTTCTAAGGACCCCTTTCTGGCGGTAGTTCCTATAGGAATTAAATGAAGATTGGCTGCACTCCCGACTGGATGCAATTAGTGTTTTATTTCAAAAGATCATAAAATCAATTCCAATGAGCAGGAGGTACAGACAAAAAAAGGTTAATGCGTTTCACACGTCTAGCGCACTTCATCAAAACCATAAAGAGACATACGATATAAATACACATGTAGTCCAATATCCTGCTCTAGAGAATCACAGATGCAAATCATTTTGCTGATTGAAGTTCTTATTTTCAGATGTTTGTTTTCTTGTTGCGTCACCTGTAGTTACTTTGTTATTTTTCTAATGATGCAGAAAGCAAAATAAAGAAAAAAAAGATCTAAAAATAAAATGAAAAGAATATGAAAACAAAAATAAATAATTAAATACATAAAAGTAACTTTGAGTGGGATATACCGTAGTCACTATAAATTTGCTAAGTAGTATATGCAACTAAAAACAAAACAATCTGCTTAAAAAAACGAAACAGAATGCCCTTCTTTATCCAAAAGGAGGGAGAAAAAAATGAACATTTGGTAAACAACCTCCCCATATTCTATCACATTTGCTATATATATATATATATATATATACACACACCACAGATTATAATCTTTTTCAATATATATACTGCAAAGAAAAATGAGAGATAATGATGGAATAAAAAACAAAGCATAATTTGTTGTGTTGATCATGAGACCCCTGGCTAAACAAGCAAACAAGTAGGCAAATAATGAGGGTGATGGATAGAACCAGAGAGGACCATGACCCCCTATAAATATAAATGCGTCAGCTCCCACTAATAATTTTGGAATTCTAGTTTGTAATGAGAATATCCAGAACGCATCACATCTGCAGAGCCTTTTAAATGTATCGACCGCCCTCCTGGGTGTATTAACCTTTTCAATGCCCTGGATCTGCAAAAGAGAGGTGTCTCCTGCATGCATCTCATTAAAATGCCTCACTACATTTGTGTTATGCTTTTTACTGATATCATAAATATGATCATACAATCTGTCTTGTAACCTCCGTGGGGTGCGACTCACATATTGCCTTGAACACATCTTATATGTAATAACCTATATAATATATCTGGTGTTACAGTTTCTGAATGTAAAGCGATGGGATAGGGAATGAGGATATGGGGTAGGGAATGGGGACGGGAAAGGGAAAGGAATCAAGGGGTTGGGCGGGACTATAGCGGTGCAAGTATAGAACAAGTAATTGAGATAAAAATAAAATATAATGAAGTTTATTCAACATACATAATAAAAAGTACACTGAGGTACTACATAAAACATAAACATAAAACCCTTTTCTGTTATATAAACTGTTCTGTTATATACTTTATAATGATTTGTACATATACTATATTTAATTATCTCTCTAATAGATCTGTAACGCTCTGGTTTGTCATAGTCCAACATGTTGGACGTTTACACATACCTATGACCGTCGCAGCCTACATGATACTCCATTCTTAACTTCCACATGTGCACAGACCGCATATTTGCTATATGTTGTTTTTAACCAGTACAGAACCGCGCTATAGCCGAAAGACGGCTACAGCGCAGCTCTAAAATTCCAGGAGGACGTCCATGGACGTCCTGCCTCACGCATGCTCCCCATGCGCACTCGCAGCCTGCTGCGGCGCACTCTCGCGGCCGCCACACGCTGCGTTAGCATGTCCGCGGGTCGGGCGGACTCGATGTCCGCCCAAGACCCGCCGATCCCTTGTAGCAGCCTTAGAACGGGGAACCACCGATGTAAACACGGCTGTTCTCCATTCTGTGAATGAGACAAGACAGATCGAATGATCCCTGTCACTGGGATCAGTCAGATCTGTTATGTGGCTTATGCATGCGCAGTGTGCGCCTGGTGCACCGGGCGCCCTCAATTGTAATGCCAGAGGGCAGGGGGAGAGGAACGAGGCATCGGGCGGCCGCATTGCTGGACCCTGGGAGAGGTAAGTGTCTGTTTATTAAAAGTCAGCAACACTTTTTGTAGCTGCTGACTTTAAGGCTCCATGCACACTATATCTGATAAACGACCGTTTTTGGGCGCTTGGGCGGTTTTTTTAACAGCCCAAAAACGCCACTTTATATTATCCTATGTGTCCATGCACACATGGACGTTTATTGTCTTTTATCAGCAGTGGCTTTTTGGGCTGTTATCTGAATTGGCGTTCTTTTGACCACAAAAAACTCTGGACGCCGATAAACGCTCATAAACGCCGGTAAACAGCTGTGTATCAGCGTCCGGCGTTTTTTGCAGTCAATGGAAGCTAACGAAGAAAAAAAAAATGCAGACGCCGGTAAACGCTGCTTACAAAATGCTGCAAAAGAACTTTTTGTAAGCAGAGTCTCCTGCCCGACGCCGAGAGAGCCCAGATAGCATCCAGTGTGCATGGAGCCTTAAATGGGTGGAACTCTGCTTTAAGAGCAACATAGGAGTCCCATGAGACCGCACTGCAGCAGTATTAGTAAAAACAAAAACTGCAAAATGATTTCAGTTTAAGGGAAATCATTGAAGAGCAATGATGTCAAGCGAAAAATCATTGACAGAAATAGATGGATGGCCCGGTGTGGCACACTCCCAGCACAGAGGGAGTTACACAAATATGTGGCCCCACAGGAAAAAGCCCAGTGCAGTGGGGTTGCATGTTTGCATACTGTTGGCACAAAGGGGTTAACTTATTCTGGCTTTTGGAATGAATGAATGCTCAAGCACTAAGTCTAGGTTCACACCTATGCGGCTACACTGTCTGCGTTTTTTTTCTTGCGTTTTCCCTGCGATTTTGCTGCCATTTCGGTTTTTTGGGGGGGATTTGTTGCTAGGCAGATTTAAAAAAGCAAAATCGTGGGAGGAATAATGCCCCAATAATTGGTGTCAGTGAGAGGAATAGTGCCCTATCATTGGTATCAGTGGGAGGAATAGTGCTCCATCATTGGTATCAGTGGGTGGAATAGTGTCCCATCATTGGTGTCAGTGGAAGGAATAGTGTCCCATCATTGGTGTCAGTGGAAGGAATAGTGTCCCATCATTGGTGTCAGTAGGAGGAATAGTGCCAAATCAATTTGGTCAGTGGGAGGAATGATGGTCCATTGTTGGTGTCATTGGGAGGAGCTGTGGCCCATCATTTGTGTGACTGGCAGGAACAATATCCCATTGTTGGTGTTATTGGGAGGAACTGTGCCCCATCTTTGGTGTCAGTGGGGGGAATAATGTCCCATTGTTGGTGTCAGAACATGAGTTATTACCCCAAGGGCTGGATAAAAGCCCCCTAGGCTGCAGTGTGGAGACCATTGCCCTATACCATCTGATCGCACAATCTCCTTAAGATTTACAGAAACGATGTAATACGAGGACACATCAAAACAATCTACTCAGTTTGTATCAAATTGGGCAGACCAGTGCACTGCGTAGTTGATAGTAGATTTAAAGCGGTTGTCTACTGTCTAGTGCCCCATCGTTGGTATCAGTGGGAGGAATAGTGCCCCATCGTTGGTATCAGTGGGATGAATAGTGCCCCCATCATTGGTATCAGTGGGAGGAATAGTGCCCCATCATTGGTGTCAGTGAGATAAATAGTGCCCCATCGTTGGTATCAGTGGGAGGAATAGTGCCCCATCATTGGTGTCAGTGAGATGAATAGTGCCCCATCATTGGTGTCAGTGAGATGAATAGTGCCCCATCATTGGTATCAGTGAGATGAATAGTGCCAAATCATTGGTGTCAGTGAGATGAACCTTGCCCCATCATTGGTATTAAGGAAAGGAATAGTGCCCCATCATTGGTATCAGTGGGAGGAATAGTGCCCCCATCATTGCTGTCAGTGGGATGAATAGTGTCCCATCATTAGTGTCAGTGGGAGGAATAATGACCCAATAATTGGTGCCAGTGGGAGGAATAGTGCCCCATCATTGGTGTCAGTGGGAGGAATAATGCCCCAATAATTGGTGTCAGTGGGAGGAATAGTGCCCCATCATTGGTATCAGTGGGAGTAATAGTGCCCCCATAATTGGTATCAGTGGGAGGAATAGTGCCCCATCATTGGTATCAGTGGGAGGAATAGTGCCCCATCGTTGGTATCAGTGGGAGGAATAGTGCCCCATCATTGGTATCAGTGGGAGGAATAGTGCCCAGTCATTGGTATCAGTGGGAGGAATAGTCCTCCATCATTGGTATCAGTGGGTGGAATAGTGTCCCATCATTGGTGTCAGTGGAAGGAATAGTGTCCCATCATTGGTGTCAGTGGAAGGAATAGTGTCCCATCATTGGTGTCAGTAGGAGGAATAGTGCCAAATCAATTTGGTCAGTGGGAGGAATGATGGTCCATTGTTGGTGTCATTGGGAGGAGCTGTGGCCCATCATTTGTGTGACTGGCAGGAACAATATCCCATTGTTGGTGTTATTGGGAGGAACTGTGCCCCATCTTTGGTGTCAGTGGGGGGAATAATGTCCCATTGTTGGTGTCAGAACCTGAGTTATTACCCCAAGGGCTGGATAAAAGCCCCCTGGGCTGCAGTGTGGAGACCATTGCCCTATACCAGTGATGGCTAACCTTGGCACCCCAGATGTTTTGTAACTACATTTCCCATGATGCTCATGCACTCTGCAGTGTAGTTAAGCATCATGGGAAATGTAGTTCCAAAACATCTGGAGTGCCAAGGTTAGCCATCACTGCCCTATACCATCTGATTGCACAATCTCCTTAAGATTTACAGAAACGATGTAATATGAGGACACATCAAAACAATCTGCTCAGTTTGTATCAAATTGGGCAGACCAGTGCACTGCGTAGTTGATAGTAGATTTAAAGCGGTTGTCTACTGTCTAGTGCCCCATCGTTGGTATCAGTGGGAGGAATAGTGCCCCATCATTGGTATCAGTGGGAGGAATAGTGCCCCGTCATTGGTATCAGTGGGAGGAATAGTGCCCCATCGTTGGTATCAGTGGGAGGAATAGTGGCCCATCATTGGTATCAGTGGGATGAATAGTGCCCCCATCATTGGTATCAGTGGGAGGAATAGTGCCCCGTCATTGGTGTCAGTGAGATGAATAGTGCCCCATCATTGGTATCAGTGGGAGGAATAGTGCCCCATCATTGGTGTCAGTGAGATGAATAGTGCCACATCATTGGTGTCAGTGAGATGAACAGTGCCCCATCATTGGTATTAGGGAAAGGAATAGTGCCCCATCATTGGTATCAGTGGCAGGAATAGTGCCCCCATCATTGGTGTCAGTGGGATGAATAGTGTCCCATCAATGGTGTCAGTGGGATGAATAGTGTCCCATCAATGGTGTTAGTGAGATGAATAGTGTCCC
>BLSH010341593.1:7721-18589 GCA_018402905.1 Glandirana rugosa | reverse complement strand
CATCGGCGGTTCCCCTTCTTTTCCCTGTAGCCGCTCATCGCGGCTCGCCGGCGGACATTGGGTCCGCCCGAGCCGCGGGCACACTCCTCGGGAGTGCGGCGGGTGCGCGCGCGGCCGGCGGCGCGCGCGCGCCCCCTGGTGGCCAAGATGCGAATCGCCGTTTATTTACGGCGATTCGCGCCCAGCTCCCCGACTGCCGCCGTGAAAAGACGGCGCGCGGTCGGGAAGCAGTTAAAGGTGCAGACAACATTCAAGCCCCCTTTCTAGAACACTAGACATGTGTGGTTCGTTTTGTTATGAAAACTATTTTTCGTTATAGTAACAAATTTAAACAAATCTGAAATTATGGAAAGGGAATTTTGGAAAAAATGTAATTAAATTCAAACCGTTTTACGTATTTGATTCTAATCGTTCTCAAATTCTATTCAAATTTCTGGATACGATAAAATAGAATAGAAAATAAAGGAATAGGATACAAAAGAATATAATAGAATATGAATAGAATAGAAAATAAAGGAATAGAACAGATAATAAAGGAATAGAAAAGAATAAAGTAAAACAGAACAACATGGCATAGAAAAATGATAGAACAGCATATAATAGAAAATAAAGGAATAGAAAATAATAGACAAGAATATAACTCTCTTCTGAAATTTAAATTACAAATAGAATAAATGTGAATTGGGAAGGAATAGAAAAGAATAGATTAGAATAGAAAATAAAAGCATAGATTAAAATAGAAAAAAGGACAATAAATAGTACTACTGCTAATACTGTATAAAAACATCTGTACATCTGGTGAGGTCTGGGTATCATCTGTACGTGTCTCCTCAACATCTGTCTCAGTGAACCAGCATACACCAACACATCTGCCACAGTGTACCATTGCACAAAACCTCTGTAATGCTAGTTTCCCAACAAGATCCAATGTGAAACCTGAAAAATGTCAGGAAAGAATTGTCCAGTATTCAGGAGCTTAGATTAAACATATATGTGCATTGTACAAGGGCTACCTGAGGTGACAAAAATAGCAATCCAATATTCAAATTATTACTAAATTCAATTGATTTGCATTTGAAATCAAAATCTAAATGAGTATATCATAGTCCTACTGATGAAAAAAATGATGGTCATTCTTCCTTTCTAAAAATGTTGTTTCTAGGTCAGATGTACTACTAGTGCCCCATCAACATTTGTCACAGTGTACCTGTGCCCAAAAACGTCTGTAGTAATGGTAGTGTGTGTCCAATCAACATCTGTCAGAGCTTACCAGTGCAACCATTCAGCTGTCACAGCAGGCATGTTCCACTGTACAAAAACTTCTATACGTTAATGACTGGGGGAGGTACTCCTGCATGTGATGATGCTTACGCTGGAGTAGCAAGAGGCTGCCTGACCCCCCCCGTGCTACTACCCGCCGCATGGAATCCGCTATGTCTCGAGGAAGCTGGCATCCTGACATATGAGCGACCGACGCTCTCTGCTCTGCTGCCATACCTGGACTCTGTACCCACCGCCCAGAGGCGTAATTAGAACCTTTAGGTCCCCAGTACAAGAAACCATGAAGGGCCCCCGACCGGGGCCCTTCCCACTGGACCCTTTACTCCGATCGTGGGACCCTTTATTACAGTCATGCAGCGGGACACCTTCCTGTGGTCTTGGGGTCCCCCTATGATGGCAGAATGCCAGAGCCCAGTTCAGAGAAGAACACAGGAGCTCAGGACAGCATTAGGTAGGCGGCGGGAGCGGCATGTGATTGATGCCCTCCATCAGAAAGGAGAAGAAGCGGGCATTCTGCAACTACATGGAGGGATCGGTTCCTCTACATCAGTGGTTCTCAACTCCGGTTCTCGGGACCCACCAACAGGCCAGATTTTAAGTATTACCTTGGGGAGATGCAGACTAGAATACTGCAATCACTGAGCAGCAAATTATATCACCTGTGATGTATTTCAGTTATCCTGAAAACCTGGCCTGTTAGTGGGTCCCGAGGACAGGAGTTGAGAACCACTGCTCTACATGATGCCGTCCTCCTATCCAGGTGTACGGGGGGCCACACGGGCTCTCTGGAGCATGGGGTTAGGTCTCAATGACGAACCCTGTACATACGCCGCTGATTATATTCCAATAACCTATTAATAATTGCAGAGGCACTGCAGTATCATTAAAGAAATAAGGTCAGTATGCTGTTTAATAAAATATGATATGCAAGAAATGCAAAAACAAATACAGGACAAGTAAGTATGTGAACAGGTATATGAATATGGGACGCACAAATGTACTATTTAAGTCCAGACATCTGAATGAAATTACTGTGCTCTTACTCAATATAGCTAAATTACATATTAACATACTGATTGCCATAATGATCTAGTGCAAGTGTAGATTTGCAATTTGATGTCCTCATACATATTCAAAATAAATAATTTTTGTGTTCAGGTCACCATTATACTAAAAACAACACAGACAGCAACTAAAACAAAAAGTTTGGCTATAAATGACAAATTGCAATAATGATTTAACTGCCTGAATTATACTGTACAATATGTGCTTATTTTAACACACACATGAGCTAAGAAATAAGTTATATGGATGGCAAGATCGGATGTAATACCTATTGAATGCAGGTTTGATTGTAAGCGATTCGTTGTTACGCATCTAATGGTCAGAAATGGTCACTTCTCCCCCTGGCAGTTGCCCTCCCTTGGTATTCTGAGATCTACATTAAGGCCCTGCTCACACCTATATGTTTTATGTGTGTTTTAGGTGTAGTGCAGTGGTGGCTGGTACTCCATTTTTTGAGGGGGGTGGGGTGGCATACAAACCACCTGCCACCCCCTGGTTGGTCTGTCAGTCAAACCCCCCACCCCTGTGGCTCGGTAACCCAAACATCACCTCCTGTCATTCGCCCGTCCGCCCACTAACCCCGCCCCATCTAGCTTCGGCTTCCCCCTGCGTCTCCTCCTCCTCGATGGCTTCCTCCTCTTGGCCAATACGGTCGCTTTTCCTTTTGGCCAATCGGGTCTTAAGACCCACTTCCTGATTGGCCGGGAGGAGAAGCAGGAAGACAATAGCGCCCCGAGCCCACGCTTTTTTGAAGCCAATTAGAGCCTCAGGCTCTAATCATGCGCTTCAAAAAAAAGAAAACCCCATTGAAATCAATGCATCCAGTGCCCCGCAAAAAAGAAGCATATAAACACTAAAAAGCTACTTCCTCATAATTTATTAAACAAGTACAAGGATATACAGCATCAAAGAGTCCCTCCTCTCTCTTATTCATCCCACCCAACCCCATCCTCACAATTAAAACGCAACAAAAATGACCCTACCATACACGATTACCTCAAACCCTCTAAAATATTAGCCCGGCTCTCTGACCCGGAGCTAAGAAAAGGCTACCCTAATAAGACCCCCATATGAACCCTGCCATAAGCATCTGCACGCTAATGGGATCCGTATCCTATAGGAATCATGGGAATGGATAATCTACAGGGACCGTGGTAGGTAGCACTGCAGCTTAAAACCGCAGTGGGCGAATACAGTGCAATTCAATGGGTTCCATATAGGCATTCGACTATACAAACCCACAGTAGATGGCTAATGCTGATATCAACCCGACAGAAGCAGTGAAAATGTATTGGGCAATATGCAGCCCAGTATATAGCAAAGAAATACTGAGAGCAAGCCAATCATCAGTCATTGTTGTCCTGGACCAGTTCATAAATGTACTGTATAAAGTACACTATATTACCAAAAGTATTGGGACACCTGCTTTTACATGAACTTTAATGGCATCCCAGTCTTAGTCCGTAGGGTTAAATATTGAGTTGGCCCACCCTTTGCTGCTATAACAGCTTCAACTCTTCTGGGAAGGCTGTCCACAAGGTTTAGGAGTGTGTCTATGGGAATA
The DNA here is from genome assembly GCA_018402905.1 of Glandirana rugosa. Lineage (NCBI taxonomy): Eukaryota > Metazoa > Chordata > Amphibia > Anura > Ranidae > Glandirana > Glandirana rugosa. The sequence goes on along the minus strand of BLSH010341593.1, from coordinate 14,679 downwards.
TTTAACCATTCTTCCAGAAGTACATTTGTGAGGTCAGGCACTGATGTTGGACGGGAAGGCCTGGCTTGCAATCTCTACTCTAATTCATCCCAAAGGTGTTCTATCGGGTTGAGGTCAGGACTCTGTGCAGGCACTCCAGGCGCCTCCCTCCTGTCGAGTGCCCCGCAGAGCAAGCAACTTTCTCTGAGGGCACCTGAGCAGGCTTGCTCCTGAGCCGCTGTTCTACATGGCTATTCACACACAGAGCCACAGCTCATCCCTGCCCCACCCCCTGTCTCATTGGTTGTGATTGACAGCAGCGGGAGCCAATGGCTTTCACTGCTGCCTCAGCCAATGAGGATTGACAGTCCCCAGAGAAATAAAGCTGTCGTGCACATTTCTGGATCAAGGTGGGACTCAGGTAAGTATTTGGGGGCGGGCGGCTGCTGCACAGAGAAAGTTTTTTACCTTCATGCATAGAATGCATAAAGGTAAAAAACCTTGAGCCTTTACAACCACCTTAACTACTTCAGCCTCGGAAGGATTTACCCCTTCCTGACCAGAGCATTTTTTGTGATACTGCACTGCATCGCTTTAACTGACAATTGCACGGTCCTGCGACGTTGTACCCAAACAAAATTGACGTCCTTTTTTCCCACAAATAGAGCTTTCTTTTGGTGGTATTTGATCACCTCTGCGGGTTTTATTTTTTGCGCTATAAACAAAAAAGAGCGACAATTTTGAAAAAAAAAACAATATTTTTTACTTTTTGCTATAATACATATCCAAAAAAAATGTAAAAAATGAATTTCTTCCTCAGTTTAGGCCGATATGTATTCTTCCACATATTTTTGGTAAAAAAACAATCGCAATGGGTGTATATGGATTGGTTTGCGCAAAAGTTACCGCGTCTGCCAACTATGGGAATAGATTTATGGCATTTTCATTATTATTATTTTTTTTTTACTAGTAATGGCGGTGATCTGTGATTTATGGCGACCACTGACATTTATACAGCGATCAGAGCTAAAAATAGCCACTGATTACCATATAAATGTCACTGGCAGGGAAGGGGTTGACACTAAGGGAGATCAAGGGGCTAAATGTGTTCCCTCTGTGGTGTTTCTAACTATATGGGGGCTGGGCTGACTCGAGGAGGAGAGAGATTGTTGTTCTCAAACACAGGGAACAGACAATCACTCTCATCTCCCCTGTCAGAATGGGGATTTGTTTGTTTACTTACACAGATCCCCATTCTGCCGTGTCTCGGGAGCGATCGCGGGTGGCCAGCAGACATCGAGTCCACCACACCAACTGATTGGCTCCCCCCACTAGCCAGTGGGCGCTCGTGCGCTCACACATCACGTTCCCGCGACCGCAGTACAGCTACGGCGATTTGCAGGAACGAGCCAACATGCCGCCGTATTATGATGGTGGTCGGTCAGCAAGTGGTTAAAGTGTATGAAAAATGTATGAGTCCCCATATTTTTTTCTCCCCAAACCCACTTAACCACTTCAATACTGGCCACTTCCTTCTCAGACCAATTTTCAGCTTTCTGTGCTCTTGCACTTTGAATGACAATTACCCAGTCATGCTACACTGTACCCAAATGAAATTTTGTTCATGCAAATAGAGCTTTCTTTTGGTGGTATTTATTCACCACTGGGCTTTTATCTTTTGCGATATAAGCGAAAAAAGAGCGAAAATTTGGAAAAAAACTATATTTTCTACTTTTTGTTTTAAAATAAATCCAATAAAATCAAATTTTGTCATAAATTTAGGCCAGAATGTATTCTGCTACATGTCTTTGGTAAAAAAAAATCCTGATAAGTGTATAATTGGTTTGTGTGAAAGTTATAGTGTCTACAAGCTTTGCTACATATCACTGAAAAGGAATCAATCCTGATGTACCCCCTCCAAATGACCCCCTTTTGCAAAGATGACAGTACAAGGTACTTAGTAAGAGGCGTAATGAGTGTTTTGAATTTTCCAATTGTTTGGAAAATTAAGAATTTTTTTTTTCTTCCCAAAATTGTCATATTAACAAGTGTGATGTTAAGCGAGGTGCAAGCGATCATTTTGAGTCGACTAGCGGGAGTCCACCGTGGGAGAGCTGGTTATGGCCCGGACTTTCTGGTCCACTCAAACCCCTCTTCACCTGCATTTAATGACCAGGAAGAGCGCAAAGGTGAGTTCTATCCTTGATCTCAGAGGGAGAAAATTGAGTGAGCTCTGTGTACTAAATGTGAGTCAATGAGCAAGGTTTGTACTGTGCTTATGTTACCCAGCTGACAAAGCAGAATACCCATTTTCAGTGGACACCTGCAGCACGCACGGCGTTCAACCAGTTAAAAACTCTGTTTACCACAGCACCTATCCTGCAACATCCAGATCCTGCATTGCAATATGTCCTTGAGGTGAATGCTTCAGAGAATGCCGTGGGTGCCATTCTGTCACAGCATCAGGAGATGAAGTCTCTGTTACATCCCATTGCCTTCTTTTCCAGGAAACTCAGCCAGAAATGACCTATGATGTGGGAGACCGGGAGCTACTGGCTATAAAAACAGCCCTAGAAGAATGGCGTTACCTGTTAGAAGGGGCAGCTCACCCTATTTTGATCTTCACTGATCATAAGAATCTCGAGTACCTCAGGATGGCCAAGCGATTGAGACCTCATCAAGCCAAGTGGGCACTATTTTTCTTCCATTTTTCCTTTCATATAACATACAGACCGGGTTCCAAAAATGGCAAGCCTGATGCACTTTCCCGCATGTACCCAGAAGATGAAGCTTGCATCACCAAGCAGAGACAATCCTGCCGGCCCAAATTTTTGTACTACTACAAGCAGATCTAATTAACCAGCTCAAACAGGCACCCAAGAAGGAAGTTATACCACCAGGTGTTTGTTTCCAGGAACAAGAGGGGCTGATTATTCCTGCATAATCAAAAGGTGTTTGTACCCCCACGTCTGTGTCCCAAGATCCTCAGCCTGTGTCATGATCATCCCTTGGCATGGCATTTGGGGACAACTAAAACAATGGAACTTGTGCAACTCTCCTTTTGGTGGCCTGATTTAAGGTCTGATTGCAAAGACTATGTTGGGACCTTTGGAGTCTGCATCCGAAATAAGAATGACAAAACCAAATCTTGGGGTTTGCTAAGGCCTTTACCCATTCCCAAAGACCTTGGGAGATGATCAATATGGATTTCATTGTTGAACTCCTGCCATCTGTAAGATTCACTACCATCTCTGTGATTGTCAACAGGTTAACAAAGATGGTCCATCCCTAAGTTGGGGACCCCTCAGGAATGGAAACTGCTTGTATCTTCATCAAAGAAGTGGTTAGGCTCCACGGGTTACCCAGCAGCATCACTTTAGATCGTGGAGTAGAATTTACATCAGGTTCTAGAAAGATCTTTGCATAACACTAAAAATCGAAACTTGTCTTTCTTCAGCCTATCATCCACAAACAAATGGCAAACACAGAACGAACGAACCAGACTTTAGAACAATACCTCTGGTGCTTCTCATCTTTTGCTCAAGATGACTGGGCATCACTCCTACCGCTGACCGAAGTCATTTTGCTACAGGACAAGCCCTGTTTTTTGCAAATTATAGGTACTTTCCATTATTTTTACCCAACATCCTGCCTGATTTCTAGGTTCCCGCAGTCCAGGAGAGGGTAAAATTTCTACAGTCAAACAACGAAGTCTTGCAAGATGCCATTTCAAAGCACGACAGGACAATAAAAATTTTTTTGACATAAACAGGAGAGGAGACCTAAAACTCAAAATAGGAGACAAGTTTGTTTATCTACTGCCAACCTAAAATTGTCATGCCCATCCAAGTACCCGGGCCCTAGATATATTGGTCCATTTTCTGTTAAAAGACAAATCAATCCAGCAGCTTATGAACTTTCACTCCCAGAGATATACAAGATCCACCCTGTCTTTCATGTGTCCTTGCTAAAAGCCGCAAGATTAGACCCATTCCCTGGTCATGAGTCAGGTCCACCAGCACCTGCGATAGCCACAGATGTGTTTTTTCTTCAGGAGACGCACTTTGTGGGGGGGGGGGCACCCCTAAAATGCCTCAATATCTATTTGATCAATGGTTCCATGCAGTATCCCCAGTCTCAAGAGCCAGGGGAGTGACAATTGCAATAAGGAGAGGATGCCCCTTTGTGTTGGAAAAAACTCAAATAGATGCAGAGGGAAGTTACCTTTTTTAAAGGGTGTGATAGGCAGGCAGAAATATACATTGGCATCCATGTTGGTATTGGGAGGAGATTTTAATGTTACACTAGACCCTGACCTGGACACCTCAACGGGCAATACAACACTCTCATTCAAGGCCCTCAGGCTTGTTAAAAAAACTGTTAAAATCTCTTCACTTAGTGGACTGTTGGAGGGTTATGCATGGTAAAGAGAAAGATTATAGCTATTTTTCTAAGACACATAATATGTATTCACGACTGGATCTAATGATGGTGGATCAGTATTACCTGGGAGAGGTCTGCTCCACCACCATCGGACCGATTACGATCTCAGACCATGCTCCGATCGCTATGGTGCTGAGAGTGGGAAATAAGAGCCGGGGGGGAAATGACATGGAGGTTAAATTAATCCTTACTAGATAATAAATGAATAGTGGAAGACATAAGACAAAAGCTGGTGAGGTACTTTAAGATAAATACGGCAGTAGAGGTATCGGAACAAGCGGTATGGGAGACCAATAAGGTAGTAATTAGAGGGGAATTGATAGCCCATGGATCTTGTATTAAGAAAGAGAAACAGAAAGAACTTGAGTATCTGCTGGGGAAGATAAGTGAGCTGGAAAGTAAACATAAAAAAAACTTAGATCCGGATCTTAGAAAGACGAGAAAGAACAGCAAAAGAGTGAAATTAGAGCGTATTTAAAAGATGCTGCGTTGCCTAGATTATCAGCCGAAACGATAGAGGCAATGGAACGGCCAATTACAGCAGGGGAATTGAAACAGTCAATAAAGGCCTTACCAAAGGGCAAAAGCCCTGGGCTGGATGGCTATTCCAATTCTCATTAAAGAAATTCTCGGACAAGCTGATAACACCACTTTGTAAGTATTTTAACTTAATAACAGCTTCAAATCCTCTGCCCCCAGAAGCCCTGCTGGCATACGTCACGGTTTTGCCACAGCAGGTGAAAGACCTGCAGCATTGTGCCAGCTATAGGCCCATCTCCCTCCTAAACTCGGACACTAAGCTTCTGGCGAAGATTCTGGCCTCGCGGATGCAGGACCATGTGGGCCTGGTATATCTGGACCAGACTGGCTTCATGAGGGGACGCGAGGCCAGGGACAACACAATTCAAGTAATGCATGTCTTGCACTGGTCGAAGTATGGACCAGGAAGGACGCCAAGAGTGATCCTGTCGATGGATGCAGAAAAGGCCTTCGACAAGGTAAATTGGGTCTTTATGTCCGAGGTGCTGGGGGAGATGGGTCTGGGGGATCGCATGATGGGGTGAGTCATGGCACTATATGCAGATCCAAGAGCCAGAGTAAAGGTCAATGGGACTCTATCAGACCAGCTTTATATATGAAATGGGACGAGACAGGGGTGTCCCCTGTCACCCCTGATATTTGCGATGACCCTAGAGCCGTTCTTGCGGGTGGTCAGGGGGAACATAGGAATACAGGGGGTTTGGGGTGGTGTTTTTTTTTTTTCTCTTTTCCCAGGATACCATGCATTACTCCTCAATAATGAAAGGGTTAGTGGAATGGGCAGGGTCAGAGACCAAGCGAGTGGCAAGCACAAGGATTGGTAGCACCAGGGGGGTAGAGGGAGGCGGAAGTGGTTTGTATTGGAGTGGGTAGGTTTTATGGCGGAGGGATGAGGGAGTTTCATGAAGTTAATTTAGTAGAATTATAGCACAGATTATAGATTAATACAGTGTGATTGATTATGGTATAATGCATGGATGGAAATGGTCACTTTACACGTAAGAAGTAATAATAAGGTGATGGGGAAGGGAAGTACATATTAAGTAACAGTCACAACAGGGAAACTGTTCACCCACAAGTGATATCACATTCAATTTTATACACCCTCATGTTGGAGAAGATAATGAGGATGAAGAGTGAAGAACTCCGGCTTGTTGTCGGACGTAGGAACTTCCTTTACTCCCTCTTTTTGGTTTTTTTTTTTCACTTACCCACTAACTTCAAATTCACTTCAACTTATGAATTGATATGACACTAGCACCTTTTCCTATTTTTTTTCTCTCTCTCTCACCCACTAATTTAAATTCACTTAATTATGAATTGGGATACGACACTAGTATTTTTTCTCACTGGGGTTTTTTTTCTTCCTTTTTTTTATTTTTTTTATTTTTTTCTTCCCTCTTCTCACTCACTAATTTAAAATTCACCTAATCATGAACTGATACGTCACTAGTATTTTTCTCACTGGGGGTTTTTTTTTCCCCTTTTTTTTTCTTCTTCCCTTCTGGTGCGGATATATTAAATGCTTAGTAACCTCACTGGAATAATGACATATGCCCATTGGAGGTAGAAGGGAGGAGGGAAATGAAGAAGGGAAATATCAGAATTCCCCTATAGAGTAGTTTAACACTCGTTTTGTAAAGATGGGGGGGGGGGGGTAGGGTTGTATGGAGTATAGAGGAGGGAAGAAGTAAAGGGAGGAGGGAAGATGGAGGTTACCCGTATACAGTAATAAGGTCACTCCAATGATTCGTAAATTATATAGGCGTGGTCTTCCCTTCTTCTTTTTTTTTCCCCTTTTTTTTTGGGGGTCACTCTTTTTATGATCACTGCATAGTCAAGTACTAATCCACTTAAAATTTAATCACTCACTCTTCTCCCTTCTTTTTTTATTTTTTTTATTTTTTTTCCTTCTTTTTTTTGGGGTCACTCTTTTTTATGATCACAGCATAGGGTTAAGTATTAATTCACTTAAATTTAATCACCCACTCTCTCT
>BLSH010341583.1:81938-92705 GCA_018402905.1 Glandirana rugosa | reverse complement strand
GAAAATGTCCAAATTGGGCTCAAAGTGTCAATATTTTGTGTGGCCACCATTATTTTCCAGCACTGCCTTAACCCTCTTGGGCATGGAGTTCACCAGAGCTTCACAGGTTGCCACTTATTACTACATGTGTCCCCTGTTTTTTTTTTGGGGGGGGGAATACAAGACCGTCCCTTTGGTCTGACAAGCTGTGTGGCCACATGAAGATTCTCTGTGCCCCTATGTAAGAAGTGCTTCCTAAGCATTCCTGCACCTCTGCATGTGGCATACTATTGCCCAAGACCAAGAGGGCAAAAAGGCACCTCACTATTAACATTTAGGGACTAGAGGTATACAGCTAATTAATGCTGACTCACAATCCCCTAACGATGGTGAGATATTGAGCCCTTACAGGCGGTTTATCCCAGGGGAAGGCCCGCAAGAAGTTATGGTTTGTGCCATAAGGTGGGTATTTGAGCTTCCACCTCTGGGGATTATGTGGGAAGTATTGTCTCTGGATCCTTATGCTCTGGGTCTTTCCTGTGTCTTTTCCTGGGATACGTGGCCTGGAATATGAGTCAGTTCCGTCTGGCCTGTCCCTCTGTAAGGAATATGAAAGAAAGCGAAAGTAAGAAATAGTGCCCTCACTGTACTTGAAGCACACTGACAGGAAATACCTGACTCCTATATATGCAGTACTATGCCTCTATTAGATCTTGTCTATTGACACTCATCTCCTACACACTGGTCATTTACTGATACCCACGATGTTGTAAATACCATTGGCAATGTTATTCTTAAACGCAGCTGAGCAACAATTATTATTTTGATGAAATGATTATATGTTTTATCATGTTGGACAGGTAAAATTCACCCGTTGGGGATCATGGATCAGCTACGATCTTCCGATGGTAAGACCTTAATCAGTCAAATACCCATATAGGGTTAAGTTACTGGGCTGACAACTAACTGGGCGGAACTAGATTCACTGGTGAAGTTAATGGAAGATGTGGAGAACGTCTTTAAAAGAGGCACCATCACCAGTGTACCCCCCGCCCTGATGAAATTCGCATGTGAGCGAATGAAACGCATCGGTGTTTCTGTCCACCCCACCCCCCCACACACCCCTCCGGTCCCCCCCTATCCTAGGGGATCACCTGTCGTTCGGAACCAGGAGTGTTCCATAAGCTGAATCCACATCTTCAGCCCATTCACAGTCTGTCTCGGCCTTTACCCAACCTACCTGATACTGACAGGTGTTGGACCAGCTGACTCACACGCGCAGCTCCGGCCCATACAATTGGCTCCCTTGATTCAGGAGCCGAAGACCTTCTCCCGGTCAGCATCCACATACCGCACAGAGGACCGGCGGTGCTAGCTGACACTTGCTACTTCGGAGCTGGAGGACCCTGAACTCTGCTACGGCCATCGGCTCCACTTTGTGTGCCAACCACGCTCAGGGGATAGCGGGACCTGCATTTGGACATCTAACAATGAGTCACATCCCACCAGTGGGATCTATACTTTACCTCGCAGCCCCATCCACCATGGCTTTTAGCCATCCGCTGCTGCTAGAGGTAGCACAAGCGGGCTATGTGACCCACCAGCACCCAGGGCTGCATAGTGTGTGGTTTGCTGATCTCTAAATTTAATCCTGGTAGCGAGACTTGCACTGGGCTGTCACTGATCCATACACTCAATGGACCACTAGTTCCAAAGGGACAATGTGCCTCCACTGACTTAGATATGCAAATTGAGGCTGGAATTTTGTTAACCCCACATAGCAACCTGTGCCAAGCAACAAGTACACTCTGGGATCATTGTCTTCACCACCTTTTCCATGCAAAAGAGCTTTAAACTAGTGCTTCCCCTCATCCCTGTGATGTGATTTCAGCTGCCTCTGTATCCAGTACCCCTTAATTTATGATTGGGCATTGATGGGCCTAGAGGTTCCACACCACAGCCAGTAGCACTTAACTGAGCTGATGCTGGTGGTTGGATTACCTAGGATCCATGTAAGAGTCCTTGCTAGATAAATGTATGTAGTATGGATATGGTAACGGTATGTGTGTGACCCCGGGGTGTTGTTTTTATAGACAACGTTGTCATTTTATGTGTTGTCAAGTATAATTAATCTCTATTAAACTTTTGGACTAATAAAGTTAATGTTTTAGTATATGCCACTGGGTTATCCCTTCTTTCTCCCTTCGGAGTCACGGACCAGCTTTGGGCAGGGTTCTGTCCCCTTCCCGCCTGTGGTGTTAAGTGTACATAGGTCCATCCTTGGTGAACCCTACCCTGTGCTAGGGTGAGTTGGCCATACTCTAAGTGAACTCAACCCTATACGCAGGGTTGAGATCCGTGTCCTTTTTCCCTCACCCCCGTCCCTGCTGCCACTGGAGTCCTCTTCCACTCCTCCATGATGACATCACAGAGCTGGTGGATGTTAGAGACCTTGCGCTCCTCCACCTTCCATTTGAGGATGCCCCACAGATGCTCAATAGGGTTTAGGTCTGGAGACATGTTTGGCCCGTTCATCACCTTTACCCTCAGCTTCTTTAGCAAGGCAGTGGTCATCTTGGAGGTGTGTTTGGGCTCGTTATGTTGGAATACTGCCCTGCGGCCCAGTCTCCGAAGATAGGGGATCATGCTCTACTTCAATATGTCACAGTACATGTTGGCATTCATGGTTTCCTCAATGAACTGTAGCTTCCCAGTGCCGGCAGCACTCATTCAGCCCCAGACCATGACATTCCCACCACCATGTTTGACTGTAGGCAAGACACACTTGTCTTTGTACTCCTCACCTCATTGCGGCCATACATGCTTGACACCATCTGAACCAAATAAGTTTATCTTGGTCTCATCAGACCACAAGACATGGCTCCAGTAATCCATGTGCTTAGTCTGCTTGTCTTCAAGAGACTGTTTGCGGGCTTTTTTGTGCATCATCTTTGGAAGGGGCTTCCCTCTGGGACGACAGCCATGCATACCAATTTGATGCAGTGTCTGAGCACTGAGAGGCTGACGCCCCCACCCCCAAAAACCTCTGCAGCAATGCTGGCAGCACTCATATGTCTATTTCCCAAAGACAACCTCTGGATATGACGCTGAGTATGTGAACTCGACTTCTTTGGTCGACCATGGCGAGGCCTGTTCTGAATGGAACCTGTCCTGTTAAACCATTGTATGGTCGTGGCCACCATGCTGCAGCTTAGTTTTAGGGTCTTGGCAATCTTCTTATAGCCTAGGCCATCTTTATGTAGAGCAGCAATTCTTTTTTTTCAGATCCTCAGAGAGTTCTTTGTCATGAGTTGCCATGTTGAACTTCCAGTGACCAGTATGAGAGAGTGAGAACGATAACGCCAAATTTAACACACCTGCTCCCCATTCACACCTGAGACCTTGTAACACTAATGAGTCACATGATATCGGGGAGGAAAAATGGCTAATTGAGCCCAATTTGGACATTTTCACTTAGGTGTGTACTCACTTTTGTTGCCAGCGGTTTAGACATTAATGGCTATGTGTTGAGTTATTTTGATGGGACAGCAAATTTACACTGTTATACAAGCTGTATACTCACTACTTTACATTGTAGCAAAGTGTAATTTCTTCAGTATTGTCACGTGAAAATATATAAAATATTTACAAAAATGTGACGGGTATAAAAACCACACTTACATAGCAAGGATTTGTTAAAACAGATCATATAAATTGGCAGGGGTACCGCAGTGTACAATAATTTTGGTTTGCAACCCACAGTCTCCACCCCACGCGTTACGCCACACATCACGTGACTTCATCAGGGGTCTTGGTGAAAGCCCAGTCTCTGTGCTGGGAGCGCTGCTGTGCGGTGCACTCCCAGCACAAAGAGTGGTACACCTTTATGTGGCCCCACAGAAAGAAGCCCAGTTCAGTGAGGCCGCATATATGCGTACCCTCGGTGGAAAGGGGTTAATTTCAGCCACGCCCTCCAACAAAAGTTTACCCTCACCCATTCTTTAGCTAAGTTAATTAATTAATTAAAGTTTTTTTTTTATTGTATTAAAAGCTTGAAATACTTACGGTACATAAATTCTTGGTCAAATGACACGCCAGGTCCTGAATCTTTCTTCTGGACTTTACAGTGTTAGCAACAAGACCAGTTGGCTGGGCACATAGACTGCAGTGGATCACCAGTATTCCCTCCCAGAAGAGGTTCCAGTGAGAGTCATGAAAAGGTGGACTCAAGTGCTCGGGCGATTAAAAAAAGAATAATAGTGGCATCAGTGAGGGAGTGATCAGGGTTTTAATTTTACTCAGCAGATGATCTTTAAATAACACCTTTTATTGGCTAATTAAAGCCAAAGTGTAGCTAAAATAATAAAAAAAAAAAAAATATCAGCACAAGGGACATAACTTACAGTCAGTATGCCTATATACAATGCTGATCACTCACATGCACTGTGGGAGCTTGCAGAATCCTATTGTTTTCAATGTGGCTGCCTCTCGCAGCTAATTGCAGGAACCCCCTCTAGAGTTTTCACATTTAATTGTGGGTGCATTTGCGAGCATGAATGCACCTTTAAAGTGGTTCTAAAGGCTCAAGGTTTTTTTTACTTTCATGCATTCAATGCATGAAGATAAAAAACCTTCTCTGTGCAGCAGTCCCCCAATACTTACCTGAGCCCCATCATGATGCAGCAATGTGCATGAGAGCCTCAGCTCTCTAGGGACTCTCTCTACTTATTGCCTGAGACAGCAACAGGAGCCAAAGGCTTCTGCTGCTGTCAATCACAGCCAGTGAGCCAATGAGGAGAGAGAAGGGGTGGGGCCAAGCTGTGGCTCTGTGTGTAAATGGACATGCAGAGCCATGGCTCAGGAACGAGCCTGCTTGGATGCCCCCACTGCAAGCTGCTTGCTCTGGGGGCACTTGGCAGGAGGGAGGGCCCAAGAGTGCCGGTAGGAGACCCGAGAAGAGGAGGATCAGGGCTGCTCTGTGCAAAGCCACTACACAGAGCAGGTAAGTATGACATGTTTGTTATTTAAAAAAGAAAACCTTTAATATTATTATTATTATACATGATTTATATAGCGCCAACAGTTTACGCAGCACTTTACAATGTAGAGGGGGGATATCACAATTACAATACAGAAGGGACAGGAGGGCCCTCCTCGTAGAGCTTACATTCTAAAGTCACTTTCATCTAAGGTATTCAGGCATTCCAAGAGGACAATCACTCTTACGAGCTCTTACTAAGATGAGAAGCGTGCCTAGTCTTCATAGTTCTAAAAGAGGTGTCAAGCATCCCATGACACTTATATACCCTGCTCATTTTCTATATATCCTGCAATTTGAAAATGATTGTATTTTATTGTATCCTTTGTTGTGCTATGCATAAATATGTGGTTTTCAATTGTATGATGACTGACTAAGAAACTTGAAGCTGAATCCTGGCCACAAAAACTTTCATTTAAATATATACCTCAATAGCCACAAAGGGTATAAATTTACTTTGAATGCATGAAAGGCCTTTGTAAATATTCTTAAAGGCCTCATTCACACAAGTGCACAGACCTATAGATCCATATGCCCAGCTCTAGGAGCTATGGTCAAGCTTTAAATAGTGCCTCTGTGCCTGCACACTATAATGTAACATAAAGGTGCCTGGGCCTCCCTGTTAAATTGATGGGGCCCAGGCCCCCATACAGGTGCACCGGTGGCATCCCCTTGTGGTGGTACCCCCTTATGGTGGTACCCCCCTGTGGTCCTGGGGGGGCTATCCAGTGAACTTAGGAAAAATGCAGCATGTCTTCATTTTTCACCACTGTATTGCACACCTCACCAATGTTGTTGCGTTAACAGCAGGGGAGGGCTGGGCCAGGGGGCAGGGTGGCAATTGCCCCCCAGGCCACCATAACTTACACTGATCAGGTTGCATTTGATAGGCACTGGTGAGGCTGCATTGATGGGCACTGATGAGGCTAAGCTGATAGGCACTGATGAGGCTGCATTGATGGGCACTGGTAGGTTGCATTGTGGGCACTAATCAGGCTGCATTGATGGGCACTGATGAGGCTGCACTGATGAGGCTGCATTGATGGGCACTGGTGAGGCTGCATTGATGGGCACTGATGAGCTGCATTGATGCATTATTTTTGTTAAACCCCCTTTGTTGCTATTAACATTAAATTATGTTACCACCTTGTATCATATTTGTCTTGCTTCATAACATCAATATCCGTTATAAAACCAGGTGGGCATGGATGGTGAGCTGATACGGTGGTTCAATGGGCCACTTGACTGGATTTGCCCCCCAGGCCTAAGGCTGCCAGCCCTCCCCTGGTTAACAGGCACATAGAAAACAATTGTTTTCTGTGCCCGTGCAATAATCTGCATTTTTCTTGTGCTGGAAAACACAGCTCACCACATGTAATGCAAACTTACCCTTAAAGGAAGATTTACTGCTCTATCGGAGTCCATTGTTTTTTTGAGGGAAGACTTTCTTATTCATCTGACAAGCACTGATTCTATGTCAGCCCTGACAGCAGCCTAATAAAGTGGCTGCAACATTGTATATATTTGTATCCCTGTGCAGTCAAAGCACTCCTATTAATTCAATGATGAAACCTCTGATCACCTTTCACATTGACGGCCTGTACAGCATGAATCAGTGGTTTGCTTATGCAAGCCGAGCCACTGGGAGCTGTTTGCTGGCAGTCTATTTATTTATTTATTTCAGGTACTTATATAGCGATGTCAATTTACGCAGCGCTTTACATTTTTTATTGTACATTCACATCAGTCTCTACCCTCAAGGAGCTTACAATCTAAGGTCCCTAACTCACATTCATACATACACATACTAGGGGCAACTTACACAGGATCCCATTAACCTACCAGCATGTCTTTGGAGTGTAGGAGGAAACCGGAGTACCTGGAGGAAACCTACGAAGGCACAGGGAGAACATGCAAACTCCAGGCAGGTAGTGTCGTGGTGAGGATTTGAACCAGTGACCCTTTTGCTGCCAGGCGAAAGTGCTATCCACTACAACACTGTGCCGCCCAATTGTAAGTAATTCTTATTTCTTATCAGCTTTAATCCCTAAGTGGAAAGTGGGATGATCTGTTTCATGTAACATGTTCTACATATTTGGTTTTTCCCTGTGATGTAATTCTGTCATGAGGCAAAATATGTTAAAAGGGAATGGAAACCAGTAAGTAAACTTAAACCAAGAAGCAGTACAACTCGAATACAAATTCTTATCTGCAGCGTAGGCACACAGGTTAAAATGATATAATCTCCTGTGATTCTTATGGTCCTTTTCCTCACTGGATCTTTATCCTTCAGAAATGGTAAGAAATAGCTTGCTTTCTTATTGTATGCTATCTGTAAAATCTTATTGTGTAAGCTCAAAATACTGAATTATTGCTAAATAGCCAGTATAATACTAAACAAGGCAGTTCAGAAAGCAGTTATGGTTTTGGCATCAAATGGTTTTTGGCGCTAATGGTATTGTGCTAAAACTGCTTACAACCAATCAACCATCAGCTGCTCACCGTAAGCTGAATGCTGTTTGCTGTATCCTTATTACTTGTGACTCAAAAAAGACTAGATTTCATTGAAAGTTCAAAAAATATACACCCCCAAAAATGTTATCCAAATACCTTGGGTATACCCCATACACCTAAAGGATTTTATTCTGGGTACTCCCATGCCAATAGCTGTAACCAGCTGTCAGATTGACAGCTAGATCCTGGCCTGTGTCTTAGGTGCCGTGACAGAAGATTCTGTATAAGCAAAACATGCAAACATTATTTGAGGGCTTAATTCATAAATACACTGTAACCATATTGTTACAAAGTATTATAAATAATGCTTTTTGTTCTTTGATGTACACATCTTTTTTTTTAGCAACCTTGCAAGTAAAAAAAAAAGGATTTTTTATTACAAAACTGTTCTTATTTAACCACTTATTTACCATTGATTAATCCTAATAAGTCATAATAGACCCTTTTTGTTCTCTTAATGGTCCTGGTAATGGTTTCCTTTAGATAGGTGGTCTAGTTATTAAAAAAAAAAATGATATATATATACTGTATATATACACTATATTACCAAGCATATTGGGACTCCTGAACATGAACTTTAATGAACTTAAAACAATTAAGTCATATATCAGTGAACATGACATTCACCAAACGTTCACTGCAGGTGAATCTTCCAGATTCACCACCTGTAAATTATATATATATATATACCGGTATATATATTTGGAACACCTGCTTTTACACCCACATGAACTTTAATGGCATCCAAGTCTTATTCCGTAGGGTTCAATATTGAATTGGCCCACCCTTTGCAGCTATAACAGCTTCAACTCTTCTGGGAAGGCTGTCCACAAGGTTTAGGAGTGTGTCTATGGGAATGTTTGACCATTCTTCCAGAAGAGCATTTATGAGGTCAGGCACTGATATGAACGAGAAGGCCTGGCTCGCAGTCTCTGCTCTAATTCATCCCAAAGATGTTCTATCGGGTTGAGGTCAGGACTCTGTGCAGGCCAGTCAAATTCCTCCACCCCAAATTCACTCATCCATATCTTTATGGACCTTGCTGTGTGCACTGGTATGCAGTCATGTTGCAACACCCTTCTCGTCCACATCAGTGCCTGATCTCACAAGTGCACCTTTGGAAGAATGGTCAAACATTCCCATAGACACACTCCTAAACCTTGTGGACAGCCTTCCCAGAAGGGTAGAAGCTGTTATAGCTGCAAAGGGTGGGCCAATTCAATATTGAACCCTACTGACTAAGACTGGGATGCCATTAAACTTCATATGGGTGTAAAAGCAGGACCATTGTTTAAATCCAGGTAAGAGCAAGAACAAAAATGGAAGCAGGCAGAAAAAGAGGTATATGATCTGGGGAAACCTACAAGATTATACCACGTTGCCAACTGGTGGTAAATGGCTTTCACTGGGGTACAGGGACTAGGAACGCATGTCCTTCACCAGGGCTGTTGAACTGCCCTGCAGAGCAGGAGGAAGAAGGGGAAGCCAGGACTGTAGACCTGAATTTGAGCTACTGGTCTCTAACTATTTGCCTTTGTAAATCACTATATAAGTTAAGGTTTGCCTGGAAAACAACAAAAGCAGTTCTAGACTCCAGCTTCTGGCTGTAATATATTTTATACAAAAACATTGCACATTGCGTTGGAGGGAGTTAACTTTGTTTCAAGGAATAGCTGATTATTGAAAACTTTTGCCATTTAATGTTATGTAAAGGCCCCCCAGATGTAAAAATAGGTGGGTATTACAGTACCGACAATGACCAACATTGCAGTCACTGTTATTTTATTATAGACCTTTATTGCGTCATTATGTGCATCCAGCCATTGGGCTCAATGCCTTTCTCAAACAAGAGTGCCAAAAGGGATTGCTCTGCACATTGATGCCAATTAGTGAACATTCCCTGTATGTACACAATCTTAGTCCAAGGGCTGGATTTTTATCCCTGGGATCGACAATAACATAATCTTTGGCACACAAAGCAGCTTTCTATGTTAGGATCACAGTTTTAACCATTTTGAGTAATTTTAGCAAAATCTTTTTCCATAAGTATAAACAGTTATATGCGCACATGTGTGCTAGATGTGTTTTTTTCCATGTACAGTAAAAGTAAAAGATAGTCATTACTTTGTATGATCATTTGGATAAGCCATCCAAAATTGCTGTATTTTTGAGAGCTAAAACTATTTGTGGTTAACAAAAAAATTGAAATGTTTATCAAATGCAGGTTTCTCAGCGGCAACAGATATGCGCTGTCAGTGCGTAAAGACACTATCAAAACCCATTCAAAGTCAACAGGTCATAAAACTGGAGCTTATCAATAGCGGGCCGTATTGTCCTAAGGTGGAAGTTATGTAAGTATCACTTACAAGCAGAGGCGGCCCTTTAATTAGGCGGTCGCCTTTGGCCTCGCACTCACAGGGGCCTCGCGGTCGCCTAATTTGTCTAAAGATCCGCCTCTGATAATCAGCAGAGATCCCCTGCCGTCAGCTTAGCAGGGACTCTGTGTTCATTGATGTTAGTGAAAACGCTGCGAGTGGGAACAATGTGATCGGAGCGAAGCTTACCGAGTGCTCCGGATCACAGACAGAGAGAGACACTCAGCTCATCAGAACGAGCAGTGAGTGCTGACCCCTCCCCCTGCAGCCCGCAGAGCCAGTCAGGAGAGAGTTGCAGCTGCTTCCTCCTCCCCCCTCCTCTCCTCCTGTGTCAGCCCCGCCCACACCCCCGACAGGCAGTGCTCTGTAAAAGAAGGAGATGTGGGCGGGAAGATTCAAGAGAACAGCCCAGCCCAGCACATGTGAAGAAAGATGGAGTCTCATCCATCCATCCATGCAGTCCCTCCTGCCTTTGAGTGAGTTCTCTGATGTGGGGGTGCCTCTCTCCTCTCCTCTCTCTTTCTCTTCTCTCCTCTCCAGAGGCGGCTCTAGGCTTTGTGAGGCCTTAGGCAAAACTTAGATATGAGGCCCCAGTCACGCCCATAATGGGAAGAATAATTAAAGTGATAAAAATTAACTGTATTAGGACCTACCTACCTACTCTGAGGTAGAAAGAAGTGTACACGACCCGACCCGACAAGAGAACTTAGAAGGGCGGGTGTAGAGGAAGAAAATGTCTCGTGACGGACAGCCCCCACACCCGCCCCGACTGTGTCCTCCTCTCCTCCCCCCTCCTCCTTCGTCGACGTTGAGAGAGGACTGACCGAGACGCCCGACGTCCCCCTCCCCAGTCGTGAGTGA
>BLSH010341583.1:38160-64380 GCA_018402905.1 Glandirana rugosa | reverse complement strand
GGTAGAGCTTCACGAAGCACATTTTTGAAGAATTTATGTAAGTCTGTGGGTTTAATTGTTTCCGGGATACCTCGGATCTTAACATTATTACGCCTTGAGCGATCTTCTAAGTCAGCAAGTTTCATTTTCATTTGCCATAGCTCGTCTTCCCTTTCGTTATGGGCGTCCACTAACTCATTGAATGTGGACGCGAAGGAGCCCATTTTGGATTCAATGTGGGAGACTCTATTGCTGACCTCCGTAACCTCCGATTTGAACTGTGTTGCTAAGGACATAATATCTGTATGAATAGTAGATCTCAGGGACATCAACATATCTTTCAGAGTCGTGTCTAGGACTGGTATATCAGCAGTAGGAAAGTTGGAAATAGAATCCTGTAATTCCCTAGTGTCGTCCAGCGAAGTATTGAGGTCATTGGCGAGGGAGGTATTATGAGAAGGGTCACTCATTTTTTGTTTGGATTTTGCTGGGCTGGATGAGGGGGAGATGAGGGGTCCGGCCTCAGTGTTGAAGTGTTTTGACAGGTCTACAGCTTTATGTTTAAGACCAGTCCTGGTTTGGTCTGTTGGATTCTGCAGGGCATGGAGATTATCGCCATTGCTTAATAGCGGATGTTTATTGGGATGAGGAAAGAAATCTGTCATTTTTCCCGGTTTCGAGCCCTCTTTCTTTTTTTTGGACGGCATGAGTTTTACTGGATGGGGTTGCAGTGTAGTGCCTATGCTGAAAGTACCAGCCTCTAGTATTAGCGAGAAGTCTGGCAGCCTCGGTGGAGATTGTGGTTACATTACATGGTGAACTGTGTCATCTATCACCAGTTGAACGGGCAGCAAGAAGAAAACAGTGATACATTTAAACCGCTGTTGTAATAAGAGCTGTGTATAATATGGGGAGACAGTGCTTCAGGCCTGGGTGTACCAAGATGGCCGCTCTGACTGTGAGACAAACCCAGACAGGATGATGGGGATTGTAGTATAATTCAGATGTTGTCCCCTGGTGCTCCCCTTGCTCTGTTAGATAGTAAGTTGTATAATGGAGCTGGGTGCCGGGTGTCCCGTGTACCTGGGGTACGGAGCGAACAGAAAGTCCCGGCCCCTCCTGGGCCGCAACACCAGCCGGTGATTAAAAGAGATTAGAGTGTGTTTGCGGGGGTTTATGCAGTTATATATGTAACTATAGGGTCTGTTCTCTGCCTTTCTGCCTCTTGATCGGCTGGGGAAGTGAACCGGAACGGCCGTTCCGACTAGGCCGCAAAGCCGCGGCCTCGATTTTATCGCTAACCCGCCGAGTGTGGCGGATTTCCGCAATCCTCCTCACAAAGAGATGGTGAAGGTCTGTTACCTTATCCTTTAGTTTGTGGATGTCTCAGGGCCACGGATGAGGGTGGATGCAGGCAGATTATTGTCTGAAGAACCGGAGCTCTGTCTCCATGCGTCTGGTCTCGTCCGCGGCTAGCCACGCCCCCCAATACATTTACATTTTTGATTGTAACATGACAAAATGTGGAAAATTTCAAGGGGTATGAATACTTTTTCAAGGCACTGTATATATATATATATATATATATATATATATATTAGCAGAGACCTTAGGGAATAAAATGAGAGTCATTGCAATTTTTTATGTCACACGGTATTTGCGCAGCAATTTTTCAAACACAATTTTTGGGGAAAAAAACACTTTTGTGAATTAAAAAAAAAAACATAATATTTGTCACAATTGTTTTGTAAAATGTGAAAGATGATATTACGCTGAGTAAATAGATACCTAACATGTCACACTTTAAAATTGCGCACACTCATGGAATGGCACCAAATTTAGTACTTAAAAATCTCCATAGGCTAAGCTTTAAGACATGGGTAGGCAACCTGCGGCCCTCCAGCTGTTGCAGATCTACAAGTCCCATCAAGCCTCTGGGAGTAATTGTAACTGCCAGCCTTGCAATGCCTCATGGGAAATGTAGTTCCACAACAGCTGGAGGGCCGAAGGTTGCCTACCCCTGCTTTAAGACCTCTGCAAGAGCAGGAAGTTGCGTCATGATGTTGCTTCCAGCCTCTGAGGGTCCACGGCCAGCTCTAAGGTAAACCACTACCTCGGGAGGGAGGTGGACATCCCCTCCCTCCCCCTGTAAAAGCAATAAAGCAGCAAAACAGACACTAAGATGGCTTTCACATGTGAGGGAATCACCAGCTGAAAAAAAGATATCTGGATTATGCCTGTAGCTGCAGGCATCATTTAGCTATCTCCACTCAAAGTCCAGAACGTCATATGATGTCCTACAGGCAGGAAGCGGTTAACCACTTCGTACCCAGACCAATTCTGACACTTCACTTCTACATGAACAAATCTACTTTTTTTTGCTAGAAAATTACTTTGAAAATTATATATATTTTTTTTTAGCAGAGACCCTATAGAGTAAAATGGTGGGTGTTGCAATTTTTTACGTCACATGAATGAATGAAAAAAAAACAAGTTAGCCCAATTTTTTTGTATAATGTGAAAGATGATGTTACGCAGAGTAAATAGATACCTAACATGTCATGCTTTAAAATTATGCCTGCCTGTGGAAGGCGGCAAACTACGGTGCTTAAAATTCTCCATATGCAACGCTTCTAAAGCCTTTACAGGTTACCAGTTTAGAGTTGGACAGGAGCTCCGCTGCTAGAATTATTGCTCTCGCTCTGATGTTTGCGACAATACCTCACATATGTGGTACGATCACTGTTTACATATGCAAGCAGGAGTAACGTATGTGCTCGCATTTGTGCGCTAGCATGGTGGGACGGGGGCATTTACATTTTTTTTCATTATTTAATTTATTTTTTTTTATACAAAAATGTTTCTTTCTATTATACCTCAAATCTCTCCTCTGGCTCCCATGCAGCCGATCAGACAGAGATCGATCAGATTGACTGCTTTCCTGGCCGCATGTGGGCATGTAAACAAAGGGGTGGGACCGAAAGTGACATACTACTCGTCACCTCCGGTTTCCAGGGTTACAGAGAGAAAGGGAATGACTAATTTTCTCTCTCTCTGTACAGGGCAGCCATTGTCGCATCGCTCCCGGCCTCCGCAATGTAATTAGCCACTCAGATCACTTCTGCCTGAAAGAGAATCGCAGGCTGAAAAGATCGATACAGGGATGATGCCTGTAGGTGCAGGCATAATCCCGATATAACCACTGAAACCTGAGGACGTACAGGTACGTACCTTGGGTGGGAAGTGGTTAAAGAGTTAAACCAAATCTCAGATTAGGAAACTGGTGGTAATCAAAGCAGGACTAAACCCTCCTATCATTTTCAGCCAAGGAAGCTGCTATCTTAGCCTCTGTTTGATCTGCAACTGCTATGATGCTACACAAGTGATCAGTTATGATACCATCCATTTGATGGTTTGACAGTTCAGTTGAGCGCAAATGTGACAGTTAGCAATCCCTACATGCTGAGAATGTAACTGTTTTTTGAAACTGTTAAATCGATGGGTTTAGTTCCGCTTTAACCACTTGCTAACCAGCCGCCTTCGTTATATGGCGGCAGGTTGGCACGTTCTCGCGAATCGCTGTAGCTGCCCTTTAAAAGGCTGTAGCAGGCATGTGCCCGCTGCACGTCGCTGGAGCCGATGCGAGTGGCCAATGGCCACGATTTCCGCCGGCCACCCATGATCGCTCCTCACAGAGCCATAACGGGGATCTGTTCATGTAAACAAACAGATCCCCATTCTGACAGGGAAGTAGAGAGAGATCTCCTGTTTTCAGTGATCAGGAACAGAGTTCTCTCTCTACTCCCAGACACTACAGTCCCCTCACAGTTAGAAACACCTCCCATTTAACCCCTTGATCGCCCCTTAGTGTTAACCCCTTCCCTGCCAGTGACATTTATACAGTAATCAGTGGGTATTTTTTTAGCTCTGATCACTGATCTCTGATATAAATGTCACTGGTCCCAAAAAAGTGTTAAAAGTGTGCGATCTGTCCGCTGCAATGTTGCAGTCCCACTAAAAACTGCTGGTCGCCACCATTACTAGTAAAAAATAAATAAATAATAAAAATGGCATAAATCACATACCCTATTTTGTAGACATATAACTTTTGCACAAACCAATCAATATACGCTTATTGCAATTTTTTTTTTACCAAAAATATGTAGAAAAATACACATTGGCCTAAACTGAGGAAGAAATTTGTTTTTCTTTTACATCTTTTTTGGATATGTATTATAGCAAAAAGTAAAAAATTCCGTTTTTTTTTCTCAAAATTGTCGCTCTTTTTTTGTTTATAGTGCAAAAAATTAAAACCGCAGAGGTGATCAAATATCACCAAAAGTAAGCTCTGTTTGACGTCAATTTTATTTGGGTACAACTTTGCATGACCGCGCAATTGTCAGTTAAAGCGATGCAGTGCCGAATCGCAAAAAATGGCCTGGTCGGGAAGTGGGTAAATCCTTCCACGCCCCCCAATAAAGTGGTTAAGATCAGCTCTGAGCTGGTATACAGAGGTACATCAGTACTCATAGCGGGGCATGTCTGTGCTGGGAAGCTATTATGTATGTAACAGCTTCCCGTACAGTACTGTATTCCAGACCCCATTTAGCTGTCGGCCAGGAGATTACTCAGCTGAAAGCTGAATGTAAATGGAGATACGGGTGATGTTGTGTGATGACTTGAGTCTCTGGGTGGGTGGATCAAGATTGGGAACTGTGGGAATAGTTCCCCATCAGGTCCACTTCAGATTTGATTGACAGCACAGAGCAATGGGCAGATTCAAAAGCTGCTATCACAGTATAGCTGCTATAGATGTGCCCACTGCCTTACACTATCAATAAACAGTAAAGCAGACCTGATAGGGAATTAGTCTTTCAGATCCCCATCAGGCTCTACCCACCCCAGTACAAAACTCCATGGACATGCACCTGTCAGTGTGACAGGTATGGAGGGAGTGAGTATAATGAGGAAGGATGTTCCAATGAGGTGAAACATTGTGCATCCCAATCTAATAAGTTATATCATTAATATTGTAAATGGAAAACATGGAACAATGTCTTCATATTTTTAGGAAATAGTCACTAGTTTATGTTGTTTTTCTGATGTTAACAAAATACAGGTGAATAAAGCACTTGGATCAGATGGCTTCCACCCAAAGAATTGAGCTCTATTTTTTTTTAAGCCATTGTTTCTAATTTTTAGAGAGCCTTTAATGACTGGCATGGTACCACTGGATTGGCCCAATGCAAATGTGTTGGCTATATTTAAAAAGGGATCACACTCTTTACCAAGTAACTACAGACTGGTTAGTTTAACTTCTATAGTCAAGAAGATACTTGAAAGTTTGATAAAAAAAAAAACGAATAGCATCAGGAGCGATAATTTATGCCACGGGTGTGAAGCAAAGCGGCGTGACCGTGGCACGCAAACACACCCATTTTCTGACTTTGCAGCTTAAGGGGGGCATTAAGAAAAATCAACCATGAATTTTTCATGAACCCCCCCCCCCGCGCAAGTGCAAATGAGCCCTTACCTCACAAATCCACCCACCATTAGGGCCAGTTCACACATAGGCGACTTGCGATCCGACTTGTGTCACCCCAAGTTGCCCCAAGTCGCTTGACATCCGAAATCCCATTGAAGTGAATGGGAGCAGTCTTAATGTACACTACTGAAGTCACTCTGACTTCAAGGTGACTTCAGAAAAGGTTTCTGTACGACTTCAAGGTGACTTCTATCCGACTTGTGTCAATAGAATTCAATGGAAATCACCTCCAAGTTGGAACCCCTTGGGGAAAAAGGTGAAAAAGAAAAGAATTTACTCAGGTGCTCCCCACAAATTACCCAGGCAACCCCCTTCCTCCCTTCTCTGATTGGCCACAGGCAAAGTCGTCTGGCATGGAGATCGCTTCAGGTCGCGTTGTCACGCTGAAGTCGCCTTGAAGTAGCGTTCAAATCGCCTAGCAAAGTCACCCCTGAAGTCAGATCGCCTAGGTGTGAACTGGCCCTTAGGGGAATATTTTGTTTCCAGCATCTAGAGATTCTAGGTGCATTAGCTAGCCTTCCTTAACTACTAAAGTCCATGAATGTGTACTGTAGTAACTAAAGAACGGAGTTACCTGGCAGCTGAACTTTTAGGCTTCATGCACACAGGACGTTAAAAAAAGGTCCTAAAAATGTCAGTAGCCTATCAGTGATTTTTTCAGCTTTTACCCGCATTATATTACCGGCTTTTTGCTTGTTTTTTCGAGTTTTTAAAGGGCCGTCATTTTTTCTTTTTCCCCAATTGATCTAAAACGTCCAAAACCGTTGGGGATCAACGTTTAACCGCGTTTTTAGCATTTTTGAGTGTTTGAACATTTTTACAGCTGAAAAACGTCTCTCAGAACCCTCTGGTCTTGCGTTTTTTTTTCCAGCTCAGAAACGTCACTGCTAAAAACAGTTGATAACAGCCTATGTGTGCATGAACACGTAGGATAACATGATGGAGGGTTTATTGACTGTAGAAAAAACCATCTGAGGCTAAAAACAGCTGCTGTAAAACAGTCAAAAAACGTCCTGTGTGCATGAGGCCTTAAAGTATATGTACACCCTAACAATGTACTTCTCTTATTTGCTCCTATTTAGTCTGCTAAAAATACCATTAATATTGTTTTGTTACATCTGTTTAAGTGTAAAAAATACTTGTTGAGGTTTTAACAGAAATCTTGTAAGCTGATAACTTCCTTTTCTGTCTGCCTGTGCACAAAGAAGTATTATGAAGATGAGGAGGGAAGGGGGAGGTGAGAAGAGGTCTATGTTCTTTGTAATCCATCAGAAATGAAGTGGGAAGGGCTGACACCATGGGATTGGTTTACTAAAACTGGAGAGTGCAACATATAGTGCAGCTCTGCATAGAAACCAGCTTCCAGGTTTTATTGTCAAAGCTTCATTGGACAACCTGAAGTTAGAAGCTGATAGGCTACCATGCACAGCTGCAGCAGATTTTGCACTCTCCAGTTTTAGTAAATTGGCCCCCGTATGCCAAGGAATTTAGATATGTGTTGCCATGACACAGTTGGCAGCACACCAATTTTTAGTCATATAAATAGGTTTTTCCTGTATATGTGTTTAAGGTGGTTAAAATGTGAAAAAGTGCATGCATTCCAAAAAATATTATTTTTTTTTATTTTGCTTTGACATACATTTTAAGCAAGAAGGCAAACAATAATCAAGACATATGTGTCTAATACCCATTTCTAAATGAAAAGCAACAAAGGCACAGTAAAATAACAGAACATCATCTTATTCAGATTTCTAGACACAGCATGTGAAGAGAAAACAAAGAGGGCCCATATATCTTTTTGTGCAGGTAAATTTAGGCAGGCCTAGCTGGAGGCTAGTTTGTTTTGATCTGTGTGGGCTGGGAGTAGCCTAGTGTAGCACCTCACTGTCACCTCCTTCTTTCTTTTAGAGGATTCTAGAAGAGGAGGCGGGGAGAGAGGTGGATCTGTTTGGGGTGTCTCAGGGAGCTCTGACCAATCCCCAACTAGGATTGGCAGGGGGCAGGCCTCCTTGAAATACTTGAGGTCAGCCCAGCTGTAGAGGAGAGTTCGGATGGAAGAACTGGGAGATGGAGTACTAGGCTGTCGGGGCCTTTGAGGGACCTCGGAGCCCGGGAGTGGACTGGACCCTCGTACAAACCACAGGGCCCGGCGTCCTCCAGTAGGTCCTGTGCTCACTGCCCAGCACCGTGGAGTTTGATTGGCATTTGCCATTGAACACCAGAATTGGCAGGTCCACCACTGGCACCCTGTGCTTTTCACAGATAAGGGCAATTCACTCTGAGCACATGTGACAGACGTGAAAGGGTCTGGAGAAGCCAGGGAGAATGTTATGCTGCCTGTAACATCTTTTAGTGTGACCGGTTTGGTTGTGGGTCAGTGATTGTCTGGGGAGGCATATCCATGGAGGGACGCACAGACCTCTACAGGCTAGACAATGGCACCCTGACTGCCATTAGGTATCGCAATGAAATCCTTGAACCTATTGTCAGACCCTACACTGGTGCATTGTGTCCTGGGTTCCTCCTGGTGCACGACAATGCCTGGCCTCATGTGGCGAGAGTATGCAGCCAGTTCCTGGAGGATGAAGAAATTAATACCAATGAATGGCCCCCACGCTCTCCTAACCTAAATCCAATAGAACACCTCTGGGACAGGTTGCACCTCAGTCTGTTCAGGAGCTCAGTGATGCTCTGGTCCAGATCTGGGTGGAAATATTCCAGGACACCATCCGTCGTCTCATTAGGAGCATGCCCCAATGTTATCAGGCATACATACAAGCACGTGGGGGGCATACAAACCATTTTGAGTTGTTGGAATGAAATTTCTGCAAAATGGACTAGCCTGCTGCATCATTTTTTCACTTTGATTTTTGGGGTGTCTTTGAATTCAGCCCTCCGTAGGTTAATAATTTTCATTTCCATCAAATGATGTGCTATCCTTTCATTCCTAAGCCATTACCCTGTCCATATCAGTATGAATATCCAACATGATATTTTTCCCCATTGATATCTGATGTGTTTTCAAAGGGTTCCTTTAATTTTTCTGAGCAGTATATATATATATATATATGTATATACAGTTGTATGCAAAATGTTAGGAATCCCTGACAATTTCCATGATTGTCATTTATAAATATTTGGTTGTTTGGATCAGCAATTTCATTTTGATTAATCAAATAACTGAAGGACACAGTAATATTTCAGTAGTGAAATGAAGTTTATTGGATTAACAGAAAATGTGCAATATGAATCAAAACAAAATTAGACAGGTGCAAAAATGTGTCATTTTGTTGATTTGAATACCTGCAACTACTTAGCACTGGTTAATTGGAACACACTATTGTTTTGGTTAGCTCATTAAGCCTTGATCTTCATAGACAGGTGCATCCAATCATGAGAAAGGGTATTTAAGGTGGCCAATTGCAAGTTGTTGTTCTCTTTGACTCTCCTCTGAAGAGTGGCAACATGGGGGCCTCAAAACAACTCTCAAATGACCTGAAAACAAAGATTGTTCTACATTATGGTTTAGGGAAAGGCTACAAAAAGTTATCGCAGAGATATAAGCTGTCAGTGTCCACTGTGAGGAACATAGTGAGGAAATGGAAGACCACAGGCACAGATCTTGTTAAGGCCAGAAGTGGTAGGCCACATAAAATTTTGAAGAGGCAAAGGCGAAGGTGAGAACGGTCAAAAACAGCCCACAGACCACCTCCAAAGACCTACAAGATCAACTTGCTGCAGATGGTGTCACTGTGCATCGTTCAACAATTCAGCGCACTTTGCACAGGGAGAAGCTGTATGGGAGAGTGATGCGAAAGAAGCCTTTTCTGCACACACACCAAAAACAGAGTCGCTTGAGGTATGCAAACGAACATTTGGACAAAGATTGAGTTATTTGGTCATAACAAGGGGCGTTATGCATGGCGGCAAAAGAACACAGCGTTCCAACAAAAACACTTGCTACCCACAGTAAAATTTGGTGGAGGTTCCAGCATGCTGTGGGGCTGTTTGGCCAGTGTCGGTACTGGGAATCTGGTTAAGGTTGAGGGTCGCATAGATTCCACTCAATATCAGCAGATTCTTGAGAATAATGTTGAGGAATCAAAGTTGAAGTTACGGCGGGGCTGGATATTTCAACAAGACAACGACCCAAAACACTGTTCAAAATCTACTCGGGCATTTATGCAGAGAAACAAATACAATGTTCTGGAATGGCCATCCCAGTCCCCAGACCTGAATATCATTGAACATCTGTGGGGTGATTTGAAGCAGGCTGTCCATGCTCAGCAACCATCAAACCTAACTGAACTGGAGATGTTTTGTAAGGAGGAATGGTCAAAAATACATTCATCCAGAATCCAGACACTCATTACAGGCTATAGGAAGTGTCTAGGGGGCGTGGCCTGGCGAGCACAGAGGACAGACGCAGGAGAGAGAAGCTCCATCTGAGGGAATCCTCTCAACAGAAGCTTCGTTTTGAGGTAAAAACACCTCCACATCATTGCTCAGACCCCAAGCTATCGGATGACATAATTTGGGGGCAAAAAATTAATTTTCTCCAGAAGCGGAGTAGGCCGCATCTCAAGCACCAGGCTAAATTTCCGGCCCGACGGAACCTCCGCACACGCGGCGTCCGCTCCCAAAGGCCTAGAGTGTTACACTCATTCACCAGGGGCACTATTAAAACACTTCTTACCCTCAAGCCTGTCTCCTAAAGGGAAAATAAGCTTTTAAGCAGAAATTCTGATTCGCCGTAAGGGCCCGGCCCGCTCCTATTATTTGTGACTTATACCTGACGCCCTTATTAATGGGACTTACTCACATTTTGTTCCTAACATATACTAATTTACTGGGCTTTATCACACTCAAAGGCCTAAGAAGAAACTTACTTTAAAAAGCAATATGTGAAAGAATAAGTGCCGCAGTATTAAGAACTTTCTCATTATCACCATATATAACGAAATGCTTATGTGCTAGCACCTCCAGTGCATGCTAAAGGCAAATAAACCAATAAAGGTTCTATTACAAGCTACAACCTCCCATAAGATATGGACAAATTCACCATAACCAACACTAATACTCCCGGTCGCTCTCTACGCTCTTCCTCGGCTGTCAATAATAAACAATTTCCTTCCTATTTTCAGAAATATTCTTTTAAGGAAAAGGGAACAGTGGAAAAATGGCACCTACAAAGAAAAACATGAGAGAGACAGAGGATGAAGACGATAACATTTCATTAGCAACATCAGAAGATCTGGTAAGACACAACACCCCCCAAGACTCTCCTCTTACATATGCAGATATGACTGAAATCGCAGCAGATGTAAAAAATTCCTTCTCCACTGCCATCACTGACCTGAAGGCTGATATCCTAATGCTCACTGGGCAAATGGCGACCAGTGAACGTGCAGGTAAGAGAAGGGACAGAGCTATTGCTAGACTAGACACAGTCACCAATACCCACTCACAACATCTAATCACCATGAATAGGCAACTGAAGGACTTAGACAACCGAGGAAGGAGGAACAATATACGAGTCCGCGGAATAGCAGAGTCCATTGGGGCTGATCAAATCAGACCTGCTCTTACCTCAATATTCAATAACCTAATCGATAGACCTGCAGAATCCCCAATTGAGTTTGACCGTGCACACAGGGCTCTCAAACCAAGAGCATGGGACGATGCCCCCCGCCCCCAAGAGACATCATATGCTGCTTGACCAGCTTTACACTGAAGGAAGAGATCCTCCAGAGAGCCAGACAAAATGACGCCATTGTTTTTAACGAAAAGGAGATCTTACTCTTTCAAGATTTATCCCCTATTACACTTAAAAACAGGGCACTTAAACCCTTGCTTGAGGTCCTGAAGGAAAAAAACATTACATACAAGTGGAAATTTCCTTTCACTCTCCAAGCAACCTGTCAGGGTAAACAATTCTTCCTTCGTACCCCGGACTAGCTTCCCTCCTTCTATGAAAACCTTCATTTGGACTACATCGCACTCCCTGACTGGTACGGGAAGCAAAACAGGAAGATGAATCACACTGGGAAGTACTCCCCGATGGCTAAAACTCTGAGAACAAAAGATCACCACTAAAAATAACAGTCATATAACCTTTTGTTCCTCTCACCTTCCCCGTTAAACCATTGCAATTGCGAGCAAGAGACCATAGAACCCTTTCCTCCCCAACAATTTGCTGGGTTCACTTCACATATCACACATAAACCTCCAAAATGGAGCAATAAATGGGCCATTCCAACATGACTTTTCTTCTGGCCTGCACC
This sequence comes from Glandirana rugosa, assembly GCA_018402905.1. Classification (NCBI taxonomy): domain Eukaryota; kingdom Metazoa; phylum Chordata; class Amphibia; order Anura; family Ranidae; genus Glandirana; species Glandirana rugosa. The sequence goes on along the minus strand of BLSH010341583.1, from coordinate 52,572 downwards.
TTAGAGTTGACTTATCGTAGTTTTACGCTTTGTTCATCTTTGATTAACTCTTTTTCATCAAGCTGTCATGCAGGATTTTAACCCCTGATGAAGCACAAGCTTTATAAAACAGAGAAAACCCCACGGACAGCTCCAAAGGAATCCCACCGATCACTCTGAACAACTTCTGAGTGGTAATACCCCCATAAGGTCGCGGTATGTTATAACTTTCTAACTTTCCTCAGGATTTCAATTAGTTTGGTCTCCTCTTATACTCATATTTACATCCTTCCTATTCTTCACTCATTCACGAAAGTCAGTCAGCTCGGAACTCATGGCCTTTATACTTAAAAACTGACAAATAGTCTCGCAGCTTAAGCATGAAAATCAGGCCCCTGACTGACTTTGTCAAATGCCCACAAAAAAGGAAGTACAGAGTAAGACTAAATCTACATGCAGATTACATCTCTACTTAACAAGCAATAAGACTTGGCAGTCTGTGCTCACATAGATATATCTCTTTACATGCTACGACACCAACAAAGTACTTTTATTTTCCTGATTCGATTTTTTAGGAGTTCACCAAAGCGGTTACGAAGTAACGTAAGAGCCGTGGGCGTAGGATCCTCAAACTTACACCTGTCTTTATGCCTTAAATACAAGTATCGTTCCTGAACTGACATTGAAGTGAACATACATTATTTGTTGAAAGAGGGCGCGCCCAGGGGTGGTGTTCCCCCTTTCAAGATCTCGGTTGGGGGGTGCATGGTCCTTGGTCGGAGTCCCCGCTTGAAGTTTTCTTATACAGTACTTGTTGTTATCATTTATGTTATTGAAATGAACCAGTTCCTAACAGATACCTTTCTTCGACAGGAGTTAAGTCATATGGTCTCGAGTTATGCTTTGTTTATAAATGCGTTTTAATTTCTCCTTCTGATGTGAGTAACTCTTTATACACTATTAATTAGAACCATCTACCCAAGCAAGATTTTTCATGGTTGAAAGCCCATAGGCCAGCAGCCTCTCATTCATATTTCAATAATTTAACACACTATATTCCTAACTCCAATTAGACTCTTTGAGTCACCCTCTGCGCAATCCGCCACCTACTACCCCCCCCAAGAATAGACAATTAGAGATACTCACAACAGAGGGAATATATACACCTTCCGATTTAGAATCATTCTTTAATTGTTTATGAACCACTTTCTTTGAGCTCTGAGTAGAGAACAGAAGTATTCTAAAAGAAGTGGTTCAAACTCTGTGAGTTTCTGAGAAGTCTCTCCTCATCTTCTCAATTTCCTTCTCTATACTCTTTCCTTCCCTTCTCTTTTCCTGAATTTTTCCTAAGAGAAACGACAACCATGGCATACTCTTCGCTACATAGATCCCCAGATATAATTTCTCATAATTTGAATGGCCTCAATATCCCACAAAACTAACTAACTAATCAGAACTAACCCTAACATTGTTTTTCTCCAAGAAACACATTTTAAAGGTACAAACATCCCTAAAATAACAAACAACACCTTTACTAACGCATACCATGCTACGATCTCTCATGCGAAAACAAAAGGAGTCACTATTCTAATAAATAAAAACGCACCTTTTTTACTTTCCCAACAACTTATAGACCCAGAAGGCCGCTATTTGTTTCTAAGGGGCACATGGGCAGGCGATCCAATCACCCTGGCTAACGTATACTTCCCAAACAAATCTCATATTAATTTCTGCAACAAAATTGTGAATGAATTGAAATGGTTTGCAAAAGGTTGCATCATACTAGGAGGGGATTTTAACCTGCCCATGGATCCCAAACAAGACACATCTAACGGACATACGCTTGTTGCATACAAATTTCTGAAAATAATTAAGACACTTCTCCAATCTTTAACACTAGTAGACACTTGGCGACTTACACACCCCGCAGAGAAAGATTTCACTTTCTACTCTAAACCGCACAAACGTTATTCCAGAATTGATATGATCTTCATAACCCAAAAAGATTTAAAATTCATCTCAAAAGCACAGATAGGAACAATCACACTTTCAGATCACGCCCCCACTACTTTATCACTTGAAAAGAAGACCAAACTAAAACCAAACTTTAATTGGAAATGAAATGCGGCCTTACTTACAGATAAGGAGATCCAGGCAGATATTCATAACAAAATCCAAACATTTTTTGAAGTAAACTTAAAGCGGAGGTCCGGGCTAAAAAAAAAAATTAAAAGTCAGCAGCTACACATACAGTAGCTGCTGACTTTTAATATTAGGACACTTACCTGTCCTGGAGTCCAGCGATGTCGGCACCCGCCGCCGATCTTCGGATCGGGGGACGGGTGCAGCCGCCTCCATCGCGGGTAAGGGAACCCGGACGTGTAAGCAGTACAGCTTCACTCTGGGCACCTTACTGCGCATGCGCGAGCTCTGCCGCGCTCTGCTACTGGCCAGGCGGCCAGTAGCAGAGCGAGCAGGGAGGAGGGAGCCGGGCTTCTGACGTCAGCGGCCGCGTCCGCCGGCCAGAGCTCCCGGAAGTGTGGAAAAGGACACCTGTCTAAAGACAGGTGTCCTCTTCCCCCTCCCCCCGAAAGGTGCCAAATGTGACACCTGAGGGGGGGAGGAATCCAACCAGCGGAAGTTCCACTTTAGGGTGGAACTCCGCTTTAAGTGAAGAGACAAATCCTCTAAACAACTGGGAAGCTCACAAGTGTGTAATCCAAGGTGAATTAATGAATTTCTCAAAAGAAAAAAGATAAAGAAAGGGAGATTAATACCTTGACAAAAAAAATAAACAAACTCATAACCCAACATAAACAATCCCTCTCCGATAAAGTAGAATCGGAATTACTCAACCTCAGAATAGAATTACAAAAAATTTTAAATCTAAATATTCAAAAAGCCCTCTTCTTTCGAAAACAGGTTTTCTATGAGCAGGGAGATAAAACCGGCAAACTCCTGGCTAGAGCTCTCAAAGTGGTTAATACTAGCGGACATATACACTCAATACGCGATAATAAGGGCAATGTAATTCACACCCCAGAAAAGATTGCGGAGATTTTCCATAAATATTACCTGAAACTTTACAACCTCCATGGTCATAGAAAACCATCACACATCTCCACTAACATAGGAGAGGCCACCCAGGACTTCTTAAAAAATAGTAAAACCCCCTCCCTGCCTAGAGAAGATGCAGAATGCCTAGAAAAACTGATCACCCATGATGAAGTGCTTAGGGCAATTAAAGAGCTAAAACCTGGTAAAAGCCCAGGCCCTGACGGTTTCACCACACAATATTACAAACTATACGCCCATTTACTAATCGATCACCTTGCATCCACCTTCAATTCTTTAACTTCTCCTAATTGTATCTCCAACACCTTTCTTATGGCACACATCTCCGTTATTCCCAAACCCGGTAAAGACCATCAAGACTGTGCAAATTACAGACCAATTTCCTTACTTAATGTTGATCTGAAACTGTTAACAAAAATTTTAGCCAACAGACTTAAACCCCTCCTCAATAAAATAATAGGTCCAGACCAAGTGGGATTTATGCCAGGAAGGGAGGCCAGAGACAATATAATTAAAGCACTCCATCTGATCCATATCGTGCACCAATCAAATATTGAAGGCCTTCTCTTATCCACAGATGCGGAGAAGGTCTTTGACCGAGTCTCATGGTCATACATGTTTTCTACATGCTTGCACATTGGCCTAAGGGATAATATGCTAAATTGGATCAAAGCTTTGTATGTGAATCCACAAGCAAAAATGAAGATCAATAACATTTATTCTGAGCCTCTTAAAATCAGTAATGGAACCAGACAAGGTTGCCCATTATCGCCAATACTGTTCATTCTTTCCCTAGAACCTTTAATCAGAACGATTAAACTAGACAACTCTATTCATGGCTTCCAGGTTAATAAAAAAGAATACAAACTTGCCGCATACGCGGATGATCTACTCTTTTTTCTTACACAACCCCATATATCCATCCCTAATTTAAACAAGACTTTCAAGACCTTCAACTGTATATCAAACTTCAAGATCAACCACAATAAATCAGAGGCTCTTAATATTTCTTTGAAATCACAGCAGCTACAACTAGCACAAGACAATTGCCTGTACAAATGGAAATCAAAAACATTACAATACCTTGGTATTAAACTAACACCAAAATTAGACACCCTTTTCAATACAAATTTTACCCCTCTTCTCAAAAATATACAATCAGACCTTAAAAAGTGGTCCAATAGATACTTCTCTTGGTTCGGTAGAACCTCTATCTTGAAGATGACCATCTTACCAAGACTCCTATATTATTTCAGTGCCCTCCCCATAAAAATTCCCGCTTCCTTTTTCAAAGCCCTGAATGACCTGCAAAGGAAATTTATCTGGGCACACAAAAAAATCCAGACTGAATCAAAAACTTCTAACACTCCCTAAAGATATGGGAGGGTTAGAGATTCCTACTACCAGAAATACCAACAAGCTACCCACCTCACCAGAATCATTGACTGGCACTGCCACAATAAAGATAAAGAATGGGTCGAGCTGGAATCTCTTTGTAACAACACAAATCTTCAATATCTCCCATGGACAATGTCCCAAATTGGGACTTCTTATAAAATGTCTCACCCGTTGACACGCACGACACTTGAAATACTACAATCCATTGCGAAAAAACAAAAACTCACTTCACGCCCTGGCCCCCTTTCTCCTATGCCCTCACAACTAAACACATTGAGACCTATCCCTGGACAAGAACAAGACAGTCTCTTAGCCTATCACTGCTTTTCAGGCGACAATATAAAGTCCTTCCAGGAACTTAAAGAAGGATTGAGGGGACCGCTTTCTGGTTACTGGGAATATATTCAATTACACGATATCCTAAAGAACAAAAAAACTCAAAAACTTTTTTCCAGAACGCTTACCCCTCTGGAGGAGATTTGCCTACACAAGAGGCAGACTAAAAACTCAATCTCATTAACATATAATTGGCTAATTCGCACAGAATGCACTGCCCCTGAGAAAATTAAAGAAAAATGGGAAAAAGATTTAGCACATCACATATCGGACTCACAATGGGAGAGAGCCTGCATATTTGCACATAAATGTTCTCTGAGCACAAAAATTCAAGAGGTTTCTTACAAACTCATTTCAAGGTGGTATGTTACTCCCCAGAGGGCTAGGAGGTGGTCCCCTTCGATCTCAGACAAATGTTGGAGATGTGGCATTGAAACTGGCTCTCTTTACCATATTTGGTGGTCATGCTCACTTATTCAGACTCACTGGCTATCCGTTATACGTTGGATAAAACACATCACTGACGCATCGATTACGTTAGATGCTAAAGCATGCCTTCTTCACATAAATCACCTCTCTATACGAAGCTACAAACATTCACTGACCAGGCACTTGCTAAATGCTGCCAAAGTACTAATTCCTTTGCATTGGAAGTCAACAAAACTTCCATCTATTAAAGACGGGATTGTGAAAGTGAGCCTGACCTACAAAATGGAGGAAATTAGTGCAATGAAAAATGAAATTACATCTAAATTTCATAATTCATGGAAAAACTGGTTCCTGTTTACTCATTCAGATATGTTCTTAGAACTATCGGCCTAATCCAAAATTTTACAGTAATTGTCTCCACAAAGATATTTACCTTGCATTTATCAAAACAATTAGTGCGTTACATCTCGGTCCCTCCTTTTCCCTATTTCTTATGGGTTGTTCGGATCTCCCTATATTATCCTTCTTTCTCTCCTTCTCCTCTCTCTTTTCTTTTTTTTAGACCTCGGTAAATCTCACCGCAGGCACCTACCCCTTCCATGCAGCTGTTATATTAAGATTTATTCTCTAAATGTTCTGTATGATGAGTACATGACTAACATACTTAAAGATTTAGTAAAAAATACCTACCAAAACACATCTAACATTTCATCTTTTTATACGTTTTGGATAAATTTATTATACGAATCTATCATTGTTAATATCCAATAATGATGATGGTTGTTAACTTTTGTTTACGATGTGATTGTAACACTGTGACTTATAAATTCCTTATCTGTTCACTCCATTTACCTTCAATAAAGCTTGATTGAGAAAAAAAAAAAAAAGGAAGTGTCTAGAGGCTGTTATTTCTGCTAAAGGAGGCTCTACTAAATATTGATGTGATTTTTCTGTTGGGGTGCCCAAATTTATGCACCTGTCTAATTTTGTTTTGATGCATATTGTGCATTTTCTGTTAATCCAATAAACCTCATTTCACTACTGAAATATTACTGTGTCCTTCAGTTATTTGATAGATCAAAATGAAATTGCTGATCCAAATACCCAAATATCTATACATGACAATCATGGAAATTGTCAGGGGTTCCTAAACTTTTGCATATAACTGTATATATATATATATATATATATATATATATATATATATATTACATTCACATCAGTCCCTGCCCTCAAGAAGTTAACAATCTAAAGTCACTACCTAACATACAGTATCTCACAAAAGTGAGTACACCCCTCAAATTTTTGTAAATATTTTATTATATCTTTTCATGTGACAACACTGAAGAAATGACACTTTGCTACAATGTAAAGTAGTGAGTGTACAGCTTGTATAACAGTGTAAATTTGCTGTGCCCTCAAAATAACTCAACACATAGCCATTAATGTCTAAACCACTGGCAACAAAAGTGAGTACACCCCCTAAGTGAAAATTTTCAAATCCCAAAGTGTCAATATTTTGTGTAGCCACCATTATTTTCCAGCACTGCCTTAACCCTCTTGGGCATGGAGTTCACCAGAGCTTCACAGACTGCCACTGGAGTCCTCTTCCACTCCTCCATGATGACATTACGGAGCTGGTGGATGTTAGAGACCTTGCGTTCCTCCACCTTCCATTTGAGGATGCCCCACAGATGCTCAATAGGGTTTAGGTCTGGAGACATGCTTGGCCAGTCCATCACCTTTACCCTCAGCTTCTTTAGCAAGGCTGCCCTGCAGCCCTGCAATCTCTGAATGGAGCGGATCATGCTCTGCTTCAGTATGTCACAGTAAATGTTGACATTCATGGTTCTCTCAATGAACTGTAGCTCAGCAGTGTTGGCTGCACTCATGCAGCCCCAGACCATGACACTCCCACTACCATGTTTAACTGTAAGCAAGACACACTTGTCTTTGTACTCCTCACCTGGTTGCCACCACACATGCTTGACACCATCTGAACCAAATATGTTTATCTTGGTCTCATCAGACCACAGGACATGGTTCCAGTAATGCATATCCTTAGTCTGCTTGTCTTCAGCAAACTGTTTGCTTTCTTGTGTATCATCTTTAGAAGAGGCTTCCTTCTGGGATGACAGCCATGCAGACCAATTTGATGCAGTGTGTGGTGTATGGTATGAGCACTGACAGACTGAACCCTGAGCAACAATTCTTTGTTTCAGATCCTCAGAGAGTTCTGACCAGTATGAGACAGTGATAGCAATAACACCAAATTTAACACACCTGCTCCCCATTCACTTCTGAGACCTTGAGTCACATGACACCAGGGAGGGCCCAATTTGGACATTTTCTCTTAGGGGTGTACTCACTTTTGTTGCCAGCTGTTTAGACATTGACCACTTCAGCCCCGGAAGGATTTACCCCCTTCCTCACCAGCATCAGCACTGCGTCGATTTAACTGACAATTGCACGGTCGTGCGACATTGTACCTAAACACAATTGATGTCCTTTTTTCCCCACAAATAGTGAGTACACCCCCTAAGTGAAAATTTCCAAATCCCAAAGTGTCAATATTTTGTGTAGCCACCATTATTTTCCAGCACTGCCTTAACCCTCTTGGGCATGGAGTTCACCAGAGCTTCACAGACTGCCACTGGAGTCCTCTTCCACTCCTCCATGATGACATTACGGAGCTGGTGGATGTTAGAGACCTTGCGTTCCTCCACCTTCCATTTGAGGATGCACCACAGATGCTCAATAGGGTTTAGGTCTGGAGACATGCTTGGCCAGTCCATCACCTTTACCCTCAACTTCTTTAGCAAGGCTGCCCTGCAGCCCTGCAATCTCTGAATGGAGCGGATCATGCTCTGCTTCAGTATGTCACAGTAAATGTTGGCATTCATGGTTCTCTCAATGAACTGTAGCTCAGCAGTGTTGGCTGCACTCATGCAGCCCCAGACCATGACACTCCCACTACCATGTTTGACTGTAAGCAAGACACACTTGTCTTTGTACTCCTCACCTGGTTGCCACCACACATGCTTGACACCATCTGAACCAAATATGTTTATCTTGGTCTCATCAGACCAAAGGACATGGTTCCAGTAATGCATATCCTTAGTCTGCTTGTCTTCAGCAAACTGTTTGCTTTCTTGTGCATCATCTTTAGAAGAGGCTTCCTTCTGGGACGACAGCCATGCAGACCAATTTGATGCAGTGTGTGGTGTATGGTATGAGCACTGACAGACTGAACCCTGAGCAACAATTCTTTGTTTCAGATCCTCAGAGAGTTCTGACCAGTATGAGACAGTGATAGCAATAACACCAAATTTAACACACCTGCTCCCCATTCACTTCTGAGACCTTGAGTCACATGACACCAGGGAGGGCCCAATTTGGACATTTTCTCTTAGGGGTGTACTCACTTTTGTTGCCAGCTGTTTAGACATTGACCACTTCAGCCCCGGAAGGATTTACCCCCTTCCTCACCAGCATCAGCACTGCGTCGATTTAACTGACAATTGCACGGTCGTGCGACATTGTACCTAAACAAAATTGATGTCCTTTTTTCCCCACAAATAGTGAGTACACCCCCTAAGTGAAAATTTCCAAATCCCAAAGTGTCAATATTTTGTGTAGCCACCATTATTTTCCAGCACTGCCTTAACCCTCTTGGGCATGGAGTTCACCAGAGCTTCACAGACTGCCACTGGAGTCCTCTTCCACTCCTCCATGATGACATTACGGAGCTGGTGGATGTTAGAGACCTTGCGTTCCTCCGCCTTCCATTTGAGGATGCACCACAGATGCTCAATAGGGTTTAGGTCTGGAGACATGCTTGGCCAGTCCATCACCTTTACCCTCAGCTTCTTTAGCAAGGCTGCCCTGCAATCTCTGAATGGAGCGGATCATGCTCTGCTTCAGTATGTCACAGTAAATGTTGGCATTCATGGTTCTCTCAATGAACTGTAGCTCAGCAGTGTTGGCTGCACTCATGCAGCCCCAGACCATGACACTCCCATTACCATGTTTGACTGTAAGCAAGACACACTTGTCTTTGTACTCCTCACCTGGTTGCCACCACACATGCTTGACACCATCTGAACCAAATATGTTTATCTTGGTCTCATCAGACCACAGGACATGGTTCCAGTAATGCATATCCTTAGTCTGCTTGTCTTCAGCAAACTGTTTGCTTTCTTGTGCATCATCTTTAGAAGAGGCTTCCTTCTGGGATGACAGCCATGCAGACCAATTTGATGCAGTGTGTGGTGTATGGTATGAGCACTGACAGACTGAACCCTGAGCAACAATTCTTTGTTTCAGATCCTCAGAGAGTTCTGACCAGTATGAGACAGTGATAGCAATAACACCAAATTTAACACACCTGCTCCCCATTCACTTCTGAGACCTTGAGTCACATGACACCAGGGAGGGCCCAATTTGGACATTTTCTCTTAGGGGTGTACTCACTTTTGTTGCCAGCTGTTTAGACATTAACCACTTCAGCCCCGGAAGGATTTACCCCCTTCCTCACCAGCATCAGCACTGCGTCAATTTAACTGACAATTGCACGGTCGTGCGACATTGTACCTAAACAAAATTGATGTCCTTTTTTCCCCTCAAAAGTGAGTACACCCCCTAAGTGAAAATTTCCAAATCCCAAAGTGTCAATATTTTGTGTAGCCACCATTATTTTCCAGCACTGCCTTAACCCTCTTGGGCATGGAGTTCACCAGAGCTTCACAGACTGCCACTGGAGTCCTCTTCCACTCCTCCATGATGACATTACGGAGCTGGTGGATGTTAGAGACCTTGCGTTCCTCCACCTTCCATTTGAGGATGCCCCACAGATGCTCAATAGGGTTTAGGTCTGGAGACATGCTTGGCCAGTCCATCACCTTTACCCTCAGTTTCTTTAGCAAGGCTGCCCTGGTATTTTGGGGTGGGTTTATTTTTTTATTTTAGTTTATGTTTTTGTTTTTTGCGCTATAAACAAACAAAGAGCGACAATTTTGAAAAAAAAAACATTTTTTTTTACTTTTTGCTATAATACATATCTGAAAAAAAAAATGATGTAGCGCTCCCATAATATAGGTGCTTTACTTATGTAGATTTTTGATCTGGGCTAGGGGAGTAGCTCAGGAAGTGGCTGGAGATAGAGGGAAGGAACACCCCTTGGAGATTCCTCCCCCCTTGAGCTTGGAAAGTTCTGGAAAGGGGGATGGATGAGGAGGGGGGATGGATTCCTGATGTTGGACAAGGAGCTCTGACCAATCCAGAGGCTGGATTGGCAGGGGGCAGGTCTCCTTAAATACAGCAATCTGCCAGTACGTGTCAGGAGAGTTCGGTTGGAAGAGTGAGGATGTAGTCAGGAGCTGCGGATCAGGCCTCGCCCGGGAGGGGATCCCCCTTCTGGGGGGGTAACCCCGAGGCCTGGGGCTTGGGTGTAGCCAGGAGTGGAAGTCGGCTCCTGGAGGGGCACAGGAGAAGCAGGAGAGCAGCTGAGGTCTACATGGTAGGAGACTCTTTAACCACTTCAGCCCCGGAAGGATTTCACACTTTAGGACCAGAGCACTTTTTGCGATTCGGCACTGCATCACTTTAACTGACAATTGCGCGGTCGTGCGACATTGTACCCAAACTAAATTTGCATCCTTTTTTTCCCCACAAATAGAGCTTTCTTTTGGTGGTATTTGATCACCACTGCATCATTTCTGATCGCCGCTACAAACAAAAGAAGAGCGACAATTTTGCAAAAAAACACAAATTTCTTACTTTTTGCTAAAATACAAATCCAAAAAAATAAAAAATAAAAACATTTTTTTTTCAACGGTTTTGGCCGATTTATATTCTACCTCATATTTGTGATAAAAAAATCGCAATCTGCGTTTATTGATTGGTTTGCACAAAAGTTGCCGCGTTTATGGATGATGAGAATTAATTTCTGGGGTTTTTATTTATTTTATTTTTTTTTACTAGTAATGGCAGCGATCTGCTATTTTTAGCGGTACTGCGATATTGCGGCGGACATGTCGGACCATTTTGACACTTTTTGGGACCATTGGCAGTTATACAGCGATCAGTGCTATAAAAATGCATTGATTACTGCGTAAATGCCATTGGCAGTGAAGGGGTTAACCTGGGGGGGCACTCTAAGGGTTAACTGTGTTCCCTGGGCGTGTTCTAACTGTGTTAGTGTTTGACTGGCAGGGGAAGGGGCGTGCTCACAGCTTCCATATAGAGGAAGGCTGTGATCACAGCCCTTCCCCCTCTCACAGAACGGAGATCCGTGTTTACATGCACGGATCTCCGTTCTTTCACTGCGGGGGGGGGGCATCGCGGGTAGCCAGCGGAGATCGAGTCCGCTGCACCCGCTCCCTGGCCCCCCGAACACAGTGAGCACGCCTCCGGCAGTGCGCTCACAGTGCACGATCTCGCAGCCGCCGTCATATGACGGCGGTTTGCGATATTGAGCCACCTTGTCGCCGTCAACCTGCGGTTGGCAGTCGGCAAGTGGTTAAAGGAATCCACCAATAAGTCGGAGAGTGGCGGCCCCTGGGAGTTGGAGGAAATGGCTGGGACAGTCTGGAAGAGAGAGAGAGCAGTCTGTGGAAGCCAGGAGGAACCAACCAAGGGGAAGGAGAGCCATTAGACCGCAGGACAGACCGGATGGGTCTGAAGGATGGGCTGGGAGTGGTAGTTCATCCAAAGGCCTTATTTTTAAATGGTGACATTAAAGGATTTTTTGAAGATATAAATACTTGTCAGCTAATAACACAGTGGCTAATGAGTTCTTATTGGATTTGTTGTAGTGGTGCCTATTACTAGACAGTGATCCCCACATGTCACCAATCATGAACACTTACAGATATTCACTGATGTTCTGTCCTACTGGATGATATCCCTGGAAAAGAACACCGGAAATAATGTTATTAGATTTTTTTAATGTTCTTTGTATATTGTTTCTATGTAACTTCCACTATTTCCCCCAAACACATCTTTGGAGAAAAGCTACATTTCCCACCTACCTAGTTACTCAGGGAAACAGCCGATCAGACTTATCTGTGTCTGATCTGCTGCATGGGAGGCTAGAGGAGATGAAAGCGCCGCCGTCACACCACGCTTAAGCGCTATGCAAACACATACGTTACTCCCGCGCGCATATGTAAACCGCGATCGCACCACACATGTGAGGTATTGTTGCAAACGTCAGAGCGAGAGCAGTGATTCTAGCAGCAGACCTCCTATGTAACTCTAAGGCCTCATATACATGGGCTTTTTGAAAAAAAACGAGCTGTAACGTCGTTACAGATGCCAGGAAAAAAAATCGGCGTTAAAAACGCAATTTCATCTGCTTTTTGCAATGGCGTTAATGCGCGTTATTGAGCGTCAGCTCTAAGTCGTGTTTTCTTTAAAAAGACATCCCTGCTATTTTTGGACATTTTAAAATATAAAACACCGGCGCTAAAAATGCCAGATAACATTGCTACGGCGCTAATGCACGTTAATGAGCGTTTTGCCGGCTCAGCGTCAAAAACACTCTAACGCTGCAGCTTCGGAATGCACGGGTCCTGCGTTAGATTTACAGCTTAAGAATGCCACAGTTCAAAAATGCCACCGTGTATATGAGGCCATTGAATAACATGGTGTGGAGTTCTTAAGCTGTAAAAACAGCTCAAAAATGTGGCGTTAATAACGCCCTTGTGTATGAGGCCTAAATTGGTAACCTGTAAAGGCATTTAAAGCATTGCCTGTGGAGAATTTTAACCACTTCAGACCGGAAGGATTTAACCCCTTCCTGACCAGAGCATTTTTTGAGATTCAGCACTGCGCCGCTTTAACTGACAATTGCGCAGTCGTGTGACGTTGTACCCAAACAAAATTGACGCCCTTTTCCCCCACAAATAGAGCTTTCTTTTGATGGTATTTGATCACCTCTGCGGTTTTTATTTTTTGCGCTATAAACAAACAAAGAGCAACAATTTTGAAAAAAAAACATTTTTTTTTTACTTTTTGCTATAATAAATATAAAAAAAAATAAAAAACAAATGTATTTATCAGTTTAGGCCAAAATGTATTCTTCTACATATTTTTGGTAAATAAAATTGCAATAAGCGTTTATTGATTGATTTGCGCAAAAGTTATCGCGTCTACAAACTATGAGAATTGATTTATGGCATTTTTATCATTATTTCTTTTTTTTTTTTTTTACCGGTAATGGCGGCGATCTGCAATTTTGATCTGGACTGCGATGGACAGATTGGACACTTAAGACAGTTTTTTGGGACCATTGACATTTATACAGCGATCAGATTTAAAAATAGCCACTGATTATTGTATAAATGTCATTGGCAGTGAAGGGGTTAACACTAGGGGGTGATCAAGGGGTTAAATGTGTTCCCTCACTGTGTTCTAACTGTATGGGGTCTGGGCTGGCAGGGGCATGACAGATCTAACTGATCCTGATCACAGGGATCAGGATCCCCTGACAGAACGGGATCTGCCTCTGTATTAGGCAATCACGGGTTGCTGGGGGACATCGAGTCCGCCCGACCCGCAGCCACACTCACAAAGCCTGCGGCGGACACGAAAGTGCGCCACATGCCCGCAACTGCGGCTGCCCGAATCGCGATTCACGCAGGCCTGCCAACCTGCCGCCGTATATGTACAGGAGCTGGTCGGGAAGTGGTTAAGCACCATAGTTTCCCGCCATTCCACGGGCAGACACAATTTTAAATATACAAAAAAATTGGGCTAACTTTAGAGTTTTGGGATTTTTTTTATTCATGAATGTGTTGTTTTCTTCCAAAAATATTGTGTTTGAGAATACGCTGCACAAATACCATATGACATTAAATATTGCAACAACTGTCATTTTATTTTATAGGGTCTATTAAAAAATATATTTAATGTTTGGGGGTTCTAAGTAATTTTCTAGCAAAAAAAAAGTAGATTTTTACATGTAGGAGCGAAGTGTCAGAATTGGCCCGGATGGCAATTGGTTAATGGAAGACACCCCACATGGTATAAATGGAGGAAGGAGGAGAGCAAGGAGAGAGGGATGGGCAGAACGAGGGGGGGGGGGGTCACCCATAACAAGACAGGAGGGGATCAGAAATCTCAACCACCTCTCCTCTCCCTGAACTCTAAAGACTAGGGGAGGACAGAACAATACCCACTGGGGGGGGGGGG